>JACCIC010000108.1:40000-440000 GCA_018907035.1 Sycobia sp. Sy_11
TCGTCGTACAAACAATTAAAAAATAAGGCCCATGAGAGGGCTCAGAGAGAAAAAAGGCTGCTGATGCCCGGCCAAATTTTGGAAGCGGAACAAGTCCGCCGAGAGGAGAAAGGGCTTAAGCGATTGCCCGATCGCGAACTTCAGGCGACTGTGTGGCGGTTATACCAGCCTCTCCACGATCACTATATTCGGGGACTGAAGGCCCAGGGCAGCGAGACCAAAGAATAATAGCTAGCTCACCCGCTCGCCCACGTGACTGGCCCGAATAGCGGTAGAGAGAGAGCAAAGGTCCGCCCCCCTCCGCCGCGCCGATTGATTCGGCCCTCCGACGAAGGACGTCGACCCCGCCTGCGCGCTCATCTGAGTGGCGCGTGCAGAGAGAGAGAGAGAGAGAGAGAGAGACAGAGAGAGCGAAGGTCCGCCCTCCCTCCACCGCGCCGAGCGATTCGGCCCTCTGACGAAGGACGTCGACCCCGCCTGCGCGCTCATCCGAGTGGCGCGTGCAGAGAGAGAGAGAGAGAGAGAGAGAGAGAGAGAGAGCGAAGGCCCTCCCTCCCTCCGCCGTGCCGAGTGATTCTGCCCTCCAGTGGAGGTCAGTGAACCGCCCACGCGCTCATACGATTGGTCGAGAGGAACCGGAGTCAGTGACGCGCCCCCTCCACTGCGCCGCGCCTAGCAGGGTCCGCCCCCCTCCACTGCGCTGTGCCCAGAGAAGTGGGCCGCCCCTCCTCCGCTGCGCCTAGAGAAGTAGGCACGCCATCTTTCCGGTGTGCTGCGCCCGTACCGGGCATATATATATTCATATTGCGAAAACTATTATATATATATATCATATGTATACTTATATGTATATGTGCGCGTGTATTGATAAAATAAAAAAATATAATAATAACTCCGGGTTGGGATTACTTCGCCTCCTACCCTCCATTCCTGACTTTTAGCAATTTTATTATGTTTATTATTATTTTATTTATATTTATTAAATTTTTATTATTTTTCCGATAATTTCTATTCTTTTTTATTGCTTAACATAAATCCTCTTCGTTTTGCTTCTATTTTTTTCTCTTCTTATAGATAATTGTTAACTTAATTTTTATAATTTAATAATTAAGACTTTTTAAATAATTTTTATCTTTCCTTTTTTTTTACTTTCAATCCTTCAATTTTATTTATAAATTTTTATTAATTAATTTAATAATTTTTAATATTTTTTTTTTTACTTATTTTCTTTATTTAATAATTTTAAGTTCAACATTTTCCATTTCTTTATATTCATAATTAACTTAATAATTTTAATTTTAATAACTTTAATTTCAATATTCTCTGTTTTTTTCCTTTATAATTATTTGGCGTTTTTATTTATAAATTTTTATTTAACTTTAATAATTTACTTTAATAATTCATTTAATAATTTTTAAGACCTTTTCACTAATTTCTTTTCCAATATTCCTTTTTTTACTTTCGTTTTTTCAATTTTATTTATAAATTTCTTATTAATTAATTTAATCATTTTTAATTTTTTTTTTATTTTTTTGATATTTATAAATTTCTTATTAATTAATTTAATCATTTTTAATTTTTTTTTGATTTCAATATATCCTGTTTTCCTTATTGAATAATTTTTAATTTCAATATTTGTCCGTTTCTTTATTTTAATAATTAATTCCAATATTTTCTGTTTTTTACTTTCCCTATAATTATTTTTCGATTTTATTTAAAATTTTTTTTTATTTAATTCACTAATTTTTAATATTTCCAGTTTCAATATTTTCTGTTTTTGATTTTTTTCTACCAATAATTTCATTATTTTCTGTTTTTTACTTTCTCTATAATTATTTTTCGATTTTACTTATAATTTTTTTTTATTTTTTAATTTACTAATTTTTAATATTTCAGTTTCAATATTTTCTGTTTTTGATTATTTTCCTTCGAATTATTTTCAATTTTTTCTATTAATAATGTCAATATTTTCTGTTTTTTTGCCGTCTCCTTAATAACTATTTTTTTTTATAAATTCTTTTTTCTCCTTTTCCCCCAACCGGGAAACTCTCCGGTCCAAATGGTAGGACTGAATAGAGATTATCCCGTACCGAACGAAGAAAGACGAACACAATAAAGGAGCGAGTAAGCTCTCATCATAGGGCTTTCTGCACGGTCGGAACGTTATCACTAAATAATCGTACCTATATAGAGGAGCTCCAAGAGGCCTGTGCGGAGACGCACGGAAATACAAATTTCTTATTACAAAAACTAACAAGTGCGGAGGAGCGTATAGAGGGGTTGGAAGAGGAAAACGAAAGTCTAAAGGCCTGGTTAGAAAAAACCTGGGCGATAACCGCGCGCGCATTTAAGGAGCTAAACAGGAAGCAAACCGTCAGTGAAGTAGACATAGAGTTGTTGGAAGAAGCCATTAGGCAATTAAATCTTGATGATTGAGTAGAGAAGAGACACTTCCAATTTGTTTTTATTTATATATACGCACGTAGGTTAGTTAAGCGGTACAGTCGTCGGAACTTACCTCGTTCAATTTTATAACATTATAATATTTTTAACTAATAAGTTACTAATTTAATTATTCTTTATGCCACATAATACATAATATTGACTTTAATACCGATTTGAACATGAAAATTTGACACTAGAACGCATGTCTGAGCAGCGTGTCACTAGAAGTCGGGCAGATAAGAATAAATTCTGCCTAGACGATATCGACAACGTCGACCCTTTTTCTCCGACTAAAGAGATCCCGAGGGATGGAGAAATAAAACTTCCACCGCGAGCATTACAAGGAACGATTGACGTTTTGGAAGACTCTTTCATAGAACCGATCGCGCAAACGGCAAAATCAGCCGATAATAAACAAAAAGAGGTATCTGAAAACCTCACGATATATATTTCAAACAACAAACAAGCCCACGTAACAATGCCTACTCAGGCTGTCCCGTTGAAAGACGCGCTTCAGGTAGTGCCCGTATTTGATGGGCGCAATATTACCTTAAGCGAGTTTTTCGAGGGCTGCGACGAAGCCTTGGAAATTATAGATGCGACCAGCGAATCAAGCTTCGTCTAGTTGTTACGGTCGCGTATACCGGGGAGGCGAGACAGGCGATTCGTGGGCAAACGTTTGCAACCGTTAGGGCTTTAAAAGATTACTTAGAGACGATATACGCACCTCCTCGAACTATACAACAACTGATTGGTGAATTAGGAATGGAGTTCCAACGGGATGACGAAAACGTTATTTCATTCGCTAATCGAATAAAAGACCTTGGCCGTCGACTTCTAGAAGCAGAGAGAGCTCATGTAGGAGCTGTGACGGAAGCGATGCGCCGCGAAGCTGAAGCGACAGTAATTACTTGCTTTCGCAAAGGCCTGAGGACAGAAATCGATAGAAGTATCGGAACAACGGTAACAGATCTTAATACTATCGTTAATAAAGCGATACAAGAAGAAAGAGACCTTGACGAGCGAAGTTTATTAAGAGATCTTAGTCGCAAACTCACAGTTCGGGGAAGAGAAGACCGCAAAAAAGCATATATATGTCAACTCGAGGAACACCCTGCTCAGCAGCAAATTGAAACCTGCACACGGTGTAGACGATCCGTACATAGTGCCTTTAGTTGCAGAGAACGAATGGTGAATAAAGCATCCATTGAGACATGCCAATTATGCGATAAACCGGGACATACAGCAAATACGTGTCGCAACCGCATGATTTGCCAACTTTGCAATTTGGTTGGCCATACGGCAAAGAACTGCAAACCTATTGAAAGATGTTTTCGGTGTAACGAGCCCGAACATAGATCAGCGACGTGTCCGTTGAATATTATAACCGGGGCTCAACAACGCAATAATACACATTACCGTCCGGTTTGTAGAAAGTGCAACCGACCAGGACATATGGCTGCATCTTGCCCAACTTCGAAAAGTTGTGCGTATTGCAAAAATACGGGGCATGACATTAACGAGTGCAGAAAAAGGATGTACAACGAAAAAATGAGAGTGGAAATCTCGAACGGTGCCGCCATGTCTAGAGCGCAGCCAACGGCACTGCTCGCCCCCATGCGCTCAGCCAATATAGCGAGAATGGAAGAGGAAGTCTCAGAATTGCAACCATTGTAAAAAATCTGCCTTACGTAAATCTAAAGTTTGGGAGCAGGAAACTCTCATTTTTAGTGGACACAGGATCACACGGCAATATACTAAAACACGGGAACCTACCCTTCGGCATAGAAATAAACACAACTGACATAGTAAATCTAAAGGGGATAACCGACAACGTAATTAAACCCCTGGGAACCGCCTGTATAAAAGGGTTCGGAGAATTAATAAGATTTCACATCGTAGAGGAATGTTTTAAACTCCCGTACGATGGAATACTAGGAATAAGCTTCTTAGTGCAGCAAAGATCCATAGCAGATTTCGAAAAAAATACATTGAAGATCGGAGAACACGAACTGCCATTGGGTGGTAAAAATAGTTCTGAACAATCCCCAAGGATACTTAACACTAATTTTGCCGGAAACCACAATAAATTTCTATTTCTAAACTACGAAGGAACACTGATTTTAATTGACACCGGTTGTGAAGCTAGCGTCATTAAAGCAAAAGTATTATCATCATTGGAAATTGTCGACACAACAAACGAGACTTATTTAAAGGGGATTGATGGATTACTAATGCCTACACTCGGTGCCGCTCCCCTTAATCTATTAGGCGTAGAATCATCAATAACAGTAATACCGAATAACAGCGCCATACCATACGATGCGATATTAGGATCCGATTTTTTGTACAGCGCTAAAGCAATTATTGACTTTGGAGAAAAAACCATTACGATCGAAAATAAAAGAACAGAATTAGAGTTTCTACGCGACAAAGAAGTACAAATGTATAACAATGAGGAATCAGAAACAGATGCAATACACAACTGGGAGTTCGAGAATCTTAAATCCCTAATGCGATTCCACAATACTCATCTCCAAGAGTTCGACTGGAGTAAAGGAGATTGTAAAAATCTTTTTTTGGCATCTGAACGGTGCGATGATATATCTGTATCTTCGGACCGACTAACCAAGTTAATCGAATTTACGGAAATTAATAAGCTGCAAAAGGAAGAATACCAGAAAGCCGTGAAATTGTTGAAAAATAACCCGGATCGGTTTTATCTCGAGAGTGATGAACTTAATCATCTCTATGAGCTACAACTAATGTTGTAGCTCTTAGGATCCCCACGACCGATGATATTCCGGTAAGCACGCGTCAATACAGATTGCCGCATGCTCTGAAAGACGAGGTGAACCAACAAGTGAATGAGTTACTGCAGAAAGGCGTAATCAGACACTCTAGAAGTAGCTATTCGTCAGCGCTTTGGGTCGTACCAAAAAAGCAATTAACTGATAATAAACCACGTTGGCGAGTTGTAGTAGATTTCCGTTCTCTGAACGAGAAAAAAATGGCATACCCGCTACCTAATATTGTCGAAATACTCGATACCGTTGGTGCTGCTAAATACTACACTGTCATGGACTGCGTCTCCGGATTCCATCAAATAAATATATATATATATATATATACAAAAAGGTAAGGCAAAGTTCGTAGATATTCTCGGAGTAGTGAGAATAAATACCTTTATATATTTGTATATATAAACTCTGCGGACCTCAGTGTCAAATGCCTGCGCGGCGCGCACTTTCTAGTAATAAAAATCGGACCAGATATGGCCATAGTAATGCAGCCTAGCCATAGCCTGCCGCGGTCAGTGCTGGCCGAAGTATCGTCTCTATTCCCGCACCGATTGTACTTTACCGTCCCTCTGGAAAATTCGGAACGAAGCGGAGGCGCGCTAATGCGCAGTTTACGACCCTTCCCCCTTTTCTTTGTATACGAAATGCGAAACCCGAGTAACAACCTAATATACCAATATTCCAAGAGGCTTAAGCAATCGAAATACGTCTGAAACTTTGGTATCGAATAGAAAGTACAATTTCTCGAAGCAATCGACGTGCATGAAATAATATTATTTCTGAATATGCATTTCAATTTTCCCAAACTGTTAATATAATGAAAATGTACAAATATTCGTATTAATAAGCACGGTTGATATTATTCTTACTAACTTCGAAATTATACTTATTGTTGTGATTAATATTACTCTTATTCTTTAATATTGATAAATTATTCATATTGTTATTAGCACTATTATTATTATTATTATTACAAGCACTAATATTCCTATTCTTACTAACATTACCGTTCTAATATATAATAATGCGATTATTAATAATGTTATTATTATTATTAGTCCAATTAATATCTTCGATATTATTATTAACATTATAAGGATTACTAATTGTTACTACTAGTTTAAACCATAATTATGTGGTGTTATACACTAATCATTATTATTAATTTCGCTATTATTATTATTATGATTATTCCCATCCGTTGTCTGTACCTTGACGAAGATCGGCTATTTCACCATCTCTCAGCCGATCGGGTGATGGGCTTAAAAGAGTACCTCCTCCTACCAATGAATGGAAGGGCGAAAAGATAGTATGATAGCTGCCATTTTATGAGTAAGCGGATATCCCTGGAGTATATCCCAGAGTAAATGAGTTAACGCACGGAGCAATGATGTGCTGGAAGACCCGAAAGGGCAACTGAATAGGGACTTCCATGCCGACCATGATCGAAGCTGCAGGTCCTATAAACAGACCTTCGTCAATAATACAGAGATTAAGGAAGGCACACTCGCTCAGAGACTCTATAAACGGGTATCTCTTGAGGAGTGAAAACACATGCGGAGCGTAAGCGAACGTTCCTGTAAAAGGGATCCTAGCAGAGTAATTATAGATGCATGAGTGACCTTCAAACATTGGAGTTTCACTAGAATATTTGAGGGCAAATGTATAAATCTACATGAATGAAGGTTAGAATGAGGTACTCTTGAACAAATGACAGACCGCCGTGTTTGCCGTGCGGTGCGACCCGTGAGGAGTCAAATGATCTGCCAAAAGGAGATCCTGGGTGTCGAGGCTTACGCCCGGTTGCGTGCTGGGTGACTCGAAACATGTTTGGCTCCCGCTGACGGCAAGACGGGAGGCTAGATCCTAGCCAGATCTAGTCAAACGACCTTGGCGAGCGCGTTCGGTGTGTGATTTCCTCCGATGTTTCTCCAGAGAGTGAAACACCCTGTTGTTGGCGTGCGAAGCTTGAAAGGGCGGAGGTAGAATAGTGCACCAGAGCTCGCTATACTCCTGCACAATGGTTCGAGATGAGTCAGCCCTTACAGGCATGTGTTGGGGGGCTGCCTTATCGAGCTCAACGTTGAAGGGTCCAGGAGGCCGACCATCTGTAGGAATGAAATTAAAAAAAATTGACCCATGGATTGCCAAAAGCAACAAAAGAGTTACCTTGGAGTGGGGGAGGGACAGCCGGCTGAGGCTGGGATTAAGTCTGTTGAGCGGACGTGTGAACTGGAGATTATTCTCCAACGTGCTCGGCTGCTCAAGGACATGATCAAAGCAACGAAGAGCCAACCAAACATTAAAAAAGATATCAAGGATGGCCTTCCAAAAGCTGAAGAGCTCGTAGATGCTCTTCAGCACAAAATACAAGGGAAGAAGGTACCGGGGAGCCTCCTGCCAACAACTAGACAGAAGAGAGAAGAGATAACCCCGAAGAGACCGGCATCAAGTCCCCCGGATATCTCCCTTACTAAGGAGAAAAAAAGGGGAGAACAGGAGGACAAAAAAGAAGGGTGGCAAGAAGTAAAAACAAAAAAAAAGAACAGTAAGAAGAAGCAAAGTGTGCAGAATACTGAGGAACAACCTCAGCATCCAAAAAAGACAGCAATAAGCACAGAAATTAAAAAAAAGGCCAAAGCTCGATGCGATCGCCATCAAACCAGCGCAGGGGAAATCCTACGCTGAGGTGATGAGATCCATCAGAGCGGTCAAACCGGAGGACTTGGGCGCGGATGTGAGGACCGTCCGGAAAACCAAATCGGGTGAGGTGCTGATTGAACTCAGACATACCAAACCCGAAGGTCGGAAGGCACTCGCTGAAGTGCTCAAGGAAGCAACTGGCCAGAGTGGCTGTGTCAGGGAGCTGACCCCTAGAGGAAGTCTAGAGGTTAGAAACCTGGACTGCTGCGTGACGGAGGATGAGGTGTGTGAGACCCTCAAAAGTAAACTGCCAGATTATTGTGGCGAGCTGCAGGTTAGAGTGACCAAAACCAACACTGCGGAACAGCGTGCTGCTATCGTAGTGTTGGAATAGGTTGCTGCCGTGCGTCTGCTGAAGATCGGGTTTTTGCGAGTGGGCCTGGTGAATTGTCGTGTACGCCGCCGCGAAATAATGACGAGGTGCTACATGTGCCTAGGATATGGCCACCGGAGCCATAGCTGTAAAGGCCCTGATCGTAGCGCCTGTTGTTATCGTTGCGGACAGAGAGAACACAAGGTTGCGTCTTGCACCGCAGAACCCGAATGCTTTCTCTCTAAAGGTGAAGTGAAATCGGAGGGACGCCGGCACGTTGCCAGTTCCGGCTCCTGTCCGACTTTTCGCGAGGCTCTCTCAAAAAAGGCTAAATGGTCGTAATTCTGCAAGGGAATATTAATCGCAGCAGGACAGCTGATCACTTCCTTCTTCGGCTTTGCCACGATACTGATGCTGATATATTAATTATCAGCGAACAGTATCGGAACAGAGAAGGAGTAGGTTGGCTCACCGATAACTATGGAACGGCAGCCATTTGGATTCCTGACCCACGAAAAACAAAAGTAGAGGACCATGGATCTGGAAATGGCTATGTTTGGGTAACATGCAATCACATCACGTATGTGAGTTGCTATCTTACACCAAACCAAGCCATAGGTGACTACCAGGTCATATTAGATGACCTGGAAGACACCGTCAGAGAAATGAAAGGTGAGCTGGTAATGGCAGGTGACTTTAATGCAAGGGCCCTAGAATGGGGCATGGCGGAGCCCGACTCCAGAGGTCGAAGAGTCATGGAACTAGCGTCCAGACTTGGTCTAATAGTTCTAAATACTGGCAATACTTCGACCTTCAGGAGACCGGGCTATGCCGAAACTATACCTGATGTGACCTTTGCGACAGAACATTTGGCCTCTCGAATCCAGGACTGGCAGGTGATCGAGGACTACACAGCCAGCGATCACCAGTACATCACATTCCGCGTATGCGATAGAATGCCAGGTTTCACTGGACACAATTCGCGAGGGCCCCATAGATGGAACGCTGCAGGGATAAATAGAGAGAAATTCTCACAGGCCATTGAACGCGGTCAGCAAAGCCTTGTTAGGATTCCAAATGGCTCATCGATAATTCAGCACGCCAGGGAGTTGACTAGCGCCACAATGCGCATTCTACGCCGGGCTTGCGAAGAGTCGATGCCGTGCAAAGTGGTTGGTGGAAAAAGACGTCCTGTTTACTGGTGGAGGGCTGAGATAGCTGACATGAGGCGTAGGTGTTTACATCTACGACGAATGTCACAGAGAGCTCGTAAACACGGAGATGACATCACTATGATGAGGGCTGAATACAAGCTATCTAAGAAAGCCCTTCGACGAGCGATCGAAGCCAGCAAACCCCGATGCTGGAAGGCGCTGTGTGAAGACATAGATGGGGATCCATGGGGATTGGGATACAGGGTAGTTGCTGGAAAACTGGGAGCTCATGGAAACATGGGCACCTTGGACTCCGGCACAATGCGAAACATCGTAGATATCCTTTTCCCTACCCACCCTGATAGGTCTGATCCATCGAAACGAGAACTGGATGTAACTCTTTTCCGCAAAGAGGAGCTCGGTAGAGCCGTGAGAACCATGCGGAATAAGAGGGCTCCAGGACTTGACGGAATTCCAGGAGAGGTGCTGAAAATAGTAGTTGAGGAACATCCAGAACTCCTTCTGTCGATGTACAATTCGTGCTTGACAGCTGGTTTATTCTATTCTAGCTGGAAGGTGGCGAAACTTGTGCTTATCGACAAGGGCAAGGGTCCACCGGAGGCGCCCTTATCGTATCGACCTCTATGTATGTTAGATACAACTGGAAAGCTAATGGAGCGTCTACTGAAGTCACGACTCCTGGGAGCTGTTGCTGTTGCCGGCGGCTTGGCTGACGTTTTTGAGGGCCATGGAGCGAGACTTTCGGATGCCACCTTATATACTTCGTATATTGGATGACTACCTTAAGGATCGATACTTGGTTTACGAGACAACGGACGGTCGGAGAAGGAAAAAACTTAGTTCCGGGGTGGCTCAGGGGTCTGTACTCGGAGCCGACATGTGGAACGTTTCATATGACGGAATACTCCGGATGCAGATACCTGAGGACACCTTTCTGGTTGGATACGCAGATGATGTAGTAGCCGTTATCATCGCTAGAGATTATGACGCTGCACAGATGCGACTAAACCAGGTGATGCGTCGAGTGCAGAGATGGATGGAGAACAATGGGTTAGAACTGGCGGCGGCGAAAACGGAGATCGTGCTCCTAACTAAGAAACGTATCCCAAAGATACGCCTTATGCAGGTTGGAGACACGACGGTGAGTACCAAAGCAGCTGTAAGGTACCTGGGGGTGACGCTTGATTCCAAGCTGACCTTCTGGGACCAAATAAAAAAAGTGGCGGATAGAGCTGCCCGAGTGACAGCACAACTTAGCAGGTTGATGGCCAATGTTGGTGGTCCAGCACCCTGCAAGCGGCGTCTGCTCATAAGGACAGCTGCATCCATCATGCTATACGGCGCGGAGGTATGGGCCGATGCACTGATGGCCCAAAAATATAGAAAAAGAATGGCGGCAGTGCAGCGTAGAGGGGCATTACGCATCGTGAGCTCCTACCGTACGGTCTCCGAGTCGGCGGTGCTGGTAATCGCATGTGTTACCCCCATTGATCTCCAGGCACAAGAAAAGAAATTTGTCCACCAGAATAAGAATATTCTCGGCAGAATAGAGGCAGCTGCACGGGCCAGAGCTGTCACGATAACCGAATGGCAGAAGCGCTGGGAGAGGGATCCGCGTGGCCGATAGACGGCTCGTCTGATCAATCAGTTAAAGCCATGGCTCCAGAGGTCGCACGGAGAGGTTAATTACCACCTCACACAGCTCTTATCGGGGCACGGTCGGTTTCGATCCTATCTCCACAAGATGGGGAAAGTACCGGATCCGAGCTGTGCCCACTGTTGCGCTCCCCGAGACGATGCACTTCACACATTCTTTCAGTGCGAGGTGTTTCGCCTTGAAAGGGAGTACCTCTGGAGAGACATAGGACCATGTGGGCCTGATAATATCGTTCGGCTGATGCTAGAGAGCCATGAGAAGTGGTCCAGGATTTGCAATTTCTGCAGAGCCATCCTGGACCACAAAAGAAGAATTGAAGAAGGCGTGTAAGCCCGCAAGGGCGAATAGGATGGCGCAGCCCAGAAGTAATGTCCTCATAGACGGTTCCTGGGCTGCACTTACGCCATCGTGAGGAGGTCTCCTCGGTGCACGCCTATCGACCCCGACTCGTAGCTCTTTTCAGAGCTGTGGGAAGCAGTCGAAGGGAATGCACTGAGGAGGTAGTTTTTTAGTGGGTATGCACTTCACAGGTGAGTCCTACATACCCGGGGACCGGTCTCCGGGATCCATAAAGGATTTTTCTCCTCCTCCTAAAAAAAAAAAAAAAAAAAAAAAAAAATTATTATGATTATTATTATGTAATATTACTTTTCTAATTAGTTTACTCAATAATATTTCTGCACTAATCGCTGATAGTTTGCTCTTACTATCATTAACATTATTATTACTATTTTTACTATAATTATAAACGATATTCATTACCATTAAAATTACTATTACTGTTTTTGTTAATGCAACGATTCAATTATTATTACTATTATCGTTATTAATTATTATTATTATTAAATCATACTAATGTATCATTAACTACTGCTATTTTTACGACGAGTAGGATGTTTTATATTTAAACACAATGTATAATAAACTAAAATTAAACTTATAATTGTGTTCAACATTAAATTATCATTAATAATATTATTAATTAACTAATTACTTGTTATTATTAATTAATTTATTGATTATTTTATATATATATATATATATATATATATAGAAGAATATGTTTTAAATATAGCTTAGTTATACGCAGTTCGAAAATACAGAAATAATCATCATAATTGTAAGAGATGAACGGACGGCTTTCTCTATGTAGAAAAAACGTCCCTTTATCTTCCCCACCACGATGTAATTTCCTGCGGAGAAAATTTCGGCGGCGCAGGGCTCGGACTATAAATACGGGCCCTGAAAACTGCGGAAAGCAGATTGCTGGCCGCGTTTACTCTGTTCGGTTCTTACTTTGCTAACTCCTTGACAATAAAAGTAAGTCGTTGAAATTTCATTTTTGCGTTATTTTTTTTTCTTTCTCCTTTTTAACTCCGCGAAGAACGCGCTCGACTTTGGGTCGGGGGACGCTAGTCATTGCAGGCAAGGAAAATGGCCGCTGGACTTTGCAGTCTCCGCTAGAGTTTAGCGCGGATAGCTAGCGTGGTGGATTGTAGGCTGAGGAAGCTCGCTCCCCTACTACCTCCTAGAGAATATTAGATCCGTCGCCGCTCTAATATTTAACCGATCGTGTTGGAGCTGCCTCGAGTGTGGCCCTCACGAACGTCGAAATTACGCGAACGCGCCGCGACGATGAATCTCGCAATCCGCCCCGCGTATCCCTGGCTTCAGCGTTAAAGCGTGGCCAAAAAATAAGGGGGCAACCAGCGGTAACTAACGGCAGTAAATCGCCGTTAGGATTAACCGGGTGGCACCAACTTCGGTTGGACGTCACAATTATAAATAAAAGAAAAGAAAATAGTATAAATAAATAAATAGAACATTATTAAAAGAGAAGTCAAATCATTTGAATTTTGAATTTTAATTCAAAATTTTAAAACAATAGATTGACAATAACATTAACAATAACAACAATAATATTAATAATTATTATTATTAATAATAATATCAATAATATTAACAATAACATCCAGATCGGAATTTTTGTTAACATTTTGTTGTGCAGCGTGTACTTTTTATTATTTACTTTATTTCGTCTCATCCCAGTTTTTTTTTGCAGTCTCCTCTGCATAGACAACCAACTTTTGTCACCTGTTTATAACCATTTTATATACAATTTATAATTTATATATTATATTTATTTATATATACTTGTCAAATTGTACTGCATATTATAATTTATTTTATATACTATATTTGTTTATATACATTATCTATATTTATTATATGATTGCATTTATTTCTTATATTATTCTCTCGCGCGCGTGAGGTAGGACCGTCGGACCTAGTGTGTCCGAGTTTCCCCGGGGTATATTATACGACAAATTGCGTAGGCCGCTCGGAGCTAGTGCCTCCGAGCCCCCTCCTTTAGCCCCAGAGCTAACGTCTCTGCCATCCTGCTGCACTTCTTCTCATAGACGAATTAGCTAAAAAGTATAATTATTTATAATATAAATAAAGTAAACTCTGAGAAAGGAAAGGATCCCTTTTTTTAAAATTTTTTTTTCTCTCTCTTGTCTTTGTAGGCCCAAAAGTTTTTTTTGTAAAACATATAAAAGATTTTTTTTTCTTTCTTGTTCACAATACAAGCCAGGCCCCCTTTGAGGCTACCGTCCTCAAAATCCTCCCTTTTAGCTCGTATAGTAGGGAAAAGAATTGCGTTTAAACATCGCATACACGGCGGCCAAGTTTGAAGTTAAGATGCGGGAATTACGCGAGCGCGAAGACCGCTTGGCTGAGCGCGAGGCTCGCCTGAGGGTGCATGAGGTGGAACTCACGCAGCATAGGGCCGTGAAGAACGATCGAAACGCCGTGATCAACGACCTCGTCGCGCGTTTGGAACGTGCGGAAGCTCGTTGGGACTCTTTCCAGTCCCAGCAGCCGCGTTCACGAGGTTCCGAATACCGGTCGTGTGATTCGTGCCATGTGGATAGCGTGAGCGAGGCGACGACGATGTCCGAATATCATCATCTCCCGACGATCCGTAGCCGCGACGAATCCGCCGACGTACAGATCGTGTACGACCGCGACGAAACGCCGAGACGTGACGCGCAATACGACGACGCGCGTAGAAGTATGCGATTCGGATCGCGCTGGGGACAACCTGAGTTCGCCAGGGAGCGCGAATGTGACGGGTATGTGAATGAATCATCGCGTGTACATAGGGGTTGCGAAACCCGCGGGCCGCGATACGAAATGTCGACTGGAATTTGTCGCTGCGATTCGGCAAATCCAGGACCAAGTTCCCGAAAGTTTAGAGCTTGAGGTGAACCGTCGTCTCAGGCTTAAGTTGACAACAGCACCGCCTGCAATGTTTGGGTGACGGGAATACGAAACCATCGAAGGTTTCGTTCGCCGGTTACTCGAGGTTTTCGGTACTAACCTTACGTCCCATCATGTTAGACAACAGCTAGGCGAGATACGAATGGGCGCGAACGAGCCTATAACCGATTATGTGTACCGCGTCGCGAAACTACACAGCGCATTACTCAACTGCGCAAAAATAACGCGCAGAGTCACTCAATTAATCCGCGTCGAGACCGAAGAAATCGAAAACGACGTGATCGCTAATTTTATGGACGGAACATCTATCGAACCGAATTCGCGATTGTCCCCGTAACATAGAGGACCTGTACAGGATTGCCGTACAGGTGTCAAACGATTTTCAGCGGAAAAACGAGCGCTATAACGGAAGACTGCTTTCTGGCGAATGCGGGGAAACGGCGAGCAATCGTAGGAATCGCGATCCGGTTGTTGTATCCGTGCCTCAAGCGACACTCCGCGAAAGGTATAATGGGAATCCGCGCATGGAGTGGAGAAATGCGCCGAAAGTGAATCGCGAAGATACGCGAAATCACTCTCGCGGAGAACACTGACCTGTGCAGAATACGCGCGCACGCTCACCGCGTCTGGATGGACCACAATTAATTTGCACCTATTGTGGCAAATTCGGACATGAGCGTGAAAATTGTTTTACGCGACAAAACCGCGAGGCAAGGGAGTCGGGAAACGCGTAAAGCGCCCGGAGGAGAGACAGCCCTCCGACGAACGTCGCGCAAACCCGTCGTTAGTACATTTTTGCAGCATCGGCATCGTCAACGATTTGCCGATGATAACAATAGCGTCGGCCGATATTTTAACAGGCGAAACGACAGCGATGGTTGATACCGGGGCACAACTAAATGTAGTAAACCGGTGCGTGCTAGAAAAACGCGTCATAATCCGCTACGCAAAACAAACGTGCGTAAGGGGTATAGGCAGCGGACCCGTGCCAGTTTTTTTTTTTTTTTTTTTTTTTATGTTATTTAACGTCGCTCTATTTATGCTTCCAAATATTGGTGCTAATCAGCGACGGAGGTCTACGATGTGTTTGTAAACAAAGCACATATAAATTATTACAGCGGTGCTTGTGTCAATCGGCCGAGACCGGGATTTGAACTCGGATCACCAAGTTACTAGTCCTTCGCTCTAGCGATCGAGCCATCGTAGGCCTCGACCCGTGCCAGTTATCGGTGTGTGCGAGATACACCTCCAGAAACCGGACACGTGCGGATACGATAGAATAAACCCGTGCGACTTTTGCGAAGGAGATGACGTTCTCCTACTCTGTGACGTCAAGCGAGGACCATTTGATTTGGACTAGAGGGGACCGTATAGAGTCACGCGGATCCTCCCGAAAAATAATGTAGAGATTGCGATAGGCAGACGCCTGAAGGTGGTACACGGAGACAAGTTACGTCTCACCCGCCTGCAGGCGCCGAACTTTTACGAATAGTCAATTAAAAGACTTTTCCTTTTTGTGTAGGTGAGCAGAGTTGTTGCCGAGCGTGGCCAGCAGTTAGGGAAGCATATGGAGAACGCCGACGAACACCACGCACGAGTTGAAGAAATAGCGGCACATCAGTGGCTGCTCGACGACAGCCAATCCAGCTTCCTGTAACGACACTAGTAGCGGCCTAACAACGGACAGCTTTCTGAATCAAGGCGAGGATGTTGCGTCCCAACGATGACCTCGTTTCTTGCGCACGCGTAATCTACCTAAAATGAAAACCCAATGTAACGCCTGCACTCGAGGAGCTCCGCGTCATTTCCCGTCTAGGTTTCTGTACGGTTTTCATAAACGCTCGGACAATTGCCGGAGAGGTGTTTGTTTCGCCGTGGACGAAAACGAAACAATCAGACCGACGGGCAAATCATACGAGTGAGGCGATTGTTATTTTTACAATGTATATATCCATTTATATATATATAAATAATTAATATGTAAATAATTATATATAAATAATATATATAATTATATATAAATAATTATATATATATTAGGAGTGTGAATAAGTCTTTCCCGTTTTTTGTAAGAGATGGCGCCACCAATACTGTGCGAGTATTCAATGGTTACATATGTCATAATCAAAGCTTATTCATATGTCAACAATTCCATACTAACACATTAGTTAAAATTTTTTCGCATCATAAATTTTTGGTATCGTGAAAATGTCGAAATTTGAGCCGAGTCGACGTCATTTGCGGGAAGTTTCACTTTATTGGTTCAATTTGAAGAAATCTGCTGCCGAGACGCATCGATTGCTTCAGGAGGCTTATGGAGAAGGTTGTGTCGATGATTCAAGTGTTTGCGGATGGTTTCGATGCTTCAAAAGCGGTGATTTCGACGTGGAAGACAAGGAGCTTTCCGGGCGGCCGCAAATCTTTGAAGATCGAGAATTGGCGACTTTGCTTGATGAAGATACTTGTCAAACGCAAGAAAAACTTGCTGAAGCATTGGGAGTTGACCGAACAACCATTTCCAAGCGTTTGAAAGCCATGGGAATGATCCAAAAGCAAGGAAATTGGGTGCCGTACGAATTGAAGCTGAGAGACGACGAACGGCGTTTTTTCACTTGCGAACAGCTGCTTCAGCGACATAAAAGAAAGGGTTTTCTGCATCGTATCGTGACTGGCGATGAAAAGTGGATACGTTACGATAATCCGAAGCGAAGAAAATCATGGGGACTACCCGGCCATGCATCATCATCGACGGCCAAGCCAAATATTCATGGCGCCAAGCTCATGCTCTGTATATGGTGGGACCAGCTAGGTGTGGTTTACTATGAGCTTCTGAAACCGAACGAAAGGATCACAGGCGAGGTCTATCGACGACAATTGATGCGTTTGAGCCGCGCACTGCGAGAAAAACGGCCACAATACTCCGACAGGCACGACAAAGTTATTTTGCAACATGACAATGCTCGCCCACATGTTGCACCGCCGGTGAAAACATACTTAGAAACGCTCAAATGGGAAGTCCTACCCCACCCGCCGTATAGTCCAGACGTTGCTCCGTCTGATTACCATCTCTTCAGATCGATGACGCATGGCCTGGCTGACCAGCACTTCCATTCCTACGAGGAATCCAAAAAATGGGTGGATGACTGGAAATAGGCCAAACCGGTCGAATTTTTTCGCAACGGGATTCGTATGTTGCCAGAAAGATGGGAAAAAGTTGTAGCTAGCGATGGCCAATACTTTCAATAATTCATTTGTAACCATTTTTTCACAATAAAGGCTCAAAATTTGAAAAAAAACGGGAAAGACTTATTCACATACCTGATATAATAATTATATAACTATGATATTTATATAAATATTTATATATATATATATATATAATATATATATATATATATATATATATATATATATATATATATAAATATCATAGTATGTAATATAATTCATGTAAGATTATAATATGATGTATAAATATGCGTATAATTATCTGCACCTTGTATTGATGGATGATTGAATCTATAACGTGTGTGAAAAATATGAATGTAATATAATATCACTAATAACAAATACTGTAATTGTATAATAATAATTGTGTAATATGATAATAGTAATAATAATAATACTGATTGTTGTATGATAATAATAATGTATATAAAAACAAACAAGTTTAGCAGAGTGTTACAAATTCAGTGCTGCCGCGCTGAAGATATGTCGAGGGGATCCCACTTTCCCTTTTCTGAAGTGAGTGATGACAACTCTGCCGAGCATCCTCTGAGGATCGTCACCGTCGAGGTAGTCTGCCAGCCCGCCGGTCCCTCGGCCTTCGCGATCGCCACGCAACGACGGCTGCGAACGATGGGACGTCACAACATTAACAAAAGATGCCCGGCATTCCTTTTTCATTTCATCATTTAAACGAAAAAGATTAGATTCACCCTCCGCGATGATTTCTTTGATCGGAAGATTATTTTTATAATATAATATTCCGGAAATATATTTGATTTCTTGCATCTAATAAGGAATGTAAGTTTTTCTTTAAGAAATACAACTTTTAAATTCATATTTATCCATTTTGAACAATAATTGTTAATAATACTACCATATTTATATTAAATTTCTCTATAATAAATTTAAGTTAAATGGACCTCTTATTTTAAAACAATTTAATTGTACTTATGTCGACTGCCCAGATATAAATAAATAAATAAATTTTTTTTTATTGGTCTTATATACAGTCCAATCAATTCAATCTAAAAATAAAAATTAAAATTAAAATAAAAATAAAATAGAAATTAAAAAGAAAAATTGAATTAAAACTGAAATTAAAAATTATAATGACAGTCAGACTGTCCTTCTTTACATTCACCCCGTAGACTAATCTGAAAATAAAATATTAGCTGAAAAATTCTTTGTTAGTAAAGTGCAGTCTGACTGTCCCCAACACCCTTACCTAATTGAAGACCTGTCCAACGTTTCGAGCTCGCTACGTCTACTCATCAGGGACTAAACTAAACCTGATATTCTAATCTATATATACCTTAATAATAAATTGTAAATAATTGTAATACTAAACTAAACCTAATATTCTAATCTATATATACCTTAATAATAAAAAATAAACATAAATCTAAATGCCCCTTCTACACAAATTGTTCAAAACCAACCAATTAATAAGGAATGATAAACAGTGTCCAATTTAGACTCTAACATTAAATTCACATTATTTCGATTCCTGGAAATGTGAATACTTTCAAGACTCTCCCTTACTTATAATAATAATTATTATTACTTATAATAATAATACTTATTATTAATACCATGTTCCAAAAAATTCATAAAATCAATAGAATGTAAAAACTTTAAACAATGCTCTTCTAAACCGGTAGTAATATGTGAGCTACGTAAACTATATTTATGTTCATAAATTCTCTTTTTTAAATATCTACCTGTTTGTGCAATATAGTATTTATCACAATCCATGTAATTAATCTTGTAAATAACTCCTGATTTTAAGCATAAATCATCCATATCTTTGCAATTATTAAACAATCTACTCAAATTATTGCTATTTTTAAAGAAAATTTGAATGTTATATTTCTGAAACTTTCTTTTAATTCTTTCAGATAATAATTCTCTAACATATGGTAAGACTATAATTTTGCCTCTGTTAACATCAACTCTTGTATTATGTCTATTTTGGGTATGATAAATGTCAAACAATCTCTTAGCAATTAATCTATAAAATGGTGAAGATTAAATTAATTAAATCTATTAATCTATTAAGTGGATGAAATGGTGAATGTTTTTAATTCTGTACATGACAGAATTAAATTTACAAGGGAGGTTGAGGTTGATAGTCAGTTAAGTTTTCTGGACAATAATGTCATTAGATGTAGTAATAATAAGGTGAAACTTAATTGGTACAGAAAATCTATTTGGTCAGTTAGGATTTTAGATTTTAATTCACACCACCATTTCGGAAACAAAATTGGAGCATTAAAGGGTGTCATTGACAGAGCAATAAAATTGTCACGTAAAAATTTTAGACATAATAATTTACAGGTAGTAATAGAAATGTTCATTAATAATGGTTATCCAATTGAATTTATTAATAGATTAATTGCTGAGAGATTGTTTGACATTTATAATATCGAAAATAGACATTTTTATTTTTATTTTAATTTTTATTTTTAGATTGAATTGATTGAACTGTAAGACCAATAAAAAAATATTTATTAATTTGTATATGGGCAGTCGACATAAGTACAATTAAATAGTACAAATAAAGTTTATTAAACATTAATGTTGTAAATGCTATGGACAATCTATGTGCGGAGTTTCTTGTAATTCCAATGATTTTTCGACGTCTCTATGGCCGAGATAAGAAGATATCCGGTAGAGCAGCCAGACGCTGACATGGCAGGCGCGCCGTAATATTTGTTCAACCGACGAACTGCTCTGGGCACTTGGTGACAGCGTTTACGCCGAGCATTCAGACAATCAGACTATTGTACGCAGCCGCAGCAGCAGTTCGAGGGAACTGTTTTTTCCCTGTTCATAATCAGCCGCGGGTGCGTGCCAGCCAGTTCCAGAGCAGCTTCCAGACAATAAAGACGAAACTAGTCTCCACGCGTTTTTCATATATACCAGTCTCGATCAAGGTCTTGGATTAGCTATCTTCTCGCGACTTTTAATCGCTGCAACATAGTTCGGTTACGAAAGCGGGACTCACACTCTTATCTTTAGAAGTGATCGCGATAAAATAAATATTTAAATTCGAATTGAACTAAAGGCGTTTGCAACAAAGTGTTCGGCGTGCAGCAGTGTTATTGTGATTATATATTAATTGAATAAATAAGTGTTTATAAGTGTAAAGTATAAGAAGTGCCCGTTCGTCCATTAAAATCTAATATATATATATATATATATATATATATATATATATATATATATATATATATATATATATGTATGTATGCCTCCCTTCCCTCCTTTCCTGCATCATCTTCGAGAAACAGCAGTGGGCAGTCTAGCAGTGCGGTTGAACAACCGCAAATAAATCCAAGGATCAAACGAGCTCAGCGTTTCTTTCGGAAGCTCTCGCCATAGCTGCCAAGCTAATTAAACAAGATAAGTCGTAAAGAAAAACAAATCTCACCAAAGTACGCCGGCCTAAAATTTAAATAATAGACCGGACGTAGCATTGGTGACAGTTTTGTAGGATTTGTTTTTCTTCTATATTATTTTTAATAGAAAAATAAAAAATATATATATATATATATATATATATATATATATATATATACTATTGAATTGTACTTTCGTCGACTGCCCATATACAAATTAATAAATATTTTTTTTTTTATGTCTTACAGTCCAATCAATTCAATCTAAAAATAAAATAAAAATAAAAATATAAAATAATGAGGTACGATCATCAGGGACCGTGATGAGGAGCCGTAGCGAGCTCGAAACGTTGGACAAGTCTTCAATTAGGTAAGGGTGTTGGGGACAGTCAGACTGCACTTTAGTAACAAAGAATTTTTTCAGCTAATATTTTATTTTCAGATTAGTCTACGGGGGTGAATGTAAACAAGGACAGTCTGACTGTCATTATAATTTTAATTTAATTTTTAATTTAATTTTTATTTTTAATTTTTATTTTATTTTTTTATTTATTTTTATTTTTTATTTTTATTTTATTTTTAGATTGAATTGATTGGACTGTAAGACTAATAAAAAAATATTTATTAATTAATATATATATACTAGCATCCCCCGTCTCGGCTTCGCCCGAGATAATAATTTACCCGATTTCATAAACAATTCAATAAAATCTAAGTAAAAAGTACTCTTATATATACAAATCTATATTTCTATAAATACTTGACCGTAATTTACCTATCGTCGCTTCTGTATAAAAAGCTGCTTCAATATATGCATATTAAATATGGCTTGGATGAAGACAAATGTACTTTCAAGTTCAAGCGGTAGAACAAGATGTCCAAGTCTCTCTTGACGTCGTTTTCGGAGTATCATGTTCGGACTATAGGAAATTTCTCGGGTCACCTGCTATATAGAGTTTTCTGTTGGGGAGGTAGAATACAATGTCCAGGTATCCGGGGACGACTCTTACTGGGAGTGTGCGTGTTCGAATGATAGAAGACGAATCTCTTCATAGAAGTCGTACTGACATACCCGTACCTTGTTTCCGACCAACTGTACACGAATTTCCCCGTAGAGGTCGTTCAAAAGCAACTGGAAATCGCATTCTATCATCCAAATCCGAAACTCTCCGTAAAAGTTGTCCCGACATACCTGAACATCGTTTCCTATCAACTAAACACGATGCTCAATATAGAAATCGTCGTCCCGCCATACCTGGACATGGTCTTCTACCGTCAGAGTACGAAATTCTCCGTAGAAGTCGTTTCAACACATCTGGAAATCGCATTCTATGATCCGAACATGAAATTCCCCGTAGAAGTTGTCCCGACATACCTGAACATCGTTTTCTACCAACTAAACACGGCACTCCTCATAGAAGTCATCTCGTCATATCTATACATCATCTTTTACCGTCCGAACGCGAAATTCCCCGTAGAAGTCGTTCCAAAATACCTGGGAATCGCATTCTAACATCCGAACACGAAATTCCCCGTAGAAGTTGCCCGACGTACCTAAACATCATTTCCTTATATCTGGATCTCGTTTTCCATCAACTGAATACAATATCCCCCGTAGAAATCGCCCAGAGACACCTGGACATCACATTCTATCATTTGAACACATAACTACTGGTTCCGATGAAGAAAGCTCATCTGTATACGACAGTACTCCAAGTTTTTCCGAAGTGGACTCAGAAATCGAAGAAGCTGGCCTTCCAAATCCTATTTTCGATAGGAAAAGTACAGCATCAAATTATCCCAAGTACGGTAATATTATCGAAACTAAGGATTATTATTCAATACCGTCGTGATAATATAGCATATTTTGTAAACATAAATGGGAACCCTGCGATGGCGGGGCCGAAAATTTACTTAAGGCCAACAAGATACCGGAGCTACAATCACTTGAAGTAAATAATATATACGAAGTAAAATTAACTAACAAGAAATATCTAATTGCCTTATGTATAAGAACACAAACAGCGGAATCGCAGCTCACTATAAAGCAAAACGTAATTAATACTCTGGAGAAATTAAAGAATTTTGCATACGACAAAAACCTTAAGAAAATAAGTATAGCCAACAGTGATTATATAGAGAACTTATCTTGGACTAACACTGATTAAGATGGTATTCGAAGGTAGTAACATTAAGATTAACATTTGTAAAGGTACTCTAAAATACGTTCCAGAAAACGAACGTAACGTAATTTTTTACGAAAACCATGATTCTCTCGTAGGAGGACACCGCGGAGTCTCTAAAACGTATAATAGAATCAAGCAAAACTACTTTTGGGAAGGTTTAAAACAAGATGTCCAGAGAGGAATACAACAATGCATAAATTGACAATTAAAAAAGTTAGTAAGGTTGAAAACGAAACAACCCATGATAATTACGGATAATGCGGGAACTACATTTGAAAAACTAGCTCTAGATATCGTAGGACCCTAGGTAATGAATACATATTAACTATGCAAGATCAATTATCGAAGTTTTGCATAGCCGTAGCACTTCCAAACGCACAAGCATCAACTATCGCCGACGGTTTTATTAAAGGCTGCATTTGCGTATTCGGTACGCCGAAAGTTATTTTAACTGACCAAGGTCGAAATTTTTTAAGTAATTTAATGCAACGGGTAGCTAAACGATTTAGAATAAAGAGAATTAAAACTACCACGTTTCACCTGCAATCTAATGGATCTCTGAAAGATCTCATCACGCGTTAAGCGTATATTTAAAATAGTATACGAGTAAAGATTCCGACTGGACCGAATGGGTGGATGTAGCTACGTTAAATTATACCACATGCGTCCAAGAAAGTACTAAATACACCCCTTTCGAAGTCGTATTTGGGAGATTAGAGCGAATCCCATCAAGCGAACCATTACGGGAAGCCGATTTAATTCCAACCTACGGATATGCTAATGATTTAGTCATCCGTTTGACCGGTATAAAAAAATTAGCCTACGATAATCTCGTCAGTTCAAAGCATAATTCAAAAAATACTAGGATAAAAATACCAACCAAACACTTTAAGGTAGGCGATTTGTATTTTTACTAAAGGGTGTAAAAAACGGTAAATTCGGAGATTTATATTCCGGTCCGCATAAAATACTGGAGATTATCGGAAACCATAATGCTAAGATTCAAATAAAAGAAAACGCGAAAATCGTTCATTTAAATCGGTTACGCATTTCGTATGTTAATCGGGAACCACAAATTTACCAAAGAACGAATAACTAAACAGCCGTTACTGTTTTTAGATGAAGATGTTGTTAACTACGATAACATTCATATTAGCCATGCCCGCCGTTCTGGGATTCATAGGATATGATTGCGGATCCAGAGTTATGAACGTAACGACATTATCGCTGTTAGATATAGGAGACTGCGAACTGCCGAAAAAACGATCTTCGTATCGTCTTCACGTACCTGCAATTACTGCAAATTGATGACTTTCATGATAATCGAGTATACCAATGTGATATCGAAATTCATCGAACCGTTTATTATTGCGGAATGTATTCGCACATCTCAATCGTAATGAATGGAGTAACTGAATATTTGTATGAAATAAGCAGAGAATCTTGTTTAACATTGCACCAAACGGGGATAATACAACTCGGTAATAATCATGTTATTAACAGAATCAAAAAAAATCAAACATTGGTCTATCCGATTACTTGAGCTGGATATCTAAATTCCGACGGCAAATGTAACGGGGCGGCTTACAGCGACCCCTATGGGTCTTGGGAATCCGTCGTTGTACAAGGGATCGTTAGAATCAGCCTTCGCGAACAGTTTGAATGACGATAAAATCCACCTGGACTCGGGGACGACCTGTGTTTTATCTGAAAAACAATGCATAGATTCACAAAACGGGCACAAGTTCTGGGAATCAATCCCCGCTAATAATTGTCAGTTCAATAAATATAGTATTTTATACGAAGGAAGGGCGATAAAAATGGTTGAAGATAACCATTTCAACCAAGTTGTATTCTCCCTGTCGACCGAAGAACTGACTTGCCTTAACAAACTTTTGCCTTAAACAAAAGGAAAAG
Organism: Sycobia sp. Sy_11; assembly: GCA_018907035.1. Lineage (NCBI taxonomy): Eukaryota > Metazoa > Arthropoda > Insecta > Hymenoptera > Epichrysomallidae > Sycobia > Sycobia sp. Sy_11. Next base: position 65,112 of record JACCIC010000108.1, read on the forward strand.
GTATGTGTGGTTATTCTATAATAAAAACCGAACATCCGAAATTAGTAATTTTTGAAACCGAAAAAGGCAAGTCATTCGCTTCTCGAAACGCAATGTCAACCTCTAATATGGATATTTTCACATATGTAAATTCAAAATTCGTATACATAGAAAAGCACATAAGAACGCAAATGAAGGATCTCTACAAGGATGTAGTTACACAGAGATGTCAATTGGAGCAACAGACTTTGAAGAACGCTCTAGCTCTTGCCACGCACATACCGGATCAATTTGCTTATAATCTCATGAAGGGCCCCGGCTATATGGCCGTACTGGCGGGAGAAGTTATACACGTACTTAAATGTATACCAGTCGAAGTTAAAATAAATCAAGATCATAACTGTTACACGGAATTAAGAGCTTCCCGGCAAAACTACACGTACTTCTTAACTCCAAAAACGCACATTTTGAAAGATCACGGAACCAAGATAACATGTAACAAATTTTTGCCAGCTTATTACAAGACAGAAGCTGATTGGTAGAAAATAACACCCGCATTATCGGAAGTCAGGGGAACTCACAAATCCAACGCGAAAATATGTTAACCCTGAAAACTTAGCGACTAGTGGGATATATTCTCCCAAGGAATTGGAACAATTAAGAAATAGAATTATGTTCCCCGTCGAAAAGGTAGTACTACTCCAAGAAGTGGCTAGAGAAATTCATAGTCAACCTATTACACAGCATACACACATCTACACGTGGCACGATACCTACAGCTACACCAGATCCACATATGGCAACTTACCACAAGGATTACACTCAGTTAGTCACAGCCGCAATATTATTACAATAATGACAATAATTAATAAATAAACAAATAGACTATTAACAATAAAATATAAGTAAATAACCACGAATGCACATTATAAGATGCGAACACACTCCACTACGCTTAAAGATTACTAAATGGCAATGTAAAGAATCAATTGTGGAAAGAAACATTATGTTACTGTTCTGTTATTAACGTTAAATGATGAGATAAACATTTCAAGATAAATGATCAATATTTATACGATGATCGATAAATGTGGATTTGCCCGTAATTTTGTATATTTATGAATTATGTTACGCGGTATCGATAGTATCATAAAACTTAGTTCTGTCACACTCATTAATAAGAAACTATTCTATATAGAGAATTATATAAGCACTTTTGTCCTCCGCATCACAGAAATCGATAATGTTAATATTATAATGATCTTTGTCAATAATAAATAATAATTATATGTAAATTGGCATATCGATGTTATCGGATCTATACGAGATTAAGCCTGCATGTTGATCATTATATTTACAGCTTATTATTATTATAAACATGTTTTATACGAAATATAGACGGCCCGCAAATCAGGCCGAAAGTCAGTTTAATATAAATCTTTACAATTTTTGAGTCGAAATACATTGCCACTATAACTATATATATGTCCGATTAGAAGACATCCAGTGGCCGAGTGAGACGCTGACTAAGCTGTTGCGTAATGTCAGCGGAGGAATCGACGAACTGTTAGGAACGGCTGATAAAGACACTGCACAGGGAACGTCTTTAACTATCTTTTTTAAAACTATCCAATCGGAGCACGACACGAGAATTAAAAAGGTGCAGCTTTCTCGTGTTATAAATAGAGCACCGCGTGCACTGCAGACCAGTCCCGAAGTAACCAGCACATAAGAGGCGCCGTCGCGTGTATACTGTCTTAGAGTTCCTATAGCATAGCTCAGGTAATAAGCAGTTATACGTCTCTTATCGGAGCATGTCTAATTGGTTCGCCCGCAAAAGTAAATTTCAATTTATTGTAAAAATCAATTTATTGTAACGAGTTATACTTCAGAGTTGCGTTTACCTATAAATAAAAGTCGTGAACCAGAATAAGTTTATTCATTGTAACTAATTATATATCAGTATTGTGTTTATCAATAAATAAAAGTTATTAAAAGGATTAAAAAATAATTGTGTTCTCGTTTTATTCCAGACTCCTTCTAACTTTATTGCGTTCCTCGGTGCTTTGTTGTTTGTTTCCTTCTAGGTGTTCCTGCTTCCATCAGTTGTCGCACGACGGTCAATACAGCAACATATTTCAACTCACCGATAACTTCTAGGATCCAACGGCTCGCTCCCTACCGGAGCCGCTTCGCCACCTGCTGCGACAGGTATATCAAAGTAATATTTAGAAAGAAGAAAAACAAGTACCAATGTAACACCGGTGTAAAATTTAAGAACTGACCCGGACGTAATAGTTTGGTGACAGCTTTGTGGGGTTTTTTTTAATAAAAAAGAAAAAAATTCGGATATAAATTTTATTTCAATTTGAAGTGTTCTGCTTTAAATCCCATTTCCTATGATATAAATCACTGAAATTCTGATATAAACTTATTTCAAACCAAAGCGACCTCTTTTGAATTCAATGTTCTTATATTGATATTATTTAACATCTGATATAAATTGCATTACTGTACTTTTGATTAAAGAAATGTTTTTTTTAATAAATAAAATATATACAAATTTTACAATTCGGAATAATTTTTTTTTTGTTTACAAATAAACAATTTCATATACCTTTTTCTCTCAATTCTATTTTTCTTTTTTTTTTCCTGCTTGTGTTACGACCCGAGGATGACCTCGTTCCTTGCGCGCCTAACTTAATGTAACGTCTGCACTCGTGTCGCCCCGCGTCTTTTCCTGTTTAGGTTTCCGCACGGTTTCAAATGCCGGGAAGGGTGTTTGCTACGCCGTGCACGAAAACGAAACAAATCACGCCGACGAGAGAATAACATATACAAGAGACGCAATCGTTATTTTGACACATTGTCAATGAATTTAATATTATTTAATGCAAATAATGTCAATGTCATTTGACACATTGCATATGCATTTCTTTATATAACATTATGTATAATTATAAAATTATAGACAACTTGTATTTGATGGATGATTGAATGTATGACGTGTGTGAAAAATACGAATGAAGTGACATATTATATATGTATTATATGTGTATTGTTGTGTGTATTATGATATGTGTAATACATATTATAGTGTAATGTGTCGTATGTATAAACAGTATATATATATATATATATATATATATATATATATATCAAATGCCGGGAAAGGTGATCATTTAATCGTGCGTAGATTAATAAATGAACACAGAAAATACCACACGGGAAGCTGTTTATGTATGTTTATTGTACGTTTATGTATGTTTATGTATGCGAAAGATTGAATAAACGAAATCAATAGAAGTAATATAACACTGTAATTGTATGATAATAATAATGTATGATATGATAATAATAATAATAATACAACAATCAATGTAATGACATAACAAAATAAATAAATAGTACGAACATATTATAAGGGTTGCGACGGCCAAAAACATGGCCGCGCAAATTCGTTTCCAACAACACAGAAATTCACTACACAAATATATCGAGCATACACAAAAGAAACGAATAATAGTATTGCACACTATTTCTACATCTATTTACGTGGATGTATTATATATACATAAACGACATTAGATATATATATATATATATATATATATATATATATATATATATATATATATATATTTAAAAATTAATAAATATTTTTTTATTGGTCTTACAGTCCAATCAATTCCATCCAAAAATAAAATAAAATAAAAATAAAAATAAAATAAAAATAAAAAATAAAAATAATAATAAAAAATAAAAAATAAGAAATAAAAATAAAAAATAATAAAAATAAAATAAGAAATAAAAATTAAAAATAAAAATTAAATTAAAAATTAAATTAAAATTATAATGACAGTCAGACTGCCCTTGTTTACATTCACCCCCGTAGACTAATCTGAAAATAAAATATTAGCTGAAAAAATTCTTTGTTAGTAAAGTGCAGTCTGACTGTCCCCAACACCCTTACCTAATTGAAGACTTGTCCAACGTTTCGAGCTAGCTACGGCTCCTCATCAGGGACTAATCTAAACCTTATATTCTAATCTATATATACCCATCCCCACCACCAAATTTCGTAAATTAAATATAAATTCCCCCTCCACATAAATTGTCCAAAACCAATCAATTTAATAAGGAATGATAAACACTGTCCAATCTACCAGACTCTAACATTAAATTCACATTATTTCGATTCTTGGAAATGTGAATACTTTCAAGACTCTCCCGTTTATACTTATTATTAATACCATGTTCCAAAATATCCACATTCACAAAATCAAAAGAATGTAAAAACTTTAAACAATGCTCCATTAAATCGAAAATAATATGTGAGCTACGTAAACTATATTTATGCTCATAAATTCTCTTTTTTAAATATCTACCTGTTTGTCCAATATAGTATTTATCACAATCCATGCAATTAATCTTGTAAACAACTCCTGACTTTAAGCATAAATCATCCTTATCTTTGCAATTATTAAACAATCTACTTAAATTATTGCGATTTGTAAAGAAAATTTGAATGTTATATTTCCGAAAATTTCTTTTTATTCTTTCAGATAATCCTTGAACATATGGTAAGACAATAATTTTGCCTCAGTTAAAATCATTTCCTGCACTATGTCTATTTTCGGTATTATAAATGTCAAACAATCTCTCAGCAATCAATCTATTAATAAATTGAATTGGATAGCCATTATTAATAAAAGTCTCTCTTACTATCTGTAAATTATTTTGTCTAAAATCTTTATGTGACAATTTAATTGCTCTGTCAATGACACCTTTCAATCCTCCAATTTTGTTTCCGAATTGGTGGTGTGAATTAAAATCTAAAAACCTACCTGACCAAGTAGGATTTCTGTACCAATTAAGTTTTACCTTATTATTACTACATCTAATTACATTAATGTCCAAAAAACTTAACTGACTATTTACTTCAACCTCCCTTGTAAATTTAATTCTGTCATGTACAGAATTGAAAACATCCATCATTTCATCCACAAAAACTTCTGGAACAATTGTAAAGATATCATCAACATATCTCTTAAATATCATTGGTTCAAAAAGCAATTTTGACAAGGCTATACTTTCCAACTTTTCCATAACTAAATTCGCTATAACCGGTGACAAAGGCGACCCCATTGGACATCCATATTTTTGTTCATAAAATTTATTATCAAATGAAAAAATTGTGTTATTAAAAACCAAATTAATTGCTTTAATAAATTCATTCATTGTCAATTTTGTATGCAAATTAATTTCATTCCACTTTTCCTGTATAATATCATTTAACAACTCTAAAGGTACATTTGTAAACAAAGATACTACATCCAATGAAATCATCCTGTAGTTTTTCGGAATAACAATATCTTTCATTTCATTGTAAAAACACCAACTATCCTTAATGTAAGAACTAGTTCTTCCAACTATCTTAACCAATATATTAGACAAAAATCTAGCAATATTATAAGTTGGGAAACCTATGGAAGATATTATTATTCTAAATGTCAGATTTTCTTTATGAATCTTGGGAAGCCCATAACATTTTGCCACAGTTCCATTTTCACATTTTAAATACTTATATGTAGTATCATTTATATATTCATTTCTTTTCCAATTATTTAATAACTCTTTCAAATTATTTTGTAGCTTAATGATTTAATTTAATTTAATTTAATTTTTATTTTTAATTTTTATTTTTATTTTATTTTTATTATTTTTTATTTTTATTTCTTATTTTTTATTTTTTATTATTATTTTTATTTTTTATTTTTATTTTATTTTTATTTTTATTTTATTTTATTTTTGGATGGAATTGATTGGACTGTAAGACCAATAAAAAAATATTTATTAATTTGTACATGGGCAGTCGACAGAAGTACAATTCAATTGTTATATATATTTAAGTTAGAAATAGTCAATTAAACGAAAACTAATATATTCGAAATAATAAATATGCCGAAAACGGGCAAAGGTCGCGACGACCACTGAAGAAGGTAGTCGACGCAACTGCCAAAAACCGAACAAGAAGAGAGAGAACGCATTATCTCATCTCTCTCTCTCTACTACTAATCTTAAACCCGAAGTATACCGTAGAGGGGATACACTGCGCGCGGCAAAAGAGAGCGCGTTAAGTGTATTAGACCGGCGGCCGCTATCCCCTCTAATACACGCCGCACACACACACTACTATACGCTCTCACAGAACTGTGCAAGCCAGCAACGACTATTGCGGTAGGTGAACGAGCGCATTCCGATATATACAACGGGTGTCCGAAAACGAATGCACCCGCTGTATTTAATTAAATTAAATAAATCAGATTAATAATTGTACGAAATATATATATATATATATATATATATATATATATATATATATATACACATGTATATGTGCGTACACATCATTATACGCATATACAAACACTGTACGAGGCACACCGGCTGCAAATATACATAGTCAAATGTAAATAATAATTATAATTCTTATTAAATATTGTGATTATTAATTATTATTGTTATTAATATAATTATGATAATTCGGCGCCCCGTCCGAAATTCAACGAGCGGCGACGGAGTTATACGAATATTTCACTATAAAAGGGCCTGCAAAAGGCAAAATCGAGAGTTCCCCGGTGAATCAACTGCCTTGAAGTTGATTCACACGAGCTCCTCCCGGAGCTAGAAATCTTTCCAGAGCTCAACTAATTCCTGCTTAAAAATCCTATCCGAAACTATTAGTTTGATCTCTGTTGCGAGGCGCTCCTCAAAAGACAGACGACTAATAGCTTTACCTGTCCTGAAGTAAACGTGATCCTGGTTACGATGCGCTCCTCAAAAGACCAGCCGTTTGCTTATCCATTACACTTACTTACTCCGAAATTATTAGCTTGATGTCTGTTGCGAGGCGTTCCTCAAAAGACAGACGGCTAATAATTTTACCTTTCCCTAAGTAAACGTGATCCTGGTTGCGAGGCGCTCCTCAAAAGATCAGCCGTTTACTTATCCAGACTAGTCACTTTTCCCCTGAACTCTCGATCCCTCTTGCGAGGCGCTCCTCAAAAGACCAGCGGAGTTAAGTCTACCTTACTTTCTCCCTATATAAATTCTACCTTTCACGTTCTGTAATTTCCCCGCGTGGAAAATAACACCGGGTATCCGTGCGGTAAATAGCGTCGAATATTATACACATCGCGGAAAATAACGGGATATTAGTTTAACTAATTATATAGATCTCGCTTATAAAGTACTTTTATTAATTATATTGTTTCATTATTTATTTCGTTTCATTTATTAATTTATTTGTTTCAGAACACCTTGTAAATAGAAGGGGGTTGCTGAATAAATTCGTCTTTATTTCTTATTATATAAAAAAATACTGTGTTCTTGTAAATTATTTTCCTGACCCGCCGTCCGATCCCAAAATACTTCCTCCCCTCTCAAACTACCCTGGGAAATACCGCGAAGGCTATTCCGCGGGGGAAAGGAACGTTACAGGGTAAATGAGGTAAAAACAACGTGTGTAATATATGTGCGAATAGCGAAAGATTCATGGATGTAAGCGAGTAGCTAAAACGGAGTGTGAATAAATGGCATTGAATTAATACCATATGTAAAGAGTATATAATTGCATGAAGGGAAGTAGTAAAGAGTATATAATTGCATGAAGAGAAGTAGTAAAGAGTATATAATTGCAAGAGTGCTTATATTGAGATTGCCACAGTGTTAGAGTTTGATTTCATTACCCTGTTACCGTGCCTATTGGTGATTCATTTATTTTTGATCTTTAGTTTAATTTTATTGTCTGGTTCAATGGTGAACCATTTATTTCCAGTTTTTGCATTTTTAGTGATTATGGGTATTCGATATTTAGTATTCGATATTTAGTATTCGATACAAGTTTCGCAGAACGTTTGAAATCAGTGCTGTCGCGCATTAACGAAAATTATTAAAAAGCATCTCACTTTCCTTTCTTAAAAGTGAATGGTGACAACGCTGCCGAGCATCTTCTAAGGATCGTCACCGTCGAGTTAGCCTGACAGACTGCCGTGCCCTCTGTCTTCGCCATCGCCACGCGACGACGGCTGCGACCGACGGGACGTCACACTTGCTTAACGAAGTGAACGGTATCCTTCTTTTTCTTTCTTTCATTCTTTCTTTCAAATTCTTCTTGAAAATTGCTTAAAATAATTATTGAAAGTAAATAAATCAATTATAACCGTAATAAAATAAATTTTTTTTTCTATAAAAACTGTATGACTGCAGTTTATGCAGCCAACATTTAATTCCGTAATATAAGACCGCCGTGCATTCGTGCGCATGTTTTTTCGCAAACTTGCAAATCCTCCCTGTGCATGTGTTGAAATTACTGGGTTAGGGCATCCGTTCTTTCTCGACTTGCTGCCTGAAACCGTGTTTGCGAGATCGAATAACTCCTTGAAATTTACGGGATAGTCATTTTTCTTCTCTACGAAAGGGTCATACTCTTTCTTTATGAAGCTTTATAATATCTGAATATATATATATATATATATATATATATATATATATATATATATATTGTGATGGGGAACGCAAGCACTGCGTGCGCTTGCTTTCCCACGTCCCGTTGCTCTCTCTCTCTAGCCGTAGCCTGTAAATATGTGTATGTATATTCCGATGTATAGATGTTTATATGTTACAGGCCGACGCACAACTACACCGGCGGAGAGGTGAGTGAGAGAGAGCGGGGAGTGGGGAGAGACGGCCGCGCGCGCGAAGAGTTACAGAGAGAAAAATAAGAGAGCGAGCTTTTGACACGCGTTTTTAGCCGGCTTTCGCTCCACGCACTTGTTTTTTCCTTTCGGTGTCGTGGTTGATTGTTTACGGGAACACGCCTCGTGCTCCACGTGTTTCCCCTCGCTACGTACCTCTTCTTCGGGGAGTGTACACGACCGGACGCGCGTGTTTGTGCCACGGCATTGTGTGTGCGTGTAGTGCACACGCGCTGAGGACGAGTCCGAGCGGACGAACTTGTCGCCCGACCCGTCTCCGCGGAATAACCGCCCCATCCCGGGGTTTCTGGACTGCGAAGTCGCCGCCTCTCCCGGTGAAGAAAGGTGCGGCTGCTGAACGAGGACGTGCTGCGGGGTCAACGAGCGCACCTTCGACTCGCTGTAAGTGGCAGCCCCTTTTCTCTCTCTCTCTCTCTCTCTCTCTTCCCTAGCTCCGCGCGCGCCGTCGCCTCGGCGACTCTCGGTCTGCGCTCGACGCGCCTTAGCGCACACGTAGTGTAAGCTAACGGGACATTAAATCCGATTCAATTTTAAATATTCTGTCTTCTTATTCCGTGAACCGCGCAAATCCTGCATGCGAGTCTTCGCCCTTCGCGAACCGCCCCTCTCCTTTGCCGAATTCATTCAGGGCTAAGCCCAGCCGGGTACACCTTTTGCAACGGCCGTGCCCGCCGTCCTCGTGATCGAGGCGGACACGCGCACCGTTACATGGCGCCCAACGCGATCTCGGGATCGCACGACATGATATAAGAATATATATACATTTATACATATTTGATTATATATGCTATTATATATTTTATTATATATTTTATTGCATATATATATATTTTATAATATATATGTCATAATATATTGTATTATATCCAGTGCCCCGGCGAATATTCGCAAGTGACGCGGATGTGCAGAACTAATTTAATAATTATATTATATCGAAAATTATAATATTACACAGTGCGAACGCACTGCACATCGCGAGTGTTTACGTTGCGAGTTCGTAGAAGTAAACACTCTCGAAGTCGGTCAAGGCCAACGGCAATTCGTCAAAAGCGGCTGAAAAGCAGCACAAATGATATACCGAATATGGTAATATAATATTTGTGCAGTTTTTCAAGCAAAACTAATTTTAAGTTAAATACACACATATACATTAATTTATATAATACTGATATATATATTAATTGGATGTAACTTTAAAATTTAACTTAAATTAAATATGTGAATTCGATCTAAGCTAAACTAAAATTAATCAATAATTAATTTTTAAGATAACGTAATATGAAAATATAACTGCTATAAATAGATTTACATTCGCCATATAATATAATAATAAATTTTCGCCGTTACAGGCATAAGGAACATTTAGTGTAAATTAAATATAATTACAATTTCTCTTCTTTACACATAGTCGACTATAAATAGTGAAGTCAGCGATCTGTGTATATTCACATACACACACCACCGCGACTCTACGCTGTACATACAGTGTACATGCGACTAACGCAAATTTTTCTTTGCTCTCAATTTAATTTGATCAAAATTGATTGTTCCCTTTATGCTTTTCGCTTTCTGATCTTCATTTTGATATTGTTATACCTTTAATATTTTTGCAGTATAAAAATTTTTTTTTGTTTCCCTTCTTTCAAAAATGCAAAAACAAAATTTGTTTTTTTTAAAGGTGCAAAATAAAATTTTTTTGAAAAATCGGAAAATATTTAAAAATTTTTGGAAAATTTTTTCTTTAAAAACTGAAAAATAAAAATTTTTAGAAATTATAAAAGGACTAAAAATAAACTATATTTTTATTTTTTGTTTTTTTTTGTGTTTTCTTTTTTTTGTATTTTTGTATTTTTTACATTTCTTGAAAAATACAAGAAGTAAAAACTATTACAAATTAAAAATAATTTTTTTTGGAAAATCGAGAATTCGAAAGCCAACATAAGAATTTTGGGAAAATTTTTGGTAAATTTTTTGAAAATTTTTGAAAATTGTTGAATTTTTTTTTTCTCTCATATTTTCTGGTTGTTTGCGTCAGTCGCCCCTAATTTTTGCGTTTTCGCCCTCGCACTCCACTATCTCTTGAGATTGCCGGCTTTTAATTATTTGCCAATATGGAATGTTTTGTTCTTTAAAAAAGTTTTGACTGTAACGTTCTATTTTTCTCACGTTGTATTTTTTTTTCTTTTTCCGTTTGTTCGTTTGTCTTCTTCTAATTTTCAACTGAAGAAATAAAAGATGGCAAATCGCCAAACGACTTTAACGACTGGCTTCAAAGCCTATATGAGGAAGAAACAAACATAATTACATCGGAACTAGAACTAAAAAATGAGGGTTCCCCATTTCAAAGGGCTGCCAGGCTATACCGCAGACTGGCAGGAAATTATAGCCCAGGAGACTTTGTGGAATGCGAGAGTGACAATGATATTATAAAAACACGCGCGCGCAGAGATAAAAATCTGTTAAAGATAATCGTCACCTCGACAATGCGCGACGCAACAAAGACTTATATTTTGGATCGAATGGAAGCGACGTACGCCGAACAACCAGATGAATCAGCTGACATACAGCAGGCTCGGGAAATTCATCTGAGCACAGACCAAAGAAAAAGCACAGCACCTGTCGATCACCAAATACAAAATCTGATCGACTTCAATTTGGCTGAGATAAACAGGCATGAACCGCTCGCATGGAGCACTGCCAACGAATCGCCGATTCAGGCAGCCACCACGAGCATAACTACGCCTCCCGACTCGTGTGTCACGAATGACATCACACGTCAGGCGCAAGTCGCATCTCATACGACGAATACAACAGTTGAGTCTCAACCTACTGACCTCGAAAACAATGTAAACCTTAGTCAGGGATTACATAGCCTGCAAAATATGCTGCAAACTTGGATGCAACACCAAAACGGCACTGTCCAAGATTTGCAGCAGAGGCAAAGTGAGATGCACGCTACGCTAGCTAGCATTCAGCAACAGCTGCAGAATTCGCCGCGACGCGACCGTGTTACTTTCCAAGACACGTACGATCTGCAATACTTGAAAAGTGACAAAAACCTCAACAGTAATAGGTTTGTAGGGTCGACCGAGCGCAGCGGCGTACGCAGGCGGAACGCGAGCCAACACGTGACTACGTGTTTTGTTTGTTAACGATTCTCAATCGGTTCGAAGAACCATGGTCGGACGACAAACAACTCGCCCTTATCTACCGTAATCTGCTCCCGGAGATACAGAAGTTAGTTCCGCTGGAGAAGATTACAAGCGTCAATCGGCTAATCGAGCTTGCTCGAGAGGCCGAATGCGTCCTCAATGCGGAGCGAAATTATAAGCCACCGCCGTCACCCGAGGACTGCATAATGCCCGAAGTGGCCTTCCATGCGGCAGACACGTCTCGAACGCGCCCGATACCAAGGATCGCGGCCGTGGACGTGAAGCCGCCCAACTTCAAAGCTTTGGTGCGAGAAGTTTTGCAAGAGGCTGGCTTTAGAGCCACCTCACCTGATTTAGAGGCGCCAGGCGTCGCAGCCCTTATCCCGAAGAGGAGCGGTTGCGACTCACGCCCGAGGTCGCCGCGTACAGGAAAGACCAGAGCGTCGACCTCACCTAAGTCGGAGAGGCAGCCCTCCTTCAAAGGAAAGCTGGTGCGCGAGCCCCTCAGTGACAAGAACGAAGGTCGGACAGCAGGTCCTGATCCGCGGTTCTTGTGCTGGGGCTGTAGTTGGCCTGGCTACACCTTGCGCAGCTGTCCCGAGTGTGCGGGAAATGCGAAAAAGGGTGAGTAATTGAGGTCCTATTCGCCCCTACGCTCCATGAGACCTCTGAAGATCAGCATGCAGCTGCGAGGACACAGGGTAATGATGATTGCCCCCTCCTGTCGGTAAAGGAGGAGCATCACGACCGTGACTCCGCTGACTCAGCCACAAGTGTCGACCCCGATCGGTATTCACGATGGTGGGTACAGGAAGGCATAGGCGAGTTTCGCATTCATGCACTGCTTGATGCAGGGGCTGATCGTACAGCTCTCGGAGCAATCGGCCTGCAGATTGCATCTGCCCTCGATCGTCTAGTTCGACCCTTTCCTGGATCTGGCGCTCGACTCACCACGGGAAAAATTGAGCCGATAATAGGCCAGGTGGCCCTTCCGTTTACCATAACAGACATAGAAATGGAGCTAGACGTCATCATAATTCCAGACTTGGAAAATGACTGTCTGCTCGGTGCAGACTTCTACCGCGCCTTCAATCCGGTCATCCACCCGCGCGACAACACCATGTCTATCGAGGGTGCTGCGGATTTCATTCCGTTACAACTCTGCACCGTCTCAGGTTACCTCGGCGTATTTGCTTGCCTCTATAAGCTTGGCCGATATTGACGATAGTCAACGTCGAGCTCTCGAGGAACTCCTCGACCGGATGCTGCCTCCGGCTGATCAGCTTCTGGGCTGCACGCATCTGACCGACCACGTGATCGATGTCGGCGATGCTAAGCCGATTAAGCAGCGTTATTATCCGATCTCTCAGAAGATAGAGCTGGAAATGCATGCGCAAGTTCGCAAGATGCTTGATCAGGGCGTAATTCGCAGAGCAACCAGCGAATGGTCTAGCCCCGTCGTGCTGGTTCGCAAGAGCGATGGGAGCTACCGATTCTGTGTGGACTATCGCAAATTGAATTCCGTGTCCAAGGTCAGCGCGTATCCGCTTCCTTACATGGACGTAATCTTACGGAAACTGAGAAATGCTCGAATAATCTCCACAGTGGACCTCAGCAGCGCCTACCATCAGGTCCCTCTTCGTGAGGAATCGAAACACCTCTCTGCCTTCACGGTTCCAAGCATGGGGTTATTCGAATGGCCCCGTATGCCATATGGTATCGCCGGTGGCCCTGCCACCTTTCAGCAGTTAAGCGACTAGCTGATCGGCCCTGAAATGGAGCCGGTGTCCTTCGCCTACCTCGATGATGTGATCATCGCTACGGAGAGCTTTGACGAGCACCTCAGGCGGCTCGAACATATCCTGCGACGGATTTCCGATACCGGCTTGACCATCAATCGGCAGAAGAGTAAATTCGGACTCGCAGAGGTATGGTTCTTCGGCGTCCTCGTGGATCGTGACGGTTTTTGACCCGATCCGGATAAGATTGCACCAATCTTGACTTACGCCGCACCAAAGAACCTGAAGCAGCTCCGTAGGTTTTTAGGCCTTGCGTCCTGGTATCGCAAGTTCTTAGAGAACTTCGCAACGCTTGCTGAGCCTCTCACCCGATTAACCAAGAAGAACATCAAGTACCATTGGGGAGAAGAGCAACAGCAAGCCTTCGAACAAATCCGGGCGCTCGTCGCATCTGCACCCGTCCTTTCTCGACCGTCGTTCGGAGAAACGTTCGTCATTCAGACGGACGCCAGCGGATCGGGACTAGGCGCCGTGCTCACGCAAGTAGTTGATGGCGTGGAGCGCGTGCTCTCCTACGCTAGTCGCACGATGATTGTGGCTGAGCGTAATTATTCGGTCACCGAACGTGAGTGTCTCGCCGTGCTATGGGCTGTGCGTAAATTCCGCCCGTACGTCGAGGGCTATCACTTCCAGGTGGTAACCGATCAGAGCAGCCTTCGTTGGCTGCACTCATTGCGCAACCCCACGGGCACACTCGCCCGTTGGGCCTTGGAATTGCAGGGATATGACTACGAAGTCATCCATCGGAAAGGTACCTTGAATTGCGTACCAGACGCCTTCTCTCGTTTGTACGAAGACGAGCCGACCTGCGAAGTCGCCTCCCTCGGCGTTACCGATGTGCAAGATCCCTGGTATTTGCGCCTTCGTAAGAAAGTGGTGAGCGATCCGACCGACCTCCCATGGTGGAAAGTCGTTGGGCAGCCGCTATACTACTACCGTCCCGATCCTGCCGTCGAAGATTTAGTAGATGACCAGGATGCGTGGAAGTTAGTCGTGCCTAAAGAAGATCGTCGTACCGTTCTTCACGAATGTCATGAGGAGCCCACAGCAGGTCATTTCGGATGCCATAAAACGTATGACCGTATTGCACGATCATACTATTGGCCATCAATGCACACAGATGTGACACAATTTGTCCGTGACTGCACCATGTGCCGACAATGTAAGGTATAGCAGGCTGCACCAGCTGGCCTGATGGGCCATCGAACGGTCACCCGCCCTTGGGAAATAGTAGCTGGAGATGAGATGGGTCCATTTCCACGATCTACCCGGGGATACGAGTATTTGCTCGTCTTCATGGATCTATTCACTCGCTGTGTAGAGTGTATCCCCATCCGAAAGGCGAATGCGCAAACGATTCGCCGCGAGTTGAAAGATCGCGTATTTTTACGCTTTGGTACGTCCGAAGTATTCCTATCGGACAATGGCACCGAATTTCGTAATAAAATCATTGAGAAATTCCATGTGGAGCGTGGGGTGGAGCATTCCACGATACCTCCTTATCACGCTCAAGCCAATCCGGTAGAGAGGGTCAATAGGAGTCTGAAGACCGCAATAATCGCCTTCATTGAGGAGTCTCACAGTACTTGGGATGCGCACATCGCCGAGCTGATGTTCGCGTACAATACATCCGTACAAGACTCCATTGGCGTAAGTCCGGCCTTCCTTAACACGGGTCGTAGGACCTTAACACAGGAGGAGCAGCGCGCGCAGATTGCGCAAGAAGAGGCTGCACTGTAACATTGGAAAGAGCGCATGTAGAAATTATCTGATCTCCATCTAAAGGCAGCGGAAAACTCGCAGAAAGCGCAGGCAAAGCAAGCTCGCTATTATAATGCGAGACGTCGCAACGTGCATTACGCGATTGGCGATCGCGTATCGCGGCGTAATCGCATCCTCTCGTCAGGCATACAGGGCGTCAGCGCCAAGCTGGCCTCGAAATTCGACGGGCCCTTTACCATCATGGAGAAACTCGGCACGAACGTTTATCGACTGATCGACTCTACGGGAAGAGATGCTGGTAAGCATCACGTCGCCGACCTGAAGCCCTACCATCGAGATCACGACCCCGAAGATGATAGCAGTTCCGACACGGAAGAGCCTTCGGGCGAAGAGCGTGACTGCGATGCGTCGAATTGTAATGTCGAGGCGAGCGAGCGAAACCGCATCGTAACACCACTGGTGAGCGTACGGCGCCCCGACGACGCGCCTCATTGTAATTCCGATACGAGCGTACGAAGCGATACCCCCGCGGGCAATGCCACACGATCTAACACCGATATCGCACCGCGTAGATTAGGGAGACCGCCAAGGACGCGAATCGTAACCCGTCGAAGAACCCAAGCGCGAGCCCCTGCGGAGCCCAATAACAGCGAAGCCGCCTGTCATAAAGACGCGCGCCTGGTGAGGCGAAAAGTATGTCGCCCCAGGAAGAGCGAACGCTCAACCCCGCCGCGGGACCAATCCCCCCATCGCACTCGGGCCCAAGCACGCGCCCGTCAACAGGCCGATTAACTTCCGAACTCGTCAACGGTATGCCGGCGAAGGCGTGCGCCCCATCCCGGGGTTTCTGGACTGCGAAGTCGCCGCCTCTCCCGGTGAAGAAAGGTGCGGCTGCTGAACGAGGACGTACTGCGGGGTCAACGAGCGTACCTTCGACTCGCTGTAAATGGCAGCCCCTTTTCTCTCTCTCTCTCTCTTCCCTAGCTCCGCGCGCGCCGTCGCCTCGGCGACTCTCGGTCTGCGCTCGACGCGCCTTAGCGCACACGTAGTGTAAGCTAACGGGACATTAAATCCGATTCAATTTTAAATATTCTGTCTTCTTATTCCGTGAACCGCGCAAATCCTGCATGCGAGTCTTCGCCCTTCGCGAACCGCCCCTCTCCTTTGCCGAATTCATTCAGGGCTAAGCCCAGCCGGGCACACCTTTTGCAACGGCCGTCCTCGTGTTCGAGGCGGACACGCGCACCGTTACAATATATATATATATATATATATATATATATATATATATATATGCATGATATATGTTTTTTTTCTCTGCTCTTCCCTTTTTCTTTCTCTCTCTCTTTTGATTACTAAAGTTCTAAATCAAACATTATACAAAACCAGGAAATGCCTTTACTCCTCGCGCCAAATGAAATTTTCCAATTAATTTAAAACAAGCCAGATTATACTTGATATAAAGTATAAAAAATGTATTTTGAGCTACATAATATATTTCTCTTTAATAAATAATTTTATTCATTGGACTTACAGTCCAATCAAATCAATCAAAAACAATACGTAACAATATTAACACATATCTAGATTAACATACATCAATACACAAAAATAGTAAAAATAAAAATAAAAATTCAATTAAAAATTATAATGATAGTCAGACTGTCCTTCTTGACAGTCAGCTTCGTAGACTAATCTGAAAGGTATATTTGTAAACAAAGATACTACATACAAGGAAATCACCTTGTAGTGTTTCGGAATAACAATATATTTCATTTCATTGTAAAAACAGCAGCATCCTTAATATATGAACTAGTTCTTCCAACTATCTTAACCAATATATTAGATAAAAATCTAGCAATATTATAAGTTGGGAAATTTAGAGAAGATATTATTATTCTAAATGTCAGATTTTCTTTATGAATCTTGGGAAGCCCATAATATTTTGCTACAGTACCATTTTGACATTTTAAATATTTATATGTAGTAGTTTCCAATTATTCAATAACTCTTTCAAATTTTTAGGAGTGTGAATAAGTCTTTCCCGTTTTTTGTAAGAGATGGCGCCACCAATACTGTGCGAGTATTCAATGGTTACATATGTCATAATCAAAGCTTATTCATATGTCAACAATTCCATACTAACACATTAGTTAAAATTTTTTCGCATCATAAATTTGAGCCGAGTCGACGTCATTTGCGGGAAGTTTCACTTTATTGGTTCAATTTGAAGAAATCTGCTGCCGAGACGCATCGATTGCTTCAGGAGGCTTATGGAGAAGGTTGTGTCGATGATTCAAGTGTTTGCGGATGGTTTCGACGTATCAAAAGCGGTGATTTCGACGTGGAAGACAAGGAGCGTTCCGGGCGGCCGCAAATCTTTGAAGATCGAGAATTGGCGACTTTGCTTGATGAAGATTCTTGTCAAACGCAAGAAGAACTTGCTGAAGCATTGGGAGTTGACCGAACAACCATTTCCAGGCGTTTGAAAGCCATGGGAATGATCCAAAAGCAAGGAAATTGGGTGCCGTACGAACTGAAGCTGAGAGACGTCGAACGGCGTTTTTTCACTTGCGAACAGCTGCTTCAGCGACATAAAAGAAAGGGTTTTCTGCATCGTATCGTGACTGGCGATGAAAAGTGGATACGTTACGATAATCCGAAGCGAAGAAAATCATGGGGACTACCCGGCCATGCATCATCATCGACGGCCAAGCCAAATATTCATGGCGCCAAGCTCATGCTCTGTATATGGTGGAACCAGCTAGGTGTGGTTTACTATGAGCTTCTGAAACCGAATGAAAGGATCACAGGCGAGGTCTATCGACGACAATTGATGCGTTTGAGCCGCGCACTGCGAGAAAAACGGCCACAATACTCCGACAGGCACGACAAAGTTATTTTGCAACATGACAATGCTCGCCCACATGTTGCACCGCCGGTGAAAACATACTTAGAAACGCTCAAATGGGGAGTCCTACCCCACCCGCCGTATAGTCCAGACGTTGCTCCGTCTGATTACCATCTCTTCAGATCGATGACGCATGGCCTGGCTGACCAGCACTTCCATACCTACGAGGAAGCCAAAAAATGGGTGGATGACTGGATAGAGGCCAAACCGGTCGAATTTTTTCGCAACGGGATTCGTATGTTGCCACAAAGATGGGAAAAAGTTGTAACTAGCGATGGCCAATACTTTCAATAATTCATTTGTAACCATTTTTTCACAATAAAGGCTCAAAATTTGAAAAAAAACGGGAAAGACTTATTCACATACCTGATATTTGGTAGCTTAATGATGTGTGGATTACCAATTTTCAAATAAGTACTATCATCATTTAATATATTATTTATATGATTTATATAATCAATTTTACTGGAACCTACAGTTATATAACCTTTGTCGGCATTTTGGAAGATTATATTAGGGTTATTTCTCAAAACATTCTTCGCGGTAATTAATTCATGTATAAAATTACTATTTAAGTAATTTATTTTTGAAAAAGAAAATATTTTTCTTTAGATCATAACAAACACTATTATTATAAACTTGCAAAAAATATTCATCATGAAATCTATTATTAATGAGTACTGGAAATACATTTGATTTCTTGCATCTAATAAGGAATGTAAGTTTTTGTTTATGAATTACAACTTTTAAATTCATTTTTATCCATTTTGGACAATAATCGTTAATAATACTACCATATTTACAATAAATTTCTCTAAAATAAATCATGACAGACCCCCTTAATTTAAGTTAAAATAGACCTTTAATTTAAAATACTTTAATTGTACTTTTATCGACTGCTTATATACAAATTAATAAATATTTTTTCGTTGGTCTCACAGTCCAATCAAATCAATCGAAATCAATACGTAACAATATCAATACTATATTGGACAAACAGGTAGATATTTAAAAAAGAGAATTTATGAACATAAATATAGTTTGCGTAGCTCACATATTATTTTCGATTTAATGGAGCATTGTTTAAAGTTTTTACATTCTTTTGATTTTGTGAATGTGGATATTTTGGAAAATGGTATTAAAACAATTGAATTGTACTTTTGTCGACTGACCATATACAAATTACTGCACTTTACTAACAAAGAATTTTTTCAGCTAATATTTTATTTACAGATTAGTCTACGGGGGTGAATGTAAACAAGGACAGTCTGACTGTCATTATAATTTTAATTTAATTTTTAATTTAATTTTTATTTTAGTTTTTTTATTATTTATTTTTATTTTTATTTTTTATTTTTATTTTATTTTATTTTTAGATTGAATTGATTGGACTGTAAGACCAATGAAAAAATATTTATTAATTTGTATATAAGCAGTCGACAAAAGTACAATTCACTTATTTTATTCGAAAATATTTATTATGTCTGCGTGTAAAGCTTTTCTAAGATTTGGAACCCCCGACTTCTTGTTTGATCAAGGGGCTCAAAGTTTCAACAGCATTTATAGGATTATTAAATGCTTACTTGACGTATTATTATATGTTATAGCCATCTCCATTATCGTAACAATCATTTATAAAAAATTGCGCAGCATTTTTCGTCTTAATCCCAACAAAAACAAACTGTAACACATCCAATTAACTTATTTATTAATTTAATAAAGATCATGTAAATAAAAAAAATGTTTGAATTCTGTTATTAGTGCTGTTATCTTCAAGAATATGTGTACAAAAAAAACTCTTAAATAACGTAAAACTTATTAATAAATATTTTTTTATTGGTCTTACAGTCCAATCAATAAATGTAAGACCAATAAATAAATATTTATTAATTTGTATATGGGCAGTCGACAAAAGTACAATTCAACGTAAAACTTATTTATACGAAAAAAAATATTTCTCAAAACGAAATTATTTGTCTGAAATGCATATAAAACTTCCAAATATTTGGAACCAAAAAAATGTATTTCTGATAGTTTATTTATATTAATTATAAATTTACATATTTTAAATAAATAGCTTTGTTTCCTCTTTTTAAATATTTATTTAAATTTATAAAATATTTAATGAGTAACATTTTATTTTGTAATGCATATTTACTATTTAAGTATTTAATACTAAAGCATATATTTTTTGTATATATTTAGTACATATATAAATATATATTTAACTATAAAAATTTAATCAATATGATTGTAAGAAATGCTACGTTCGGCTTCAAAAATTAACTTCACCTAGTTGTACAGTTTGCCAAATCCATCAGAATTGAAAAATCTTGAAATTTCAATCTTGAAATCCATTTTTGAATTGTAGAAAAAGTTATTGGTGTCACCAGTTTAATACAATTGAAAACAACATCGAAAAACGAACTGTCATTTGACAGATAGCACTTTTTTAAAATAAAATTTTCAATTACACCCTGTACGGCCAAAACCCATCGGATAATATTCGATTCGGAAAAAAGAACTACAGCATTGAACAAATTGATGTAGTAGAAAATTTAATTTATATAAAGAAAAGTAGAAATTCATATAGAAGTAGTAGAAGCGCTGATGGAATCAATGGCTAAAATAAATATATCAATTTTTATAATTATAAATTACCTTAAAATTTGAATTTGAAATTTCGAAATTTTGTAATGATTTAAATAGGTTAAATAGATAATAGTTTTAAGGAGGTTGTTCTTGTTGACATATTAAAGAGGGTCCCCAATAGAAATTTTCAATTTGTTTGTTTAAATAATTAATAATTCACCAATGTATATTAGTAAAAAAAAAAAACACAATTTATATTGGATACCACTTCTAACAATTTATATTGAAATTTACATTTTTGGCTATATGTAATGGTATATATAAATATATGTTAATTTAAATAATTTTAATTATTTTTTAAAATTAATTTTTTCAAATAATAATCGATAAGACCACAACTGTACATATGTACTGAAAACCCCTTATAAAATTAAAATAATTTGATTTTTGTTTGATAATTGGATAAGCAAGGGTAAAATCTGAAAATTGTGGACTTTAAACCCTTTTCAAAAATTATTAGGTTTTTTTGATCCTTTTATTTGAACATTCTGTATAATTCATGTTTTAAAATAATTATAGAATTTAGAAAAAAAAAATATTCAAAAAAATATCAAATTATTCTTATAATTTCTTTTCACAAATTATTTTTAGTATGCTTTGGCATACAACAGTCTTATAAAAGAAGACATAGAGTGAGAGAGAGAGAGAGAGAGAGAGAGTGAGAGAGAGTGTAACGTCCGGGTCAATTTTGCAACTTTACACCGGAGTTAGTTTGGAAATTGTTTTCCCTTCCTTATAAAATCTGTTCGATTTACCTTTGGCATTTAGAATTTTGGAATTTAGAATTTCCTTAATGTACTGCAAAATGTTGCTGTACTTATCGCCCTGCGACAGTCAATGGATGCAGGAATAACGAAAGACGAAATAGAAAGACACGGGAAAAGTGATAAAATAATAAATTCGAAGGTGTCGAGAATAAAACACCAACACGATGTGTCGAGAATAAAACACGAACACGAGGGTCTTTTAGTTCGTTTTAGAAGTTCAAGACAATTGTATTTATTTTTAGATGATTCGAATGAATTTTTTTTTAGAAATAGTAGAATATAGGGTTTTGTTTGTCTACAAATATTTGGCTTGGAAATAATGAAGAAAAATATGTACGGTTCGAATATAAGCTAAGATTATTTTTTTGCAATAAATTTATTTAAATATATTCTTAGTCAAAAATTAAAAGTTATCCTTGAACATTAAAATGATTTAATATTTATCATTGACAATTTAATATGAAATTTCGCAGAGTCTTAATGAGAAATAATGTATATATTGTGCGGTATAAAATATACATTCTAATTCAATTGCTCGTTATTTTAATGATAATTTATAAATTCTTCATATGTATAAAGAGATGAAGAAACGAAATTCTTCCTATATTTGAAATTAAATAATATTAGTCTTTAGATCCTCCTTATGAATATTATATAAAAAAATGCAATTGCATTGTAGTATCACCCACAAATAATAGTGTGATTTCGAATAAAATTTAATAAAGCATTTTATTGATTAAGACAATTCTTGTCTTAAGACAAGAGTCGAAATGACGAATAGAGAGAAAGTAATAACAAATGTAAGTTGCAGATATCGCAATGTTGCTCGTCTATCGTAACGCGTTTTCAACCACCAACTAGAATAAACGGACGTCGTCTGAAACGAACGGCATGAATTCGTGCACAGGCAGAGTCACAAGTTTGTGAAAATTGCGAAATATATGAGTATGCTGCAATCACATAATAATTAAATATGTATCTAATAATTTCATTGAACTAATTCGCCAGATTCCTTAAACAGTTAATCAAATTATTTATTTTGTAATGGATATAATAGATTACATCATTTAACTTCTCTATTGATAGTAACAGACTATTTATTTAAACTAATTAGATAATACTCAATTTTTCGAGATATTAAAAAAAAACAAAGAGAAAATTGCAGTTTTATTAAAGCAAAAGAGAGGTAAATTATTAAAAAAAAAAAAAATGTTTACATGTATATTATGCTTATTTGAGAAAAGAAAAGAGAAAGAAAATTATTTGATTATTAAATGAGAAATTTGAATAAAGTACGTTCGCGTGTATTAATCTTTATTATAGCAAAAGAAAATAAATCATTTATTGATTACTTAAAATGTAAAAATATGCAAAATTGTATTTTATTTATTTAAACAAAGAAAAAATAAATCTCACAAAGCTGTCACCGAATTTTAACGTCCGGGTCAATTTTACAACTTTACACCAGAATTAGTTTGGAATTTTTTTTCCTTCTTTCTAAAATCTGTTTAATTTACCTTTGGCAGAAGGTGGTAAAGCGGCTTCGAGAGGAAGCGAGCCGTTAGATCCTTGAATTTCCTTAATGTAGCGCAATATGAGGCTGTACTGATCGCCGTGTGACAGTCAATGGATGCATGTATAACGAAAGACGAAGTAGCAAGACACGGGAAAAATGATAAAATAATAAAATCGAAAGTGTCGAGAATAAAAGACGAACATGATGTATTTATTTCCTTTCACAAACTTATTTATTGAATAAACATTCGAGCAAAGTTTAACATAGATATTTACAATAGTTTAAGTTTTTCGTGAACAAAGGCCGGTTCTAATTAATATATGAAAAATACGACCGAACTTATTACCCGAATCGTGTTGCAGGTACTCTAAGTTGGTGTACGCGCGCGTCGACACTTCTTGCTTGCTGGTTACCTCGGAACTAACTGTCCGCCGCTGCGCTCCCGCTTCAATAAAACTAGAAGAACGTTAATCCTCGAGCCGCCGCTGTAGTATGATCACAGAAAATACCACTCGGGAAGCTGTTTATGTACGTTTATTGTATTTTTACGTATACGAAATATTGAATGAACACAAATACAACTCTGCATAGTATAATAGTAGTAGTATAATAGTACTAATATAATAGTAGTATATAATAATACCACATATAACACATACGCATATCGAACAGATGGAATAAATGAAATAAACACAATGAATATAATATTGTAATAATAAAATGTATGATAATAATAATAATATAATCAATGTAATGATGTAACGAAATGAATAAATAGTACAAACAACAAATTATAACGGTAAATGAGGGCATCTCTAAAAACAACATGTATAACATATGTGCGAGTAGCGAAGGATTCATGTAAGACTGAAGCGAGTACCTAAAACGGAGCATGAATAAATGGCATTGAATTAATAGTATATGTTAAGAGTATATAATTGGTTGCTGGAGAGTCAAATATTATATGAATGTTATAAATGTAATTCATGAATTCGCTTTCCACACTAGTTTCCAAGCGCATAAATTCAGTGCTGCCGCGCATTAAGCTGAAGATATTTCGAGGGATCTCACTTTCCCTTTTCTCAAATGAGTGGTGACAACGCTGCCCAGCATCGAACAATTGCCACCGTCAAGGAATTAGCTTGCTTGCCGGCTGTGCCCTGCCTTCGCTATCGCCGCGCGACGACGGCTACAACCGATGGAGGGGACATTACAGGAAGAAAATTTTTGGTGACAGCGGTGGGATACGCCGTCGAAAAAGTCTCTAGTACCCTCGAGGGAAAAAGCAACAAATCTTAGTACCTCATTGAGAACATTTGCCGCAACGTTTTAAGGATCCAGAGCTAGAAGTAGTGTTGGCCGTGGGCGAAATTCTACGATCGCCAGGTAAGTGATATTTCCTTTTTTTTCTTTAAGAGTTCGGAACGCCGACCATAGGCTCTGTTTTTCATCACGATGAGATAGGTAGTCCACGTCGTAGATTACGTGTTTAGACCGCGGAGTGTTGTTTTTTTTCTCTTGCGAAAATCTATTGGAAGTGCTTGTAGTGTTTTCCATTCTATGTTAAAACTTTAAATTGAATGAATTTAAATTTAAATTTAATTTACATTTAAATTCACAACTAAATTTCACTAAACTTCATTTTGCGGAGTGCTGATCATAGACCCTGTTTTGCTTTGCGTAGTTAGAGGATTTCACACTTTTTATCTAGTCTCTCTAATTTCAATATCGCGAGTATTTACATAGATAATACAGCTTCGAGGTGTATTATTTCCGCGAGTTGCGGATACAAGTTTATCGTGATCTTACCGTGAGATAATCAATTGTAGTTTGAAAGAATGCGATAATTGATCGTTATTGATTCGCCGAGTGTTTTTCAACGTTTTCCTAAAGATTACAAGCTTACATAGACTATTATCTTATTTAATCTCTTTAAGTATTTCGAATTAGATCAAACAATTTGTTGGATTATAAATTGTGTTCTTTTATAAACTGCTTGTTTGTTTACGGTAAAGTATTCAGACTGAAATCGTCGATTTCATCCAGCCTCTTCGTCTTAACCGCAAATTTTACATTAAATCTTTTCGTTAAATGATAGTTTCGAATGTTTAAGTAGTAGTCCTTACCGTTACAAGCCGATTTATAATACTATTCTATATTATTTTCGATTTATTTATTATATGTATATTATTTAAAACATTACATTTATTATATATTTCATTAATTACTACGCGCGATATCGTATCCAATATAGATAACCGCGAATAATATAGAAGTATATTACGGTGGAATTCCGTGTTTCTTAAAAACTAGAATTTAAGAATATTAGAATTATAATCACCATTGATGAATGGGTTCAATAATTACATCGTAGAAATTTCACAAAGTCAGGGAGAAATCGTCATTGGTGTAATTAGTCGGCGCGACAGGCACATTACGAGCAAAATAGATATAATCGCGCAATTATATTCATTGAATCCTCGAAAGGAGTTTAAATTACTATTAAAGTTGTTACGTCCGGGTCAATTATTTAAACTTTACGCCGGCGTACTTTGGTGAGATTTGTTTTTCTTTACGACTTACCTTGTTTAATTAGCTTGGCAGCTGTAACGAGAGATTCCGAAAGGAACGCTGAGCTCGTTTGATCCTTGGATTTATTTGCCATTGTTCTACCGCTCTTCTATACTTCCCACTGCTATTTCTCGAAGATGATGCAGGAAAGGAGGGCAATATATATATTAGATTTTAATAAATGAACGAACGGACACTTCTTATACTTATAAGCACTTATTTATTCATTTAATATATATTGGCAATAACACTGCTGCACGCTAACACTTTGGTGCAAACGCCTTCGAAACCGAACTATGTTGCAGCGATTAAAAATCGCGAGAAGATAACAAATCTAACACCGAAACTAGTATATGTAAAAAAAACGCGTGGAGACTAGTTACGTTTTTATTGTCTGGAAGCTGCCCTGGAACTGGCTGGCACGCACCCGCGGCGGATTCTAAAGACTGAGAAAGCAGTTCCCTCGAGCCGCCGCTGCGGCTACGTACAATATTCTGATTGGTTGAATGCTCGGCATAAACGCTGTTACCCAGTGCCCAGAGCAGTTCGTAGGTCGGAAGAAAATTACTGCGCGCCTGCCGTACCAGCGTCTGGCTGCTGTACTGGAGATCTTCTTATCTCGTGTGAATGAGAATGTCGTCAGATGCATTCGGTACGTCGAGAGTGTGAAGTACATGGGTGTGTGGATGAGTGAGCGAATGAATTTTGGTGTGCATGTGAGGGCCCTTATGGCAAGCAGCCAGAGGATCCTTATGTTGGCAAGCGCGCGAGTGTGTAGAATAGTTTCTACGGAGGCCATGCAGGTGTTACTTGGGTGGCCCTCGTGGGACCTTGAGTATCTGAGACGAGCGAATGCGTATAAAATTAGAAAGGGGTTGGTCATGAATGTGATGGACTTGGTGTCGCCGGAAGAAGTGGATCGAATGAATGAAAACGAGTGGATCAATTTGCTGAATGAAAGAATGTATGATACATGGCAGGTGAGATGGGATAATTCGGGGAATGGGAGGGTTCTGTATGAGTTTATGAATGATGTGCGAATGGCTTCGAGAAAGGGTTTCAACCGAGTCTCACGGTCAGCTATATATTGACCGGTCATGGGACTCTGAATGCAAGTCTGTATGGAAGGAATTTGGTGCATGATGGTGAGTCTGTGTGTGGAAATGGAATGGAAGATTGGGTGCATGTGTTGTGTAAATGTGATATGTATGCGAGTTTTCGTGATCTGAATGAGATGGGTGTGATTGAGTGAGTGGATGGGAGTGCGGATGTGAATATGGTTTTGAGAAATAAATTTTCGTATGAAAGGTTTTGTACGCATGGGGAACGTGCGTATGCGACAAGGCAGCGAATGATCAAGCGAATGGGAGAATGAATGGTGCGTGATTGTGGTATGTGCATGGGTGGACTGCAGGGGGGGGGTGTGGCTCGCTGCAAGCCTTGGGTCTGACGAGCCCACAGTCTGACCTGAGTCAATAGGTCCACCCAGCCTAGGAGCCGATACACTCCGAACTGTGTAGCAGTGGCTTGCCGTTCTGCATCTGCACGGCGGCGGGATGCCTCGACACTCCCACCTGGAGTGTACATGTACTATGGGGATCGGGGGGCCCCTGGAACTCGTCCCAGCCCCAATCGACTGAGGTCGGACTCGCAGTAGCGGTGGTTGATAGCCCAAGTTCACGCGGGCAAGGGTCGTCGAACGACGGCGGTCGTGCCATTGCTGCTTAGTAGGTTTCGACCGAAAGGGAGCGGAGTGGCCGTTGTCCAGTAGGCGACCCGGTGTGTGAGTTGCACTTAATCGCACTCGGGCGCTAGTCCTGCATAGCCGGTAGAGGTTTAGAAGGGCCTCGCCTCCCACGGAGAGGACTGATGGGATGCTCGGATCCCTGAGGCAAATCCGTAGTTGGGTGTGAGGCCAAATGTCCTCACATCTAACGCGCTGATCAGGCGTATCCGGATCCCACGCCCGTGGGGCCGTGTAGGTAGACCAATTGGTAGCTACTGCACGTTAAATCTACGGGTACACAATGTCCCTTTCTACCAGTCTTGTTCGAGCAGCCCTCGGAGACGGACGTGTTTCTTTCAAGCTCCCGCAGTTATTAGTGAATAGTGCAGTGTAGTATAGTGAAGTGAATGTTGATAGTCTTTTTTGTGTGCGGTTCCCGTATTCGGTGCTACCCCTCAAACCGTAAGTTTTTCTTATTTTTTAATTTTTTCTATTTTTACCTCCTTTATTATTTTTTCACCCCTTTTGATTTTTCTTTTTCATAGTGTGTACGTACCTATATATATATATATATATATATATATATATATATATATATATATATATATATAGAGTGCATTCGCCGGACCCCGAGTTACCTCGGCCCGTGGATGTGGTCCACCTCGCCCACTTCACTCACCCTCACCCACTACCTACTCACCCTCACCCGTCGGGCGAGATTTTTTTTTTGTTCTCGATCCGGTGATAATCAGCAATTATTTAATTATTTTTCCACCTCCATCACCTCATATATCAATTCATTTCTACCCATAATTCCCCCACCCTACACCCCCCGCCCACGTACACCACCACCCACCGGATCCGAGAGTACTCGGTCCGGTGAGTATACTGCACATGCTCCTAACATGCCCAGTCGGTACTACACCTTTCCCACCGCTAATGGATTCGGTGACATCGATGTCACTGTCTCCAATGCGGCGCTTCTGAGGCTGTGGTGCGCTGATCATGCGTCGTCTGTCTGCGACCCGCCGAATGTATGGATCGATAGGGGGACAGACTGGTCCCTCCCAGAGTCGTCGCACTACTGAAGGGAAGGGACATGAACAGGACTGACCCTGGGTCCTATAGGCCTATCTGCCTGCTTAGTGGCCTGGGAAAAGTCCTGAAGCGAATGCTAGTTGAAAGATTGCTTGTGCGTATGAATGATAAGTGGAATGAAGGTCAGTATGGATTTATGAATGGGAAGTGTTGTGATGATGCGTGGATGAGATTCAGTATGCATGTGAATTCCGTCTCCACGAAGTACGCCATGGGTGTGTATGTGGATTTCGGGGGGGCCTTTGACAATCTTAAATGGTACATGATACTGGCCTCCCTGGAAAAGAGTGGATGTAGCGGGAATGAATTGAAGGTATGGATAAGTTACTTCAGCGAGCGCAGAGTATGCACGAGGAATGGTATGAAATGGATGAATGTGGAACGAGGTTGCCCACAGGGGTCTGTAGCCGGACCCTTCGTGTGGAACCTCTGTATGAATGATTTGCTGAATGAGCTCTGCTTTTTGGTGATTGTTGTGTGTGGTGAGACGAGAGAGCTAATGGAGAGGAGGGCCGCCGAATGTATGAGCCTTGTGTATGCGTGGGGTGAAAATGCTGGTGTGTCTGTGTCTTCTGAGAAGACGGTATGCATGTTGTTGAAATGAACAATAAATGTGAATAGGCGTGTGAAAGTGGATCTGAATGGAAGGACTAAGTATGTGAGTTATGTAAAGTGCGTGAAGTTTCTGGGAGTATGGTTGGAAGAGAGAATAGGCTTTGGTCTGCATGTGATTAGAATGAGAGACAAGGTTGTGCGTGTGGTGAATGATCTGAGAAGGGTGTTGCGGAAGGACTGGGGTATGGGGAGGAAGGTTGTGAATGTGTGGATGCGTCGGTTGGTGCTCTCTGGCGTCCTGTACGGGGCCCCTGCATGGTCGGTAGCCTTGCGGTTCTCGACCGTCAGGGAGTCTCTGTTGAGATGCCAGAGGCACCTGATGATTGCGTATTTGCATGCATGTAGAACGGTATCTACGGTGGCCATGCAAGTATTCCTTGGGTGATTGCCATGGGACCTAGAGTGCTTAAAGCGTGTATGTCTGTACAAATGTAAGAAGAGTATCGCTCTCAGTGAGAATGATTTATGTACAAATGAAAGAGTGACTGATGTGTGTCAGAAATGATGGATGAATGAAAGGAATGGACGAGTCACGTATGAATTTGTGAGAGATGTGTGAATGTTAAATCGGATGAAAGGTTTTGATCTCGGCCTGCGTGTCGGATACATCCTGACAGGGTACGGCACGCTGAATGCGTGGCTCTGCAGCAGGAACCTTAGGGATGACCCTGGGTGCGTGTGTTGGAATGGGAATGACGCTTGTGTTGTATGAATGCGATATGTCTGCATGTTTTAGATACTTGAGTGAAATGGGTGTGCGTGTGAATGATGACGGTAGTGTGGATGTTAGCGGTGTAATTGGGAGTCGAGAGAGGTATGAAAGTTTCTGTGGGCTTGTGAAACGAGCGTATGATGTCAGAGCGAGAATGATTGCACGAATGGAGAGCATGGATGAGTGAATGAGCGTACAATTGTTTCGTCTGCAGGAGTATACGTCGGAACCGCTGCGAGCATAAGAACTGGATGACCATTGCATTTGAAAAGGACGTCCCGTTCTTGACGATTGGGACAGGGAATCCTATCCATCACATGACGCCAAAAGAGTTGACGTGACTTGAAGGTGCGCATTTGAAGTCACAAATCGAGCCCGCCTACCATGACTAGAAATGCTATCTTGGCGAGGGTCCTCCTCTCCAATAGGTCAATAGTCGAGTTTGGTCCAAGAGCGTTTAGAGGCCCGAAAGTGAAGTGCCTAAGATGTCCTGCTCACGGTAGCTCTCAACCATGCCATCCAGCTTGAAGCGCCGATGCGCCTGTGATCTCTAGGATTGCCTATGTGCGCCAAAAGATGTAGGGGTAAGGAGCTTCGGGTGACCAATGACATGCTTTAGGCAATTGAATTGATGGGCGACAGGGAGCCAAGGCACTCTACGGTCCAGACCACGTCAGGGAGTCATACATTTATTGCCATGCCAACTGAGGAATCAATCCCAAGCCACCTGAAACGAAATCTATTCTGCACAAGGCAGACGGGACAGGTTCGCCATGGAAATTCCTCAGCAATGGTGACGGACGGGGCCCATGAGCCCTCAGAGCCACAATGCGTCTGTAAAAGGCGCATGGTGTCCGATCGAGGTTACGTGCGAATCTGCCAACAAAGCACGAACCTACTATCTATTAAGGACAGTAGTGAGTGCAGAAGAAGGTAGGCACCTCTGGAGTCACTCATTCAAAGCACGGTCTTACCGTCAAACGTAGCAATTACTGTAGGGGACCTCGGCCGTTTTCGAGCAAAACGATGAATTGGCCTCTCCAACAAAAGAATTCGCTGAATTCTTCAAATCCTATTTCAAAACGGGAAGAGGAGCGACTCAGTAACAAACTGGATAAACTCCTACAAAGAAAAAGGCTGTATATATAGTGGTTATCTTGCCACGTGCAAGATTACCTAAGAGTCACCAAATACCATAAGCTTCAAGGCTACAGGCACGTAGCCAAGCACTGCAAATCAGAACAATGCGGCTCCCACTGCAGTCAGGGAGGGCATGGCACCAAGGAATGCAAGAATAAAGACGCGGCGCCAAAATGCGTCAATTGCAAATAGCGAAAAGGGCGCATAATCATGGCTCAATGGACACTAAGTGTCCTGCATACAAGGTTGCCATGGAGAGATTAGTCATCTCCACGGATTATGGCCAGTAATGCACGAGATAATGAAATGGACCTGTCCTGCCCTTCGCGCAGCTAAATGCCAGAAGAGCACGCAGGGTCACTCCAGAGATAAAAGCAAAATGTGTGAAAAGAGGAGTAGACATCCTGCTTCTCCAGGAGCGATACCAGCGCAGCGGCCGAATAGAGGGGTTCGGGCTGCGCACTCGGATGGTATATGTGGATGGGCAAATCCCCTGGACGGCTGTAGCAGTCCTCAATTCCGAGGTGACAGTGCTAAAACTAACGCACTTAACAAATACACACTTCGCTGTAGCGGAGGTCAGGTTGCGTTTTTTAACGATGTATGTGATCAGTGGATACTTCCAGCTGAGTCACGATATAGGGTACACCTTACACACCTAAGTAAGGTGCTGCACGCACTTCGGGGCAGGACGGTGCTAATAGATGCCGATTCCAATGCCAGATCCCCCCTGTTGGGGTCTGATCGCACCGACCGCAAAGGAGAGGAATTAGAAAATTTTATAGCGCAGTGGAATCTTCGGATTGCCAATGTGCCTGGTAGTACCGCTACCGTCTCCAACGAAGTTGGAGAGGGAAATGTGGACGTAACTCTTGTCACCACGAATCTCGAGACACTCATCACAGGATGGGCCGTCAGGGAGCACTGGACCTCGAGTGATCACAGAACGATCACGTTCCACCTAAACGGAGCAAGCACACCCGCAAGATTGGGTGCTGCAAATCAGGGAAACAAATTAAAGCGATACTCCACACAGAAAGCAAACTGGGATACTTTCTACGCTGTAATCCAGGATTAATGGGACCAGGTCCCTAAAGCAATGCTCGGCTCCAATATGGAGACAATCGTGAGAGACTTTCTTCTGATGGAGGAAGACTCGCGTAGGGAGATCGAAAGAAATGATCAGAGTTACATTGAAGAAGTGGAATCCTGGTGTCGCCTCAATAAAATGAGGCTGGCCTCTCAAATGTGTGGAATGTTGATTTTGAGAGGCCACCTTCACCCGAAAGCATGTCCTGATCGTCTGTCCCAAATACGAGGAAATTAGGATCAGGTTCCAGAGAGACAATAATACCTCTATTGAAGTCAGGGCACTATTGAACCAAATTCACTATAAAGCCTTTGAAAAACTAGCTAAAAAGCTCCTCCAGACAAGGGAGTCTCTAGAGGCAATAGAGAATCTGCTTGCAGCAGATATAATACAGGCACCTGAATAGGTAGGTAGGGAACTGGCAGTTGGAACAATAGGGTATACAAAAACGAATCATATACATAAAAATAATTTTTACAATGCAAAAATCATACACTAATCTAAGTAGGCCGGCGCCATACACTGGCCCACAAAACTAAGAAACCGCAATAATCACAAATCCATACACGCAAATAAAATTTATTAATTTTTCCTAAATAAGTAGACGGGCACTATACACAGGTCTATAAACTGTAAATATATAATTAGCAATAAGTAAAACCAGCCTATACACTGGTTAAACTCTAGTCTGTAAAAACACGGTGCAAAAAAGTGGTCCGGAACACACTATAAACTGTAGGTCCACAAATGTCGCAACAATGTACAGATCTGCAACAATAAGAAAAGATCAGCAATATTGAAAAGTTTTGGAGCACCACCGGCCAATAAAGCGAAAGCTAGGTGCGGCCGGGAATCTTTAAGTGCACCCGGTAGTTACCAATGCTGGGAGTGGAAAATTGGCACTTGCTTCCTAATTAACGCAAACCATTAGAAGTGGTTCAGAGACCACCGACAGTCAAATCGATGGAACGTTCTGCTTTAATGGATCAGCGGCTTGGCTTTACCGCCCGGCCGAGAGAAGGAACAACTCTATAAAACACTCCTAATCCCAAATTGTATGGCAGTTGCGATGGGGATGCGTGGTTCTAGGGCAGAAGACGGGAGCCACTACAACTGGCAGTGAAATTTACACACCGTTCGTTCTTTAAAAATCTTGTCCACCGAACGGGATGCTGCAAAGTGACCTTAGTAGGAAACGTACGACTAAATGAACAAACAAAACATCAAGAAAAAAGTAGAAGAAGAAAAGCAGAAATGTAGCGAAGCTAGGGAGACTATAAGCCCACCAGGGCTAAGACTACACCGAGGGAACTACCCAAAAGCGAACATGGAAATAAAACGGATTGCTGCAAAATGATCTGAGTAGGTGGAAGTATGAACAAAATAGAAAATAAACAAAACTAAGCAAAACCAACAGTAGTACTAAAGGCGAGTACAGTAGATAGAAAAAATAAGAAGAGGTGAAATGAGAATGAGAGGGAGCCTACCAAAACAAATATGGAGAAAAAGAGAGCTAGGAAAGCTCCAATAACAACGAAAAACTGCAATATCAAACGAGGGGTCCACGGATAAAGCTAAGGTCGGAGAAGCCGCCCAGATAACACCTGATGTAGAGAGACCGACTGAGTCAGCTAGTGCACACACATCAATGAAGTAATGCACGAAAGTCGAGGAAACAAATATGCAACGAGCACACGTGCACCTCCTCCGAAAAAGGATGATATAAATGCAACTCCAGAAAACAGAGACTGTCTCACGGTCCCGGGCATAGCAGCGGATCATTTTCACATAATCAAGGCAGCACTGCAGTAACAAGGAAATTAAAAGGTATTCTGAAATAATACTCAATGATTATATATTCGCATTTAAATATAATTCAACATTAAATATAAATACAAAATCTAAACAACAAAGTATTTCAAAATACACTAGAAAGAAAACTGTTTTCACAAAAAAAATTTTCACATGCGTAACTTTTTTTTCAATGTATCTATATATTTACCACTAATTACATTAAACACTGGTGAATCGTGAACAAAGGGAGCCAGTGGAAGTGCTGTACCAAATACACTTTTATATTAAATTATAAATGTTATTACTGAGAATTAAATTGATTTAAATATAATTAAACATTAAATACAAATACAAAACCTAAACTACAAAGTATTTCAGAATACACTAGAAAGAAAACTGTTTTCACAAAAAAAATTTTCACATGCGTAACTTTTTTTTCAATGTATCTATATATTTACCACTAATTACATTAAACACTGGTGAATCGTGAACAAAGGGAGCCAGTGGAAGTGCTGTACCAAATACACTTTTATATTAAATTATAAATGTTATTACTGAGAATTAAATTGATTTAAATATAATTAAACGTTAAATATAAATACAAAACCTAAACTACAAAGTATTTCAAAATACATTACCATTTCGATGTTTCTGTAGTTCGTTAAATTTTTTCTCTTCTATATATGTATCCAGTTTATTGAAAACTTTGCAACTCATTCTTAATGTGCACTAATAAGTAAAATATTCTTTACGTTTTAAAAAAATAGTTTATAACACGTGCGATTAATTACTAAAAACAAAGTGCCTCGTTAAAATATCGCACATTTGTTACATATACCTAGCTTCCTACATTTTACAATAGACAGTGTTCTTCGTAATTTTTATACATCTCATTATATATTCTGATAAACGTCGATGCTTTTGTTTTTTGTTGAAAGTCTCACTTTTTTAATATTAATACGACACTTTGGAATTATATAGTATCGTGTTGACAGGACAATACATTTATGTAACTCGAATATTGGAACAATAAATGACGACTGACGCCGGTGGCAAAAAGCCCAACGAATTCGCGTAACTGATCTGCCCAGTTCGTAGCATATATTCCAAGTGCCGGCGCATTTCTTCTAAGAATTATAAACAAACATTGACTGGAGTCTGTACAGGCGCTGAATTCTTATATATGACCTTGCAGCATATCACCGTCTGCAATAGAGTTCCGAATTAGGAGACTCTTTTATTTATTATACAACACAGTATTGTAGTTTGAATATACTATCTTCAATAAAAGAACTATTAACAAAAGTAAAATAGTTAAGCGAGTTTGATGTGTTTTTAGCAAATTAAGAAATTTAACACCTTTAAAATGTATCACGAATTTTATAAGAAATTTATCTAAAATGTTTTTTTCAATTCAGAAATATATGTTATAACAAAAAATATTATATAACGAAATTAAAAATCAGATCTTTCAAATAGTCAAGGCTTCTGGCTATGACCAAGTGACACATAGAAATATATCTAATTATATTATTGGTGAAACACTTACTTGAGATATATATAAATATAGCGCATAAATTGCTATTATATTTAATCCGATACCATGAATAACAATTTCGTTCATTAAAATTTTTTTCTTTTTATTTTAAATTAAATAAAATATTTATCGCTACACAATTACTTAATTATATATTCAAGATAAGTGATTTCTTTATTTAAAATACTGAAATATTTTTTGACCTAAAAACACCAAATTTTTTCTATTGAAGTTTTATTAAATATAGTAGGTGGAATGTTAAAATAAAGATACACGAAATAATCTTTTAACATGAACTTTAATTCAAACGAGGAAAGAAAAGACGTCTGTTCAAACGAAAGGACAACGCAAGACTCACTGCAGTACTCGAAATTGAAAACGCTGCAAGCCT
Source organism: Sycobia sp. Sy_11 (assembly GCA_018907035.1). Lineage (NCBI taxonomy): Eukaryota > Metazoa > Arthropoda > Insecta > Hymenoptera > Epichrysomallidae > Sycobia > Sycobia sp. Sy_11. Next base: position 101,064 of record JACCIC010000108.1, read on the forward strand.
TTGTCAGAATCTTAAAACCTATAAAAACACATCAGGCATCTAAACAATAAACTCATAAATCATTTGCCGCGCAGGCCAGCAGAGACGCAGATCGTAATAAGACCCAGTGGACACATATGTTTACATAATAAAGATCATGTTAAAAGATCATTTCGTGAATCTTTACTTTAACATTCCACCTACTATACTTAATAAAAATTCAATATATAAAATAGACGATGAGTAATTTATGAAATTTGGTATACAGCAAGATTTATAATTAAAATGATGCAGTTATATTTTGGGGTCGCAAGGTTGGTTCTTCAATGAAATATTAACAACTACTTTGTTCGACGCTCAACACTGTTTCTTATGAGAATTGTTCTTTCGTACCCCGTATTATAAAACCAAACCGAATTTCGAAAGAGGGACACATATTTGCACAAAAAATATTATACAAAGACTTAAAATATCAGATCGTTGAAATAGTAAGATGATCTGGCAATGATGAAAGGAAACAACATAATGTAAGTAATTAAATTTTAAATCTTTTCGGAACAAAACCAGAAAATGTTCATGTACCACGTAAGAATTTTTAAAAGATGTTTTTTAAATATTCCGAAATGTATTAACAAATAATAAATTATGTAACACAATTACAGCTTAAAACAATGGATCATTAAAATTAATGTCGAAGTTCATTTCATGTGTGTTCTTATAAATAACAGTTAGTATAATTTACACACAATATATCGAAACTATAAAATAACAATAAATAAATAGTTTTAACTGAAATGCAGCTTAAAAATTAAAAAAAAAAAAAGAATTATTAATAAATGTATATCCCAAATTAGATTTATATTTATTATAGGATTCAAGTCCTAGAACGGAAAGAGAGAAGGAATGTATAAAATAACATGTACATTTGTAAAAGGCATTTCATTTTCAACAATACTTTTCTATTAATAATAATTAAAAATTATGTGTAAATAATAAAATGAATATACTATGACGATGATGATTATGATGACGATAAAATATTAGAATTAATAATTCTAATTATAAGGTTTATATTTTGAATAATCAATCAAATTAGTCAATATTACTAAAAACTATAAATAACTTATTATCAATCAGCAAGTATGATCTTGCCAGGCCCCTTGTCACAAATTTTAGAGGTGAGCAAATCCAGTATTTAACTGAAATATATATGCATACTCTAAGTCTGAAAATAGATAATCATAATGAAAATTTTTACTTTTCATCAGTTGTATACTTAAAATTAGAATTAATTTAGAACATATTATTCAAATCCTCAGAAAGAATATGCAAAAAAAATAAAGATAAGCTGAAAAGTACCTAAAGTATCGCATAACTTCTTGCACATACCGTACCAATAGCGAAACTCCCATAATGATAACATAATTATGTTTCCAAAGCCTTTCCTACAGGATGACATATAATAGAAATTTATATACAGGATTAGAGCATATATATATATATATATATATATATATATATATATATATATATATATATATTGTATACTGCTTAATCAAACAAATATTGTACCCTTATTGTTTCTTGAAGCACTTTCAATAGCAGATTAATCTTTTTAATTTGTGTTAAATTGAGATTTTCGCTTATGTATAATTTAAAAATTATTTCTAAAGTTCTAGAATTTTGAATTCAGATTGCGAATAGAATTGGGATTTCTGTCCATCGAGGTTTTTGGAATCTTTTTGAAAGCCGCGTTTACCTATTCCGTTGATCAGGAAAATGGAACTCATAAATCAGATTTGTTTAAAAAAGTATTATACAATCTGTTAAAACAAATAAACAATATCTTTTTATATATAATTGTTATCAATAATTCACTCGTCATAAGGTATAAAGCATTTATATTTATATTTTTAGCTGTTTAAAACAGATATAGTTACAAAATTATTTATCCATAACGTTTCATTATTCAGATATCGATACATACAGTAAAATTGTGTGCTGCAAAAATTAATTATTAAAGAAAAAAGCATAAACTTTGTGGGAATGGGCCTGGCAAGTTCATCGTTTTTTCTTTTTTTATTTCTGATAAATTCTCAGTACGAATGGCAAAAGAATGTTCATCTGTAAACTTCGAAAAATCAAGATAATTAATTCTTTCTTATGACTCCAGGCGTGGACAAAAGGATCTAAAAATAAACTCGGTTATTTATAAATGATTTCGTTACTTTATTAAGTTGCATTGCCGTTAAAAATAATTATTTATTATTATTTTATAGAGTTTTAAAGATATTTTGTGTAAATTACAGGTGCTGTCATTTACAGCGTTTAAAATAAAATGAACTTTGCCAATTGTTGTAATGGTCCATTGTTTTAAGTTGTAACCGCGTTACATAATTTATTTTTGTTAAAATATTTCGGATTATTTCAGAAAAATATCGTGCACATATCACTATGCTGTATGAACGTATTCGGTTTTGCTATGAATATGATTTCCTATGTAATTACATATATTATTATGGTTCCCTTTATCACAATTGGTAGGACATCGGACGATACGACTGAACTTATTTTTAATTGAAGTACAGAATATTTTTTGTCTTAATATATTTGGAAGCTTCGGCAAGTATTTTATATAAATTTTTTATAAAATACATAAAAAGACAGTTTTTTAACATAAATTTGATGAATAAATTTAACTGCATTAATATAATTATTCATTGCATTAAAATATTCAGAATATTCACTATAATGAAAAGTTAGCCTAGTACATTCAACTTGTTAATGGTTTGCGTAATTCCTATGGTGCTTTACAATTCTGCGACTCTCTAAATAATTTCATCAAATATATAAATTTATAAAAGTTAAATACGCCTAAGTATGTTTATTTCATCAGACTTTAAAACTGCCTTGCCTTGCTCGAGTTTTTTAGGATAAATTTGATGAATAAATTTAACTGCATTAATTAAATTATACCTTGAAAGAACATTTGTACATGATTTTTGAATTATCAAGTATTATATTATTTCATCAATTGCTGAAAATATTTGAATGAAGAGGTTACATTCGTGTCCATTGTATTGTAAAATTTCTTTAGAACGCATTAAATAAAATATTCAGACTATTCACTATAATGAAAAGTCTTCATTGTAAAATACTCCACATGCCTCACATATTTTCAGTAATATCCATATATTTATTAATCATAACTTTCAATAGGCACTTTGGTTGTTATAAAAAAACTCTCATTGTAATTATTTGAGTTTATTACTTATAATCAATCTCATTCTGAATTAGAGCCAAAAAAATAGAACATTCTTGGCAACAAAACATGTAACGTTGCTGCTGAGAAAGGATTGCTACAGTACAATCAACACCGTTAAAAGTCTGAATAATTCTTATGACGAGTCTTAATGCTGCAAATCTCTATAATAGTTAATAAGTATATCTATAATAATATAATAAGAATAATGAACTTTGTTGAGTTTTTTAAAATAAAGTTGAGTAATAAATTGAAAATGCTTAATTTAATTCTACCTGAACAAACTTTTGTACATAATTTTTTAATTATGACGCATCACAGTATTTAATTTAATGTTACATTCATATCAATCTTCCTGTTAAAATTTTTTATAACCCTTTAAAATTAATATTTCAGAATATTCACTAGCAAGAAAACTGTTTTCACATGCGTAAATTTTTTTTCAATGTATCTATAATTTACCACCAATTACATTAAACACTGGTAAATCGTGAACATAGGGAGCCAGTGGAAGTGGTATACCAAATACACTTTTATATTAAATAATAAATGTTATTACTGAGAATTAAATTGATTTAAATATAATTAAACATTAAATACAAATACAAAACCTAAACTACAAAGTATTTCAGAATACACTAGAAAGAAAACTGTTTTCACAAAAAAATTTTTCACATGCGTAACTTTTTTTTCAATGTATCTATATATTTACCACTAATTACATTAAACACTGGTGAATCGTGAACAAAGGGAGCCAGTGGAAGTGCTGTACCAAATACACTTTTATATTAAATTATAAATGTTATTACTGAGAATTAAATTGATTTAAATATAATTAAACGTTAAATATAAATACAAAACCTAAACTACAAAGTATTTCAAAATACATTACCATTTCGATGTTTCTGTAGTTCGTTAAATTTTTTCTCTTCTATATATGTATCCAGTTTATTGAAAACTTTGCAACTCATTCTTAATGTGCACTAATAAGTAAAATATTCTTTACGTTTTAAAAAAATAGTTTATAACACGTGCGATTAATTACTAAAAACAAAGTGCCTCGTTAAAATATCGCACATTTGTTACATATACCTAGCTTCCTACATTTTACAATAGACAGTGTTCTTCGTAATTTTTATACATCTCATTATATATTCTGATAAACGTCGATGCTTTTGTTTTTTGTTGAAAGTCTCACTTTTTTAATATTAATACGACACTTTGGAATTATATAGTATCGTGTTGACAGGACAATACATTTATGTAACTCGAATATTGGAACAATAAATGACGACTGACGCCGGTGGCAAAAAGCCCAACGAATTCGCGTAACTGATCTGCCCAGTTCGTAGCATATATTCCAAGTGCCGGCGCATTTCTTCTAAGAATTATAAACAAACATTGACTGGAGTCTGTACAGGCGCTGAATTCTTATATATGACCTTGCAGCATATCACCGTCTGCAATAGAGTTCCGAATTAGGAGACTCTTTTATTTATTATACAACACAGTATTGTAGTTTGAATATACTATCTTCAATAAAAGAACTATTAACAAAAGTAAAATAGTTAAGCGAGTTTGATGTGTTTTTAGCAAATTAAGAAATTTAACACCTTTAAAATGTATCACGAATTTTATAAGAAATTTATCTAAAATGTTTTTTTCAATTCAGAAATATATGTTATAACAAAAAATATTATATAACGAAATTAAAAATCAGATCTTTCAAATAGTCAAGGCTTCTGGCTATGACCAAGTGACACATAGAAATATATCTAATTATATTATTGGTGAAACACTTACTTGAGATATATATAAATATAGCGCATAAATTGCTATTATATTTAATCCGATACCATGAATAACAATTTCGTTCATTAAAATTTTTTTCTTTTTATTTTAAATTAAATAAAATATTTATCGCTACACAATTACTTAATTATATATTCAAGATAAGTGATTTCTTTATTTAAAATACTGAAATATTTTTTGACCTAAAAACACCAAATTTTTTCTATTGAAGTTTTATTAAATATAGTAGGTGGAATGTTAAAATAAAGATACACGAAATAATCTTTTAACATGAACTTTAATTCAAACGAGGAAAGAAAAGACGTCTGTTCAAACGAAAGGACAACGCAAGACTCACTGCAGTACTCGAAATTGAAAACGCTGCAAGCCTTTGTCAGAATCTTAAAACCTATAAAAACACATCAGGCATCTAAACAATAAACTCATAAATCATTTGCCGCGCAGGCCAGCAGAGACGCAGATCGTAATAAGACCCAGTGGACACATATGTTTACATAATAAAGATCATGTTAAAAGATCATTTCGTGAATCTTTACTTTAACATTCCACCTACTATACTTAATAAAAATTCAATATATAAAATAGACGATGAGTAATTTATGAAATTTGGTATACAGCAAGATTTATAATTAAAATGATGCAGTTATATTTTGGGGTCGCAAGGTTGGTTCTTCAATGAAATATTAACAACTACTTTGTTCGACGCTCAACACTGTTTCTTATGAGAATTGTTCTTTCGTACCCCGTATTATAAAACCAAACCGAATTTCGAAAGAGGGACACATATTTGCACAAAAAATATTATACAAAGACTTAAAATATCAGATCGTTGAAATAGTAAGATGATCTGGCAATGATGAAAGGAAACAACATAATGTAAGTAATTAAATTTTAAATCTTTTCGGAACAAAACCAGAAAATGTTCATGTACCACGTAAGAATTTTTAAAAGATGTTTTTTAAATATTCCGAAATGTATTAACAAATAATAAATTATGTAACACAATTACAGCTTAAAACAATGGATCATTAAAATTAATGTCGAAGTTCATTTCATGTGTGTTCTTATAAATAACAGTTAGTATAATTTACACACAATATATCGAAACTATAAAATAACAATAAATAAATAGTTTTAACTGAAATGCAGCTTAAAAATTAAAAAAAAAAAAAGAATTATTAATAAATGTATATCCCAAATTAGATTTATATTTATTATAGGATTCAAGTCCTAGAACGGAAAGAGAGAAGGAATGTATAAAATAACATGTACATTTGTAAAAGGCATTTCATTTTCAACAATACTTTTCTATTAATAATAATTAAAAATTATGTGTAAATAATAAAATGAATATACTATGACGATGATGATTATGATGACGATAAAATATTAGAATTAATAATTCTAATTATAAGGTTTATATTTTGAATAATCAATCAAATTAGTCAATATTACTAAAAACTATAAATAACTTATTATCAATCAGCAAGTATGATCTTGCCAGGCCCCTTGTCACAAATTTTAGAGGTGAGCAAATCCAGTATTTAACTGAAATATATATGCATACTCTAAGTCTGAAAATAGATAATCATAATGAAAATTTTTACTTTTCATCAGTTGTATACTTAAAATTAGAATTAATTTAGAACATATTATTCAAATCCTCAGAAAGAATATGCAAAAAAAATAAAGATAAGCTGAAAAGTACCTAAAGTATCGCATAACTTCTTGCACATACCGTACCAATAGCGAAACTCCCATAATGATAACATAATTATGTTTCCAAAGCCTTTCCTACAGGATGACATATAATAGAAATTTATATACAGGATTAGAGCATATATATATATATATATATATATATATATATATATATATATATATATATATTGTATACTGCTTAATCAAACAAATATTGTACCCTTATTGTTTCTTGAAGCACTTTCAATAGCAGATTAATCTTTTTAATTTGTGTTAAATTGAGATTTTCGCTTATGTATAATTTAAAAATTATTTCTAAAGTTCTAGAATTTTGAATTCAGATTGCGAATAGAATTGGGATTTCTGTCCATCGAGGTTTTTGGAATCTTTTTGAAAGCCGCGTTTACCTATTCCGTTGATCAGGAAAATGGAACTCATAAATCAGATTTGTTTAAAAAAGTATTATACAATCTGTTAAAACAAATAAACAATATCTTTTTATATATAATTGTTATCAATAATTCACTCGTCATAAGGTATAAAGCATTTATATTTATATTTTTAGCTGTTTAAAACAGATATAGTTACAAAATTATTTATCCATAACGTTTCATTATTCAGATATCGATACATACAGTAAAATTGTGTGCTGCAAAAATTAATTATTAAAGAAAAAAGCATAAACTTTGTGGGAATGGGCCTGGCAAGTTCATCGTTTTTTCTTTTTTTATTTCTGATAAATTCTCAGTACGAATGGCAAAAGAATGTTCATCTGTAAACTTCGAAAAATCAAGATAATTAATTCTTTCTTATGACTCCAGGCGTGGACAAAAGGATCTAAAAATAAACTCGGTTATTTATAAATGATTTCGTTACTTTATTAAGTTGCATTGCCGTTAAAAATAATTATTTATTATTATTTTATAGAGTTTTAAAGATATTTTGTGTAAATTACAGGTGCTGTCATTTACAGCGTTTAAAATAAAATGAACTTTGCCAATTGTTGTAATGGTCCATTGTTTTAAGTTGTAACCGCGTTACATAATTTATTTTTGTTAAAATATTTCGGATTATTTCAGAAAAATATCGTGCACATATCACTATGCTGTATGAACGTATTCGGTTTTGCTATGAATATGATTTCCTATGTAATTACATATATTATTATGGTTCCCTTTATCACAATTGGTAGGACATCGGACGATACGACTGAACTTATTTTTAATTGAAGTACAGAATATTTTTTGTCTTAATATATTTGGAAGCTTCGGCAAGTATTTTATATAAATTTTTTATAAAATACATAAAAAGACAGTTTTTTAACATAAATTTGATGAATAAATTTAACTGCATTAATATAATTATTCATTGCATTAAAATATTCAGAATATTCACTATAATGAAAAGTTAGCCTAGTACATTCAACTTGTTAATGGTTTGCGTAATTCCTATGGTGCTTTACAATTCTGCGACTCTCTAAATAATTTCATCAAATATATAAATTTATAAAAGTTAAATACGCCTAAGTATGTTTATTTCATCAGACTTTAAAACTGCCTTGCCTTGCTCGAGTTTTTTAGGATAAATTTGATGAATAAATTTAACTGCATTAATTAAATTATACCTTGAAAGAACATTTGTACATGATTTTTGAATTATCAAGTATTATATTATTTCATCAATTGCTGAAAATATTTGAATGAAGAGGTTACATTCGTGTCCATTGTATTGTAAAATTTCTTTAGAACGCATTAAATAAAATATTCAGACTATTCACTATAATGAAAAGTCTTCATTGTAAAATACTCCACATGCCTCACATATTTTCAGTAATATCCATATATTTATTAATCATAACTTTCAATAGGCACTTTGGTTGTTATAAAAAAACTCTCATTGTAATTATTTGAGTTTATTACTTATAATCAATCTCATTCTGAATTAGAGCCAAAAAAATAGAACATTCTTGGCAACAAAACATGTAACGTTGCTGCTGAGAAAGGATTGCTACAGTACAATCAACACCGTTAAAAGTCTGAATAATTCTTATGACGAGTCTTAATGCTGCAAATCTCTATAATAGTTAATAAGTATATCTATAATAATATAATAAGAATAATGAACTTTGTTGAGTTTTTTAAAATAAAGTTGAGTAATAAATTGAAAATGCTTAATTTAATTCTACCTGAACAAACTTTTGTACATAATTTTTTAATTATGACGCATCACAGTATTTAATTTAATGTTACATTCATATCAATCTTCCTGTTAAAATTTTTTATAACCCTTTAAAATTAATATTTCAGAATATTCACTAGCAAGAAAACTGTTTTCACATGCGTAAATTTTTTTTCAATGTATCTATAATTTACCACCAATTACATTAAACACTGGTAAATCGTGAACATAGGGAGCCAGTGGAAGTGGTATACCAAATACACTTTTATATTAAATAATAAATGTTATTACTGAGAATTAAATTGATTTAAATATAATTAAACATTAAATACAAATACAAAACCTAAACTACAAAGTATTTCAGAATACACTAGAAAGAAAACTGTTTTCACAAAAAAATTTTTCACATGCGTAACTTTTTTTTCAATGTATCTATATATTTACCACTAATTACATTAAACACTGGTGAATCGTGAACAAAGGGAGCCAGTGGAAGTGCTGTACCAAATACACTTTTATATTAAATTATAAATGTTATTACTGAGAATTAAATTGATTTAAATATAATTAAACGTTAAATATAAATACAAAACCTAAACTACAAAGTATTTCAAAATACATTACCATTTCGATGTTTCTGTAGTTCGTTAAATTTTTTCTCTTCTATATATGTATCCAGTTTATTGAAAACTTTGCAACTCATTCTTAATGTGCACTAATAAGTAAAATATTCTTTACGTTTTAAAAAAATAGTTTATAACACGTGCGATTAATTACTAAAAACAAAGTGCCTCGTTAAAATATCGCACATTTGTTACATATACCTAGCTTCCTACATTTTACAATAGACAGTGTTCTTCGTAATTTTTATACATCTCATTATATATTCTGATAAACGTCGATGCTTTTGTTTTTTGTTGAAAGTCTCACTTTTTTAATATTAATACGACACTTTGGAATTATATAGTATCGTGTTGACAGGACAATACATTTATGTAACTCGAATATTGGAACAATAAATGACGACTGACGCCGGTGGCAAAAAGCCCAACGAATTCGCGTAACTGATCTGCCCAGTTCGTAGCATATATTCCAAGTGCCGGCGCATTTCTTCTAAGAATTATAAACAAACATTGACTGGAGTCTGTACAGGCGCTGAATTCTTATATATGACCTTGCAGCATATCACCGTCTGCAATAGAGTTCCGAATTAGGAGACTCTTTTATTTATTATACAACACAGTATTGTAGTTTGAATATACTATCTTCAATAAAAGAACTATTAACAAAAGTAAAATAGTTAAGCGAGTTTGATGTGTTTTTAGCAAATTAAGAAATTTAACACCTTTAAAATGTATCACGAATTTTATAAGAAATTTATCTAAAATGTTTTTTTCAATTCAGAAATATATGTTATAACAAAAAATATTATATAACGAAATTAAAAATCAGATCTTTCAAATAGTCAAGGCTTCTGGCTATGACCAAGTGACACATAGAAATATATCTAATTATATTATTGGTGAAACACTTACTTGAGATATATATAAATATAGCGCATAAATTGCTATTATATTTAATCCGATACCATGAATAACAATTTCGTTCATTAAAATTTTTTTCTTTTTATTTTAAATTAAATAAAATATTTATCGCTACACAATTACTTAATTATATATTCAAGATAAGTGATTTCTTTATTTAAAATACTGAAATATTTTTTGACCTAAAAACACCAAATTTTTTCTATTGAAGTTTTATTAAATATAGTAGGTGGAATGTTAAAATAAAGATACACGAAATAATCTTTTAACATGAACTTTAATTCAAACGAGGAAAGAAAAGACGTCTGTTCAAACGAAAGGACAACGCAAGACTCACTGCAGTACTCGAAATTGAAAACGCTGCAAGCCTTTGTCAGAATCTTAAAACCTATAAAAACACATCAGGCATCTAAACAATAAACTCATAAATCATTTGCCGCGCAGGCCAGCAGAGACGCAGATCGTAATAAGACCCAGTGGACACATATGTTTACATAATAAAGATCATGTTAAAAGATCATTTCGTGAATCTTTACTTTAACATTCCACCTACTATACTTAATAAAAATTCAATATATAAAATAGACGATGAGTAATTTATGAAATTTGGTATACAGCAAGATTTATAATTAAAATGATGCAGTTATATTTTGGGGTCGCAAGGTTGGTTCTTCAATGAAATATTAACAACTACTTTGTTCGACGCTCAACACTGTTTCTTATGAGAATTGTTCTTTCGTACCCCGTATTATAAAACCAAACCGAATTTCGAAAGAGGGACACATATTTGCACAAAAAATATTATACAAAGACTTAAAATATCAGATCGTTGAAATAGTAAGATGATCTGGCAATGATGAAAGGAAACAACATAATGTAAGTAATTAAATTTTAAATCTTTTCGGAACAAAACCAGAAAATGTTCATGTACCACGTAAGAATTTTTAAAAGATGTTTTTTAAATATTCCGAAATGTATTAACAAATAATAAATTATGTAACACAATTACAGCTTAAAACAATGGATCATTAAAATTAATGTCGAAGTTCATTTCATGTGTGTTCTTATAAATAACAGTTAGTATAATTTACACACAATATATCGAAACTATAAAATAACAATAAATAAATAGTTTTAACTGAAATGCAGCTTAAAAATTAAAAAAAAAAAAAGAATTATTAATAAATGTATATCCCAAATTAGATTTATATTTATTATAGGATTCAAGTCCTAGAACGGAAAGAGAGAAGGAATGTATAAAATAACATGTACATTTGTAAAAGGCATTTCATTTTCAACAATACTTTTCTATTAATAATAATTAAAAATTATGTGTAAATAATAAAATGAATATACTATGACGATGATGATTATGATGACGATAAAATATTAGAATTAATAATTCTAATTATAAGGTTTATATTTTGAATAATCAATCAAATTAGTCAATATTACTAAAAACTATAAATAACTTATTATCAATCAGCAAGTATGATCTTGCCAGGCCCCTTGTCACAAATTTTAGAGGTGAGCAAATCCAGTATTTAACTGAAATATATATGCATACTCTAAGTCTGAAAATAGATAATCATAATGAAAATTTTTACTTTTCATCAGTTGTATACTTAAAATTAGAATTAATTTAGAACATATTATTCAAATCCTCAGAAAGAATATGCAAAAAAAATAAAGATAAGCTGAAAAGTACCTAAAGTATCGCATAACTTCTTGCACATACCGTACCAATAGCGAAACTCCCATAATGATAACATAATTATGTTTCCAAAGCCTTTCCTACAGGATGACATATAATAGAAATTTATATACAGGATTAGAGCATATATATATATATATATATATATATATATATATATATATATATATATATTGTATACTGCTTAATCAAACAAATATTGTACCCTTATTGTTTCTTGAAGCACTTTCAATAGCAGATTAATCTTTTTAATTTGTGTTAAATTGAGATTTTCGCTTATGTATAATTTAAAAATTATTTCTAAAGTTCTAGAATTTTGAATTCAGATTGCGAATAGAATTGGGATTTCTGTCCATCGAGGTTTTTGGAATCTTTTTGAAAGCCGCGTTTACCTATTCCGTTGATCAGGAAAATGGAACTCATAAATCAGATTTGTTTAAAAAAGTATTATACAATCTGTTAAAACAAATAAACAATATCTTTTTATATATAATTGTTATCAATAATTCACTCGTCATAAGGTATAAAGCATTTATATTTATATTTTTAGCTGTTTAAAACAGATATAGTTACAAAATTATTTATCCATAACGTTTCATTATTCAGATATCGATACATACAGTAAAATTGTGTGCTGCAAAAATTAATTATTAAAGAAAAAAGCATAAACTTTGTGGGAATGGGCCTGGCAAGTTCATCGTTTTTTCTTTTTTTATTTCTGATAAATTCTCAGTACGAATGGCAAAAGAATGTTCATCTGTAAACTTCGAAAAATCAAGATAATTAATTCTTTCTTATGACTCCAGGCGTGGACAAAAGGATCTAAAAATAAACTCGGTTATTTATAAATGATTTCGTTACTTTATTAAGTTGCATTGCCGTTAAAAATAATTATTTATTATTATTTTATAGAGTTTTAAAGATATTTTGTGTAAATTACAGGTGCTGTCATTTACAGCGTTTAAAATAAAATGAACTTTGCCAATTGTTGTAATGGTCCATTGTTTTAAGTTGTAACCGCGTTACATAATTTATTTTTGTTAAAATATTTCGGATTATTTCAGAAAAATATCGTGCACATATCACTATGCTGTATGAACGTATTCGGTTTTGCTATGAATATGATTTCCTATGTAATTACATATATTATTATGGTTCCCTTTATCACAATTGGTAGGACATCGGACGATACGACTGAACTTATTTTTAATTGAAGTACAGAATATTTTTTGTCTTAATATATTTGGAAGCTTCGGCAAGTATTTTATATAAATTTTTTATAAAATACATAAAAAGACAGTTTTTTAACATAAATTTGATGAATAAATTTAACTGCATTAATATAATTATTCATTGCATTAAAATATTCAGAATATTCACTATAATGAAAAGTTAGCCTAGTACATTCAACTTGTTAATGGTTTGCGTAATTCCTATGGTGCTTTACAATTCTGCGACTCTCTAAATAATTTCATCAAATATATAAATTTATAAAAGTTAAATACGCCTAAGTATGTTTATTTCATCAGACTTTAAAACTGCCTTGCCTTGCTCGAGTTTTTTAGGATAAATTTGATGAATAAATTTAACTGCATTAATTAAATTATACCTTGAAAGAACATTTGTACATGATTTTTGAATTATCAAGTATTATATTATTTCATCAATTGCTGAAAATATTTGAATGAAGAGGTTACATTCGTGTCCATTGTATTGTAAAATTTCTTTAGAACGCATTAAATAAAATATTCAGACTATTCACTATAATGAAAAGTCTTCATTGTAAAATACTCCACATGCCTCACATATTTTCAGTAATATCCATATATTTATTAATCATAACTTTCAATAGGCACTTTGGTTGTTATAAAAAAACTCTCATTGTAATTATTTGAGTTTATTACTTATAATCAATCTCATTCTGAATTAGAGCCAAAAAAATAGAACATTCTTGGCAACAAAACATGTAACGTTGCTGCTGAGAAAGGATTGCTACAGTACAATCAACACCGTTAAAAGTCTGAATAATTCTTATGACGAGTCTTAATGCTGCAAATCTCTATAATAGTTAATAAGTATATCTATAATAATATAATAAGAATAATGAACTTTGTTGAGTTTTTTAAAATAAAGTTGAGTAATAAATTGAAAATGCTTAATTTAATTCTACCTGAACAAACTTTTGTACATAATTTTTTAATTATGACGCATCACAGTATTTAATTTAATGTTACATTCATATCAATCTTCCTGTTAAAATTTTTTATAACCCTTTAAAATTAATATTTCAGAATATTCACTAGCAAGAAAACTGTTTTCACATGCGTAAATTTTTTTTCAATGTATCTATAATTTACCACCAATTACATTAAACACTGGTAAATCGTGAACATAGGGAGCCAGTGGAAGTGGTATACCAAATACACTTTTATATTAAATAATAAATGTTATTACTGAGAATTAAATTGATTTAAATATAATTAAACATTAAATACAAATACAAAACCTAAACTACAAAGTATTTCAGAATACACTAGAAAGAAAACTGTTTTCACAAAAAAATTTTTCACATGCGTAACTTTTTTTTCAATGTATCTATATATTTACCACTAATTACATTAAACACTGGTGAATCGTGAACAAAGGGAGCCAGTGGAAGTGCTGTACCAAATACACTTTTATATTAAATTATAAATGTTATTACTGAGAATTAAATTGATTTAAATATAATTAAACGTTAAATATAAATACAAAACCTAAACTACAAAGTATTTCAAAATACATTACCATTTCGATGTTTCTGTAGTTCGTTAAATTTTTTCTCTTCTATATATGTATCCAGTTTATTGAAAACTTTGCAACTCATTCTTAATGTGCACTAATAAGTAAAATATTCTTTACGTTTTAAAAAAATAGTTTATAACACGTGCGATTAATTACTAAAAACAAAGTGCCTCGTTAAAATATCGCACATTTGTTACATATACCTAGCTTCCTACATTTTACAATAGACAGTGTTCTTCGTAATTTTTATACATCTCATTATATATTCTGATAAACGTCGATGCTTTTGTTTTTTGTTGAAAGTCTCACTTTTTTAATATTAATACGACACTTTGGAATTATATAGTATCGTGTTGACAGGACAATACATTTATGTAACTCGAATATTGGAACAATAAATGACGACTGACGCCGGTGGCAAAAAGCCCAACGAATTCGCGTAACTGATCTGCCCAGTTCGTAGCATATATTCCAAGTGCCGGCGCATTTCTTCTAAGAATTATAAACAAACATTGACTGGAGTCTGTACAGGCGCTGAATTCTTATATATGACCTTGCAGCATATCACCGTCTGCAATAGAGTTCCGAATTAGGAGACTCTTTTATTTATTATACAACACAGTATTGTAGTTTGAATATACTATCTTCAATAAAAGAACTATTAACAAAAGTAAAATAGTTAAGCGAGTTTGATGTGTTTTTAGCAAATTAAGAAATTTAACACCTTTAAAATGTATCACGAATTTTATAAGAAATTTATCTAAAATGTTTTTTTCAATTCAGAAATATATGTTATAACAAAAAATATTATATAACGAAATTAAAAATCAGATCTTTCAAATAGTCAAGGCTTCTGGCTATGACCAAGTGACACATAGAAATATATCTAATTATATTATTGGTGAAACACTTACTTGAGATATATATAAATATAGCGCATAAATTGCTATTATATTTAATCCGATACCATGAATAACAATTTCGTTCATTAAAATTTTTTTCTTTTTATTTTAAATTAAATAAAATATTTATCGCTACACAATTACTTAATTATATATTCAAGATAAGTGATTTCTTTATTTAAAATACTGAAATATTTTTTGACCTAAAAACACCAAATTTTTTCTATTGAAGTTTTATTAAATATAGTAGGTGGAATGTTAAAATAAAGATACACGAAATAATCTTTTAACATGAACTTTAATTCAAACGAGGAAAGAAAAGACGTCTGTTCAAAGGAAAGGACAACGCAAGACTCACTGCAGTACTCGAAATTGAAAACGCTGCAAGCCTTTGTCAGAATCTTAAAACCTATAAAAACACATCAGGCATCTAAACAATAAACTCATAAATCATTTGCCGCGCAGGCCAGCAGAGACGCAGATCGTAATAAGACCCAGTGGACACATATGTTTACATAATAAAGATCATGTTAAAAGATCATTTCGTGAATCTTTACTTTAACATTCCACCTACTATACTTAATAAAAATTCAATATATAAAATAGACGATGAGTAATTTATGAAATTTGGTATACAGCAAGATTTATAATTAAAATGATGCAGTTATATTTTGGGGTCGCAAGGTTGGTTCTTCAATGAAATATTAACAACTACTTTGTTCGACGCTCAACACTGTTTCTTATGAGAATTGTTCTTTCGTACCCCGTATTATAAAACCAAACCGAATTTCGAAAGAGGGACACATATTTGCACAAAAAATATTATACAAAGACTTAAAATATCAGATCGTTGAAATAGTAAGATGATCTGGCAATGATGAAAGGAAACAACATAATGTAAGTAATTAAATTTTAAATCTTTTCGGAACAAAACCAGAAAATGTTCATGTACCACGTAAGAATTTTTAAAAGATGTTTTTTAAATATTCCGAAATGTATTAACAAATAATAAATTATGTAACACAATTACAGCTTAAAACAATGGATCATTAAAATTAATGTCGAAGTTCATTTCATGTGTGTTCTTATAAATAACAGTTAGTATAATTTACACACAATATATCGAAACTATAAAATAACAATAAATAAATAGTTTTAACTGAAATGCAGCTTAAAAATTAAAAAAAAAAAAAGAATTATTAATAAATGTATATCCCAAATTAGATTTATATTTATTATAGGATTCAAGTCCTAGAACGGAAAGAGAGAAGGAATGTATAAAATAACATGTACATTTGTAAAAGGCATTTCATTTTCAACAATACTTTTCTATTAATAATAATTAAAAATTATGTGTAAATAATAAAATGAATATACTATGACGATGATGATTATGATGACGATAAAATATTAGAATTAATAATTCTAATTATAAGGTTTATATTTTGAATAATCAATCAAATTAGTCAATATTACTAAAAACTATAAATAACTTATTATCAATCAGCAAGTATGATCTTGCCAGGCCCCTTGTCACAAATTTTAGAGGTGAGCAAATCCAGTATTTAACTGAAATATATATGCATACTCTAAGTCTGAAAATAGATAATCATAATGAAAATTTTTACTTTTCATCAGTTGTATACTTAAAATTAGAATTAATTTAGAACATATTATTCAAATCCTCAGAAAGAATATGCAAAAAAAATAAAGATAAGCTGAAAAGTACCTAAAGTATCGCATAACTTCTTGCACATACCGTACCAATAGCGAAACTCCCATAATGATAACATAATTATGTTTCCAAAGCCTTTCCTACAGGATGACATATAATAGAAATTTATATACAGGATTAGAGCATATATATATATATATATATATATATATATATATATATATATATTGTATACTGCTTAATCAAACAAATATTGTACCCTTATTGTTTCTTGAAGCACTTTCAATAGCAGATTAATCTTTTTAATTTGTGTTAAATTGAGATTTTCGCTTATGTATAATTTAAAAATTATTTCTAAAGTTCTAGAATTTTGAATTCAGATTGCGAATAGAATTGGGATTTCTGTCCATCGAGGTTTTTGGAATCTTTTTGAAAGCCGCGTTTACCTATTCCGTTGATCAGGAAAATGGAACTCATAAATCAGATTTGTTTAAAAAAGTATTATACAATCTGTTAAAACAAATAAACAATATCTTTTTATATATAATTGTTATCAATAATTCACTCGTCATAAGGTATAAAGCATTTGTATTTATATTTTTAGCTGTTTAAAACAGATATAGTTACAAAATTATTTATCCATAACGTTTCATTATTCAGATATCGATACATACAGTAAAATTGTGTGCTGCAAAAATTAATTATTAAAGAAAAAAGCATAAACTTTGTGGGAATGGGCCTGGCAAGTTCATCGTTTTTTCTTTTTTTATTTCTGATAAATTCTCAGTACGAATGGCAAAAGAATGTTCATCTGTAAACTTCGAAAAATCAAGATAATTAATTCTTTCTTATGACTCCAGGCGTGGACAAAAGGATCTAAAAATAAACTCGGTTATTTATAAATGATTTCGTTACTTTATTAAGTTGCATTGCCGTTAAAAATAATTATTTATTATTATTTTATAGAGTTTTAAAGATATTTTGTGTAAATTACAGGTGCTGTCATTTACAGCGTTTAAAATAAAATGAACTTTGCCAATTGTTGTAATGGTCCATTGTTTTAAGTTGTAACCGCGTTACATAATTTATTTTTGTTAAAATATTTCGGATTATTTCAGAAAAATATCGTGCACATATCACTATGCTGTATGAACGTATTCGGTTTTGCTATGAATATGATTTCCTATGTAATTACATATATTATTATGGTTCCCTTTATCACAATTGGTAGGACATCGGACGATACGATTGAACTTATTTTTAACTGAAGTACAGAATATTTTTTGTCTTAATATATTTGGAAGCTTCGGCAAGTATTTTATATAAATTTTTTATAAAATACATAAAAAGACAGTTTTTTAACATAAATTTGATGAATAAATTTAACTGCATTAATATAATTATTCATTGCATTAAAATATTCAGAATATTCACTATAATGAAAAGTTAGCCTAGTACATTCAACTTGTTAATGGTTTGCGTAATTCCTATGGTGCTTTACAATTCTGCGACTCTCTAAATAATTTCATCAAATATATAAATTTATAAAAGTTAAATACGCCTAAGTATGTTTATTTCATCAGACTTTAAAACTGCCTTGCCTTGCTCGAGTTTTTTAGGATAAATTTGATGAATAAATTTAACTGCATTAATTAAATTATACCTTGAAAGAACATTTGTACATGATTTTTGAATTATCAAGTATTATATTATTTCATCAATTGCTGAAAATATTTGAATGAAGAGGTTACATTCGTGTCCATTGTATTGTAAAATTTCTTTAGAACGCATTAAATAAAATATTCAGACTATTCACTATAATGAAAAGTCTTCATTGTAAAATACTCCACATGCCTCACATATTTTCAGTAATATCCATATATTTATTAATCATAACTTTCAATAGGCACTTTGGTTGTTATAAAAAAACTCTCATTGTAATTATTTGAGTTTATTACTTATAATCAATCTCATTCTGAATTAGAGCCAAAAAAATAGAACATTCTTGGCAACAAAACATGTAACGTTGCTGCTGAGAAAGGATTGCTACAGTACAATCAACACCGTTAAAAGTCTGAATAATTCTTATGACGAGTCTTAATGCTGCAAATCTCTATAATAGTTAATAAGTATATCTATAATAATATAATAAGAATAATGAACTTTGTTGAGTTTGTTAAAATAAAGTTGAGTAATAAATTGAAAATGCTTAATTTAATTCTACCTGAACAAACTTTTGTACATAATTTTTTAATTATGACGCATCACAGTATTTAATTTAATGTTACATTCATATCAATCTTCCTGTTAAAATTTTTTATAACCCTTTAAAATTAATATTTCAGAATATTCACTAGCAAGAAAACTGTTTTCACATGCGTAAAATTTTTTTCAATGTATCTATATATTTACCACCAATTACATTAAACACTGGTAAATCGTGAACATAGGGAGCCAGTGGAAGTGGTATACCAAATACACTTTTATATTAAATAATAAATGTTATTACTGAGAATTAAATTGATTTAAATATAATTAAACATTAAATACAAATACAAAACCTAAACTACAAAGTATTTCAGAATACACTAGAAAGAAAACTGTTTTCACAAAAAAATTTTTCACATGCGTAACTTTTTTTTCAATGTATCTATATATTTACCACTAATTACATTAAACACTGGTGAATCGTGAAAAAAGGGAGCCAGTGGAAGTGCTGTACCAAATACACTTTTATATTAAATTATAAATGTTATTACTGAGAATCAGATTGATTCATATATAATTAAACATTAAATACAAATACAAAACCTAAACTACAAAGTATTTCAGAATACACTACAAAGAAATCTGTTTTCACAACATAATTTTTCACGTGCGTAACTTTTTTTTAATGTATCTATATATTTACCACTTATTACATTAAACACTGGTAAATCGTGAACAAATAGAGAATAAGATAGAAAAGAGAGCGACTCGTTGCTTCATCCTCCGTCCGCAGCCTGCTATCGGCCTCTCTCTTTTGTGCGGATCTTCGCACCGAACCTCGCTCGCTTTCTCTATACTCTACTAGCCTTTGCGCGCCCCTGATGTTTTACGACTTACTTTTTTATCCACAATCGATTTCGAACACAGATATGTATAAAGAAGATATCGACTTCTCTCTTTTGTGCGGCTTTTCGTAAGGAGTCTCGCACACACTCGCTGCTAGCGGACGCTCGCCGGTCTAGAATATGTACACGATGGAATTTGACTTTAACGTTTTCATATAAAACTCTTTTTGCATTACCTGCTCTACATTAACGCTATCTGTGCAGTATTGTGGAGCTGAAATGAATTTTTCGATCCAACCCGTCTATACGTAGCGCTGTTCGTTCGCGAAGGCTGCTCGACTACGATGCAGGAAGATTGATATCAAATTTATTTCTTGACCGATAAGGAAATACAACACGATGATAAAAATACGTAGAAAGGAGATTGCCTCATGCTCCGAAGAAATATCTTTTCTTAAGCTTGGTCCTCTCGCCTCAACTGCTATTGTACTTTCGAAAATAATTTGATAAGTGAGAATATTTAAAATATTACCTTTATAGTTTTTTCTTTTGAAATTCTTTTCTTCGAGTACGCGGACTTGGCTAATCGATTATCCCCTGTTTGATATACGATATGTACATTCCGACGTCTCTGAATCGACTGACAACCTTTTCATCTCCGAAATAGTTTTATATAAAATAAAATCAAGGATAGAGTGCGCTGTGCTCGGAGGAGAAATTATTTAGGAGGTTAGGTATTTGTTCGCAATATGAACGTTCTTACAGAATGAATTTAAATATTATATATATGCAGTAAATTTGCGTAGTACATGATAACTATTTTTTTATAATTATTCATATATTTCACACGTAGTCGTTGTAGAGTATGTTACTATATATAATATTTTATTTCAATCCATTGTACGATATATAAGCGGAAAAGCCATGAAATTTAATACCCTTTTTGGGCAGCGACATGCGCACGATTGCTTATCTTAAAATTGAAGGCGAAAGAAGGACCGTATAAAGCTGATACCACTGATCTTTTTCAGGAATATGCACTTACATCCTAAATGCAATTCAACCCAAGCTTACGTATACGTGATACGTGTCGAGAGATATATAGACCTTGGGAGAATGTGTACATTAATTTAATAAGCTAAAGATATTTTGCGGCTTCGATTTAAATCATTGCTTCCTGCCGACAAAAGATAGATGGCAAAGCGGATGCTCATACTCTTATTACGAAATCCTGTTTTAAAAAGATTTATAACGTAAGCCATCTGCGAAAAGCGTTTTATAAGAAATTGATCCACTCTCAACAGAAATATTCTTATTTTGTGTACGAACGTGTGGTTCTTCAAGAAGGTCGTCCTATCAAACAGCTGATTAGCTTTTGTTACCCATATACGACTAGTGAGACTTGAGTTTTATAGTTATACGTTGTAATTCGACTTCTTTTTATTATAAGTAAAAGTCAATCGGTGAAATAAAATATATGGAAAGATGATATCTAAATCATCTTGTGAAAGATGCTTCCTATCACGCCGAATTTCGCTGCTATAAAATTCGAGGGTGTGAACCCATAGCTTGTAGTAAGTTCGGGAATTGCGTGCATAGTAGATCTACTTACGTTTTTGTTAGTAAAATTGACAGAGCTTAGCAATGGATAAAAGTAAATTATTTTACAATTCGCTGCATCACTGCGATATAATTCTTTTCTCGTTCGCAGAAGATGTGGTATTCATTGAAATGCACTTTTTACTTCAACAGTGTAGTGTGCCGAGAATAGTGAGATACCAGAGGCAGCTTTTATTAGATCTCCTCTGATTTTAGCGATTTCGGAGTAATATTTACAACTGGTAAATTCTGGAAACAATAGTATTAGAAACAGAGTTTCCGTAGATTACGTTAAAGAAAATGGTAAGTATTGTTATAATTAATTAAATAATCTAATAAAAAAAATCATGTTGAGAGCCTTATAAAAATTTATCCTATTATAAAATTTATTAGAGGATATTGATGGCGATAATATGTCGAATACCGAGGCTCCTCTCGTAGAAAACGTCGACGATGATGAGTTTTTTGAAAATTCTGGAGATGCTGGTCCATCGTCGCAAAACGAAAATTTCAACGATACATCTATTAGGAGCGAGGAAGAGGACGAAGATGAGGAAGAAAATGCTGTAGAAATGGACGAGGAGGAGGAGGAAGAGGAGGAGGAGGAGGAAGGGGAAGAGGAGGAGGAGGAGCACCCCGTGGTGAACTACAGTCCGCTCTGAACTCCTGATTTCCTAAACGAAGAGGAACAAAATGGTAAGTATTTTTAAAATTAATTAAATAAAATAATAAAAATCATCTGATTTCTATCAATATACATATAACATTTCTACCATTACGGAATTTATTAGCCGACCTTGAGTTACCTCTCGTTGAAAACGATGCCGAGGAGCAGGAAGTGGAGCCTGAAGAGGATCAGCCTGTAGTAAACTACAGACCACTCAGAACTCCCGACTTTTTGGAAAGTAGCGACATAGTAGTAATTCTGGAATGGAGAGCGATTCTGATGTAGACGAAGTCGAATTAAATAAACGAAGAACATTCGGTATCATGGTCAGCCAATATAAAGAACCTCATACGACTGTTCGAACCGCCATCGACTATATTCCAGAATCAATGACGGACGCCGAAATAGCTGGGCAACATGAGGCTATACAAAATTTTTATATGCCTCGTGAAGAAGAGCGGCTACATCAACGTTTTCACAATGTTGTAGATAGAACACGCATGACATACCACGAATTCAATTCAAGAAATCCTGTGGACAGATCAGTAAATGAGTGTAACTATTTAAACTTGTTAAATTTTCTTAACGCTTATTTTTATTTCTTATTTTTATTATTTTTAAAAGTTATTCGAAGATACTTAAACAAGGGAGACGAAGAATTTCCTACCATAATACCAGATCAAAACTTTTTGCGTATTTATATGGAGAGGATCAGCAATGTCCCAAGAATTGCGATTTCTCTATAACATGGCGGAAGACGAAACGTCTCCTTTGTATACGGATCCTGACATTAAAGATGCGTTAAATCGGGTACACGACAGTTTTAATGGAATATCCGAAGACTAATTATAAAATTGACTAATGTGGAGAAATATGTGTGGAAGTAAATTAAAGAAAATTCATTCCCGATTACAGTGGATAAGAATTCCAACACTGTCAGTCAATCAACGTCATCTTCGACAATATCCGACTGTAACAAGAGGTATCAGTACATAGACCAGCAAGTGTGTAGTAAAATTTGTTTGAAATGTTTTTTACCAACAGCTTACGAACAGAAGAATACCGGTGATCTAATTAAATGCATAGCATGCAATCGTGAATCTTTTTGTCAAGCTTGTTTCGAGAATCATAAATAATAAGTCTAGAATAATAATAATAATAATGTGGGGCCTTGAGTTCAGCTACCACACGCGTCCCGGGGTTGCGGATAGGGGAACGACCACTCGCGGTCAGTCACGAAATAAGCACTTCTAAGAGTGACGAATAAGTGGCCGTGGACAAAAACTTCGAGCGAAAATAGTGGTATTCGCCCGTCTACACACCCACTCATCATTCACACACCTACATATCTGTAAGATAACCGTACCCGGACTGGGGAGTATATCGGGAACTCTATAAACGAGTTTCCCACGAATGGTGGAGATGGAGACCCTATAAACGGGTAACTTCCAGGCGGGTTATGAATGAATGAGAGGCCCTATAAACGGGCATCTCTCACGTATGAATGTGACCAGTTTGAGCGACGGTAACATTTTGCGGATGCAGTGATTACTTGTTGATTGGTGGGATTAGCTGTGAGGGAATCACTTCATGCTTATGTGCGTTCCCCTTCTGGAGGGTACAGTTGTAAAACCAGATGGCACTCTTGGGCCGCCACAAGTAGGGGGCCCGAACCCAGTCTAGCCAACATGGGAGGCTGCCCCACACAGTGGTAAGACATCGTCAGACGTCAAATCTCGCTTCTCGTAGTAGTGCCGTATGGCGTACGGATGGGACCCTGCTGCGAGTCGTGGGGGAGGAACAGCCGAGGCCACCGGAATGTAGGAGGGCTTCAGTATTGGGGAGATTCAGGACGCTGAACCGTCATCTCCAACAAGTGATCCTCCTGACCATCACAAATATAAAACATTTAACACAAATTAACAATACAATAATGAAAGGTAATAAAAAAATTATAGCAGGCTCTCGAGTGCCGCCTGCAAGCGACTCAGTAGAGTCAATGGAGCTTCCCGGCTCTCCTATCACACCAGTAGGCAACCTGGCTGGTGTGACAGAAAATGCTACAGGTAGCAGTATGAATGAAAGTGCTAATGTTTATAAATCGCCGGCAACTTGGGAAGCTGCTGAGTCTCAATTGCAGGAGCAATTTTACACAATAAACAGAGTCCTAAGTAAAATGATGGAAAGGACTTGCATACAAAAAAATGTAAGTCAAATAATAAAAAACGGTTTGAGTGAGATCAATGAAGCAGTGGAAATCGGACAGTATGAACTGAAGCGAAAGAGACTGCTCCGACAAAACCAGAAAGATAAAGGACGGAGTGAATGTGAGGAGGCAACTCCTCAGAAATGGAAAAGAGACCGTCAGACCCCTACTCCGGAGCAGGCCGCCGCACAACAGCGGACGATCGAGACCGAAACATGGGCGAAGGTGGTCTCAAAACATAAAAAACCGAAAACGACCGAGACGGACAACAAACCAACAAAAGAGCAGCCAAAAGCGAGACTCCAAGGTCGCGGGTCTGATCGCCCTAACCTCAAAGGCAGAGGAGGAGCGATCATGATCAAGCCGGCTAAGGGACAGACGTACGTCGACGTGGTACGTACAATACGACAAAAGGTGGACCCTGACAAGTGTAATACTCAAGTCAGAACAATAAGAAAGACAAAAGACGGTGCGGTACTTTTACAACTCTCCAGACAGAACAACGAGACGGACTTCCGGCAGGTTCTTCAAGACGCTGTAGGAGAGACTGGACGCGTAAAAGATTTGACCTCCAGGGTGACACTGGAATTCCTAGACTTGGACTGTGTCACGACCAACGAGGACGTCGCGAACGCGTTAAATCGGGAAACGGGACGGACTGCAGAAAGTCGGCCCCATGTTTTCGACGTTAACAGTCGAGGACAGAGAATGGCGGTCTGCGATTTTGACGTAAAAGAGGCTACCGACCTCTTAAGGAAAGGGCGTATTAAAATTGGGTGGGTTGTATCAAGAATAAGAGCAAGGATACGCGTCTCGCGATGCTATAGATGCCTCGGGTTCGGTCATGTATGGAAAGACTGTAAAGGACTGGACAGACGAAGCTGCTGCTGGCGATGCGGCCTCGAGGGTCATTCCCACAAGGACTGCAAGAGTCGTGGGGAGTGTTTCCTGTGCACTGAGGATAATATCCGAGACAGGGGATACTTACCCGGCTCGTCCTCGTGTGCCGCGTTCAGGATAGCACTAACAGAACAGAAGACAAAGACAGTCACACAATGACGACGACGATACTCCAATGCAATATGAACGGGAGTAGCGTGGCAGACGCACTGCTCCCGCAGATTGCGGCGGAACTGAACATCGACGTGCTGATTATCAGTGAGCAATACAAAGACAGACGATTACCGACTTGGCTCACAAGCGGCTCGGGCAAGTCCGCAGTTTGGTTACGTGGAAAGGTTGCGTCGAATATCGTACGCAGCGGGACTGAGGAGGACCGTGTCTGGGTAACGGTCGCTAACATAACCTATGTCAGTGTTTACCTGAGCCCAAACAGCAGTGCCTCCGAGTAGGCGGCTAAACTTGGAAAAATGTGGGGAATGCCCTTGACCAACAGACGGGGAAGACTGCTGCTGGAGATGGCCGCAAGGCTGGACCTGGCAGTAGTTAACGAAGGAACGATACCGACGTACAGACGACCAGGGTATGGTAACTCCATACCAGACGTGACTCTGACCTCGGACAGAATTCGAACCAGGATAAGGGCGTGGCGTTAGCGGCGGCAACTCTTCCTCAAGAGTTGACGAACCGGGACAGGGTGGAGGCGTTAGCGGCGGCAACGACTGGCTTTCTCCAGCGCCTATGCGATGCCACCATGCCCAAGAAACGGAAAGTACTAAACAGACGACAAACATACTGGTGGACAGCCGAGATCGCGGATCTCAGAAGCAATTGTTTGAAGCTGAGACGGAAAGCTCAACGAGCCCGAAGTCGAGGCGTAGTGGGACTATACTCTACGGAGTAGAGTCGCGCCAGACAGCGACTGAGATACGCGATCAATGACAGTAAGAAACGGTGTTGGACAAAACTAATCAACGAGGTAGACTCAGATCCCTGGGGCAACGGTTATAAAATTGTAACATGCGCCCTGGGAGGTCGGGGTCCGCCGGAACTACGAGACGCGAAAGTGATGGAGCGGATAGTTGAGAGACTTTTCCCAACCCATCCCAACAGAACGGACGCGACAAACGAAATGACAGATATAGAGATGCCTCTCTTCACGCAGGAAGAGCTCTGCAGAGCTTCGAATGCGTTGAAGCCTAACAAGGCCCCGGGCCCCGATGGCATACCTAGTGAGGTGTTACGGGTGGTCGCTTCGCGCCGCCCGGACATCCTTTTGGGTTTGTACAACGGGTGTCTGGTGGAGGGAGTTTTTAGCAGGCTCTGGAAGGAGGCTCGATTGGTTCTCATCCGTAAGTCTAAGGGGAACCCCGATTTGCCTTCTTCATACAGGCCTCTCTGCCTACTAAATACGGCAGGGAAGCTGTTGGAGCTACTGCTGAGACCAAGACTGTCACAGGCAATTCAAAACGCCGGAGACCTATCCGAACAACAACACGGATTTAGAAAAAGACGGTCGACAATCGGAGCTATAGGTGACGTAACGAACATCTTTCACGCGGCGAACAGGGGCTGTCATGCAACCAGACCACTGGTTCTGTTGGTGACCCTGGACGTTCGTAACGCCTTTAACTCTGCAAAATGGACAGCGATACTGGGGGCGTTGGAGTTGACTTTCAAGGTTGACTCCTACCTCCTCCGTATCATACGGGACTACTTACGAGACCGAGGACTGACGTATGATACTTTGGATGGAAAGAAATGGAAACGCGTGACAGCGGGGGTGGCGCAGGGTTCCATTTTAGGCCCCGACTTCTGGAACGTACAATACGACGGTTTGCTGAGACTAGACATGCCCTCCGACGCGCGTCTCATTGCCTATGCCGACGATGTGGCAGCCGTGATAGTCGCACGCGACTATCACTTGATTCAGTTAAAGCTGAATCAGGTCATGAGACGCGTAAACGAATGGATGACAGATCACGGACTGCAGCTCGCGCTGCAAAAGACTGAGTTGTTGCTGCTGACTCGCAGACGTATACAGACGGTGTTTCCGATGACGTTAGGGACGGAAAGACTGGAAACCAGGAGTGAAGTCAAGTACCTTGGCGTTACCTTGGATACGAAGCTGAGCTTCTGGCCCCACCTACGAAACGCGGCGACAAAGGCAGCAAAAAAGACCAAGGCTCTAAGTAGACTGATGGCCAATACCAACGGACCGAAACAGAACGTTCGGAGACTGCTGATGAGCGTTACCCACTCGATTTTGCTTTACGGGGCGGAGGTTTGGGCTGACGCGATGAATATCAGGAAAAGCGCGAACGCCATGAAAAGCGTACAAAGGGTGGGCGCGTTAAGAATCGCGTGCGCGTATCGTACCGTGTCTGAGAGCGCCGTTTTCGTGATTGCTGGGGTCATTCCCATCGATCTGCTCGCGGACGAACGGAAGCGAATTTACGAGCGGAGCTCGAACGTTGGAAGGGAAGACGCTGTGACTGAAGAACGGACGAAGACCATCGAGACATGGCAGAGACGGTGGACGACGGACGAAAGAGGACGGTGGACGAAAAGACTAATACCCGAAATCGGTCCGTGGAAAGAGAGGAAATACGGAGAGGTGAACTTCTACCTTACCCAATTTCTGTCCGGACACGGATACTTTCGTAAATACCTCTGCAAGATGAAGAGGGTCGCCTCTTCAGAATGCAAGTACTGCGGATGGGCTTGGGACGATGCGGAGCACACATTTTTTGTGTGCGAACATTGGACTGAGCCACGACTAGAGTTACAGACGAGGACAGGAGTGATCACGCCAGAAAACGTGACGAAAATTATGATGACGGACGCGGACAGCTGGCGGTTGATCGCAAAATACGTTATGAATGTGCTTCAGAACAAAAGAGCAGATGGATGTTTGGACGATTGAAAGTCTATGAAGAGTGAATGTAATATCGAGTATGTATGAGAATCTGAAATGAAAGATATGAACGTGAAATGACCACGCAAGGACTGCCGCCCAGGCTGAAGTAATGTGTATAACAGTTCCGGGCTGGTGTCGGTGCAACACGGAGATATGTGTTTAGTGCGTAGTGACATGGGTTTTCTGTCGAGTCGCACATACTCCGGTGGTCGTTTTTCAGGACCATTCTTGCTGAACGACCATCGGAGATGCATAAACAGCATTCACAGACTCCGAAAAAAAAAAAAAAAAAAAAAAAAAAATAATAATAATAATAATAATAATAATAATAATAAATCATAAGTCGAGAATCAAAAAGAAAAGGTAGCACAAAGGAGAATAATATTTGCGATACCGTTAAAATATGTACTTTTTGTTGTAAAATGATACATTTTGATCGGGTTAAACACGAGTGTGGAAGAAATTGGTGTACATTTTGCAAAAAATCAAATAAATTAAGAGAACTTTGTTATATGCAGCCTATACGTTACAATATGAAAAATGAAAAAAAGAAGAATCTTTTTCTGTTTTACGATTTTGAAACTCGCCAAGATACAGTATATAAACATCATTCGACCACGAAAATTCATGTACCCAATCATTGCGTAATTCAACAGGTGTGCACGGATTGTTTGCATTTAGACGACGTTAGCGAACGTTGTAATACCTGCGGAATGAGGGAACATATATTTCACGATGACCCCATTCGTCGTTTGATAGACCTCAGTATACGTGAAAAATCGGAACTCAATGAAATTATTTGCATCGCCCATAATTCTAGTGGATTTGACGCCCAATTTATTTTAAAGCGCTTAACGGAGCAGCGATTGAATGAACAGATAATGCCCATTGTAATTTTAAATGGCCAAAATGTTGTAATTTTGCAATTAGGACGGATAAAATTTATCGATAGTCTAAATTATTTTCATATGAAATTAAGTGCGTTACATGGTAAATAATCAAGAATATGTAGGACCACTTCCAGATGCTCATTTTTACGACCCTGGTTCTATGTCATTGGAAGAGAGAAAGCTTTTTTACGCGTGGTACAATGAGACATCTCCTAATTATATTTTTGATTTTAAAAAAGAAATTCTTAAATATTGTCGAATGGATGTAGAGATTTTGAGACGAGCTTGTCTGGTTTTTAGAAATATTTTTCTTTCTCTCGGTGATACGGATCCCTTTCTAAATGCTACAACTGTAGCATCGGCGTGTTCATACATGTTTAGGAAATAATTCGTGACTCCGAACAGTATAGGTATAATACCACCTTCAGGTTACAGACGAGGCGACGTACACTCACAAAAAGCTATCGAGTGGCTACTTCTGTGCGAGCGTGAAGTTGGAAGAGACATTATACACGCTGGTAGATCGCGAGAATTCCGACTACGCGAAGGTTTTTTGGTAGATGGATACTTACCTCCGATGAATGAGTCGAGCATTGAGAGGGGCGTAGTGTATGAATTTCAAGGTTGTTATACATACGGTTGTCCAAAATGTTTTAAAGATCAGCGCGGTCGGAAAACGAAATTTTCACGATCCTTGGACGAGGCGTATGAACATACTAGAGCTAAAATTGATCGCCTCAACTCTTTGGGATACGTTACACACGAAATGTGGGAATGCGAGTTTGACAAAATTAAACAGAAGAATTCGGATATTACGGATTACATAACAAATCATTCTCTAATAAGTAAAATTACACTGAATCCAACAGATGAATTTTATGCAGGTCGAACAGAAAATATCGTTACTCATTATCAGGTGAAAGAGGGGGAAAAAATTCAAATACACAGATATTTGCACTTTATATCCGTACATATGTAAAAGGCGACAATTTCCTGTCGGTCATCCGGAAATATACGTAGGCTCCGAATGTTCTGAATTGACAGAGGGAAATAATGATAATTTATCGCGTGTAGAAGGACTCGTAAAATGTAGAATTTTACCACCGCGTGACTAATTTTTACCCGTTTTACCGATAAAAATGCACAATAAATTATTGTTTGCATTGTGTCGGAGTTGTTGCGAGGAGATGTATCAGCCTGGCTGTAACCACGAAGAAGTTAGTGAAACTTGGGTGGCCGACGACTTACGGAAAGCCATCGAAGTAGGATATCGTATCACCATTATATATAATTTGGCAGTACAAAATGACGCGGTTTGATCAGAGCACAGGTATGGGCGGCTTATTCGCCAGCTATGTAGACATTTTTACGTATAAAACAGCAAGCTAGTGGATGGCCTACATGGTGCGTCGAGGAATTCAGTAAAATTAAATATTGGCAAGAGTATAAGGAAGCAGAGGATATACAATTACAAGCGGAACACATCGCAAAAAATGCGGGTTTACGCTCCGTGGCTAAACTCTGATTGAATTCGTTCTGGCGTAAATTTCGTCAACGAGATAATTTAAAGCAAACGACTATTATTAAAACGCGAAAGGATTTACTGGAATTATTACTTGATTCCAAAAAAGAAGTGTTAAATTTATTACTCGACGAGATTTTATACGTTAGTTGGCAATTTAGAGGTGAGGCTATAGAGAAAACTACGAACACAAATGTTGCTATAGCTGCTTATACTACTGCACAGGCGCGCTTGAAACTGTATTCTTATTTGGAAAAATTAGGCAGATGAATTCTGTATTACGATACAGATTCATGTATATACGTGAGTACGAATGACATTGGCGAATACGAGCCTCCTACAGGCTCACTATTAGGTGAAATGACGGATGAATTAACAACCTACGGTTTAAACGCTTACATAGAAACATTTACATCTGGATGTCCGAAATTATATAGATTTCGAGAAATTAATCCATCTCCATCAAAGGGATATGTTTAAATTTTAAAAATTCTTTAAAAATAAATTTTAATAGTATAAAAGAACTTGTAAATGCAGCGTTTAAAACGATAAGAATCCTATAGAAACAGAGGAAAATAATATAAAAATCTATTTTACGTCTATAAGACGTATGCCAGATGACGATGTTGTAACAAGAAACGAGGTGAAGACATGATGTATTGTTTTGAAGAAAAGGCGTTATCTCACACACTTTGTCGTTACCATATGGTTACAAAAATTAATCTAAAAAATCATCTTAACAGATGAACTTTATTACATTTTGTAATAATACTATGTCAAAACTACTCTGTAAAACAAATTATTATTATTATTCTTATATATATATATATATATATAACCACGCATTTTTCCTGCGGTTCCAGCCCGCACTCTTATTCGCTGAGAAAAGTGCGCGTCTAGCACGCGCGTCTCTTATCAGCTTATTCACGCGCGTTTCCAGCGACTCCCCCTCGCGCGTTAATAGTTTATCCCCGCGATCGCGCGTTTTATTAACTGGTTGACGCGCGCTCTTCCGCGTCCCACCGCCGGGACGTGCCGCCGCGGACTGCTGCTGAAATGTAGTACAACGCGCGATGATAAATTGCAAAGAAAACGTTTGTAGATCTTAGTTGCAAAGATGGATACGCGACTGAAGCATCCATTTACTTGTTGCGTGTGCGGTCCCACTGGTTGAAAACAATTTTTGTAGAAAGATTTTTATCTCATTTATCCGTAGTATGCAACACTCGTTGTGACCGCGTTCTGTTTTACTATGTCGAGTGGCAAGAAGCCTACACGACGGATTTCAGACCGAATGGCGGTGCACGTATAGAATTTAGAGAAGGACTACCACACCCGAACGACTACTCGGGCGATAACGAACAGAAAAAGCTGCACATACTAAACGATCTCATGCGTGAGTCGTTGAATGATATAATTTTCGATTTATTTACAAAGGGTAGTCACCATAAAAATATAAGTGTTATTTTCATAACCCAGAATATATTTCACAAAGGTAAAGCGCAGCGGGATATAAGTTTAAATACAAAATACATGGTTATTTTCAAAAACCCTTGCGATCGTGCTCAAATACAACATTTAGCGCGTCAAGTTTATCCGGAAGATTCGAAATTTCTGCAAGAAGCCTACATGGACGCCACAAAGAATCCTCACTCCTATTTGTTCCTAGATTTATCGCAAGATGCTCTCGACAACTTTCGTGTTCGTAGCTGCATATTTCCCGCCGATGAGCGCCATTATGTTTACGTTTCTAAACATCATAATTCTTTCTTTTAATTGGCTAAAAAACTTAGTCTGCAAAAAGATGATGTTTATAAAAAAAATTTGTCAAGTATGCGAGCCTCAGTCTTTTGCGAGCAATGGCTCAAACAGCATCGAGAACTCGCAAAAAAATTAACAGCTTACCTGGTAAATATTTTACAAAGAAAATCGCCTCTCTGTTACTAACCATCAAACACGCTGATAACCAAGCACGTAAAACACTTCTAAAGTGTAGCGATAAAACAACCGTAAGGTCTATATGTGAATGCGCGTTGAATAGTCTGAAAGGTGTGGTTCCGTTAAAAAAATCGGAGCATAAACGTTTAAAACAGCATCGACACGTACTGCGTAAATTAGTTCACGATAACCCTACGAACGGTTGGAAAAGACGAAAGAAGATTTTGCTACAACACGGTAGCGGTTTCTTACCGTTAATTATACCACCTATAATCGGTGCTATTATTTCCAGATTAATCGGTAAATAAAATTTAAAAATATGGAGCGAGCTCGTAAAATGATTATCGTTCCTGAAGATGTGATTGACCGCTTGCAAAATAAATCCGATATAGTGCACCAAACGCGGGTGCCAGCAGGAGAAACAGAAGCCCCTGAAAATACAACTCCAACTAGGGGGAATAATTTTTCAAGACTCGATTCTGAAATGCACGATATTTGTAGAAAAGTTACGCAAACGAACGGGAAAAATGTCTAAAGTATTTACAAGTCCTACGTCGATAACTGTTTTTCAAGGAGAACGAAAGAGACACAGAACGAAACATTGATCGCGAATTAGATGATGTAAAAGCATTTCTTACACCACTCAACGAAGAGAGTATAATAGAAAGCCTACCTAAACCTTTCGAGCGGAAAGCAAGACTTTTACTCCGATACTGGAAACCAACGTCGGCGGATCGATTGAGTTGGGATAATACAGGCGCAGTTACTATAAATGGTTGGAAAATCGAAAATCCAAATATTATCGAATTAATAAAGGATACTTTAAAAACAGGTAAGGAAAAAAATAACTCAAAGGAAATCAGGACACTTCAAGAAATGCCCAGCGGTATTTTAGATTTTGCAAAATTTCTTCAGACCTCTGAGACACCGCCCAATTTGATAGGTAACATGCAAATCCTGAAAATTGGCTAAACATTGACAAAGTCGACCAAGCCTTTAAAAAGTCGTAATCGTCGTTTGAGTAAGACAGACTGGTGGCAGCAGCCCGATGACGAGGTAGAGAATGTTAGTACTTCACCAAAGAAGAAGATTCAAAGTACCGCGAAGAAATCAAACAGCAAATGGCTCCGCATGGTCATGTAAGAAAAGAGAGTAAAAAGGTAGAAAAAAAATACAAGAAAATGGATTACGAAAAACAGTATTACGATGTTTCACACGAGGCAGGCTACGCAGGCGCGCAAAATCTTTTACGTGTTAATAAGAAAGGTAAGTACCTTAACAAGACGGAGAAAAATAAGCTTATAGAGTGGCTATAAAATCAAGACGCTTACACGTTACATCGACCAGTTACTCAAAAATTCCAGAGGTTGCATTACAATGTGACAAACATTAACGATCTTTGGGAGTGTGATTTAATGCAATTAACCTCGATCTACAATACAATGATAATCATCGCTTCTTATTCGTTGTCGTAGATGTACTCAGGAAATATGCGTGGGTGGAGTCATTTCGAGATAAAAATGCAACTAATGTTGCAGCAGCGTTTAGCAAGATTCTTGATCGTGCGGGCGGCCGAAAACGGCTCTGCTTACAGACGGATCGCGGTAAAGAATTCATGGGATCGGCTTTTCAGGCACTTTTGAAGAGGCACGGTATCACATTTAGAGTCGTTCGCAGTCCCGATATTAAAACAGCCGTGTTCGAGAGGCTTAATAGAACTATACGCGAGCGTATGTGGCGATACTTTTCTCACAAAAACACGAAACGTTATATTGATGTGATTCAAAGTATTATTTACGCCTACAATCATACTCTGCATAGCGGAATATGAATGAAACCGACGAACGTAAACTTGTATAACGCTGAGGAGGCTCGCAGAAATTTAGAAAAACGTGCCCTTCTAGAAAGTAATAATAAAAGAAAGATACAAAGGGACGAGGCTCGAAAAAACTTGTACTCATCAAGTGACTCGGATATCCGGATAAGTTTAATTCCTGGATCAAAGCGTCCGAACTAGAAAGTGTATAGCCATGGTACCACTGAAGATGTTTACCTTATTCTACCCAGTAATAGTAGTATGGGTTATTACAACGATAATACGTGTTACTTTACTACCTATTTATCACGCGAAATACGTCTCAGTGGTGCTGGAGTGTGGGTCTTGTTGAAATTCACGTACCTTGTAATATCATCCATATAGAAAAATCCGAAGCGACTTTCAAAAGTAAATTCGAAGCCAACCAAAAGTATTATCAAGAACATCGTTTTCCGTATGGTATTTATAGCAATTTAGAAGAGTTGCCTAATGAGATTAACAACGAGTATGTACAGAAACATCAAGTACTAGAACCAGAAGTTATTGAAAAAGGATTTTACCGGATGATGCGAAAATGCAACTGCGATAATCTACATTATATTATGTTTACATTACATTTGCGAACCGTATACAATTGGCGACACTCAAGCTGCGCTTTTGCGTATCGTGTCTATAGATACCAAGAATTGTCAGTGTGGATCTAATATCGTGAGAAATTTTTTGCCTGCTCACTATATTCCATTGTTACAACATAGTTTTCGCTCTATTATCATTGATATAAGAGATGAACAAGGTAATCGTATAACATTCGAGTACGGGACGTTGACGGTTACGCTTCACTTTAGGCGCAGTCGATGAAAAAATAGAAAAAGAAAAATCAAAAAGTATGACTCATTATATGCATTAATATAACGATCAAATCGGTGGCGGAGAAATGAGAAATGTTTTTACTGGTTCGCGATATCAAAGAGGTTGGAGAGTGGGATCGTGGCTCGGCGGACTACTTCGCAAAATTCTACCCTATATAGCTTCTGGTGCACGCGCTGTTGGTAAAGAAGCTTTTCGCGCAGGAGTTCATAGAATTAACGACGTTGCCAATAACGGTTCTAAATTTAAAGACTCGTTGAAATTACGAGCCAAAGACTCTGGTAAAACTTTAAAAAGAAAAGCTGTTAATAAAATTGCTGATTTAATGAAAGGCGATGGTTATAAAACGAATGCAGCTAAACGCAGACGTCAGTCTAAAAAGGTACGTCCATCAGACATCATTGTCGGAGCTCGTAAAAACAAAGTTGTAAAAATCCAGCCGTGAAGAAAAGATGAAGAAAAAATCCTATAAAAAAATTAAAAAGTAGTAAGAAAAGTAGGAAAATAGTTAGTTACAGAAATATAAACGATATTTTTGGGCATCGCTAAACGATGGCATTCTTACACACGCACTCGTTCGAGTGTATGTCCAGTGAGTTGGACATATTCACATTGCCAGCCACACAAACTTCTATAGAGAGTAGCAGTTACTTAAATTATAAGCCTATATCTTCAATTGGTGAAGAAAGTGACGCCCCTTTAGAATTTGTGATTCCAAGCGCCAGCGAACACT
Source organism: Sycobia sp. Sy_11 (assembly GCA_018907035.1). NCBI lineage: Eukaryota > Metazoa > Arthropoda > Insecta > Hymenoptera > Epichrysomallidae > Sycobia > Sycobia sp. Sy_11. The sequence goes on from JACCIC010000108.1 coordinate 137,726, forward strand.
ACATAGATCTTGCTCATACTATGCTTCATGTTCAAGCGCAAATTCTCCCTACAGATACAGAGGTAGAAAATGCAAAAGTTGCACCCACCAATAATTTTCTACACTCTGGGTTTAATCAAATCGACATATTTTTGAAATAAAAACTAGTTTCAACTCCCAATAATGCATACCCTTACAGAGCTTATATAGAATCCTTACTCAACTACTCACCAGCTGCTAAAGAGTCACAGTTGACGTCTTACTTATGGTACGAAGATACAGCAGGTAATTTTGAAGCTGTACCAAATGCTCAAGCTAATAAAAACCTGTTAAACCGTCAAGAATTAACTCTAGGTGGGAAAACCTTTGATATGATCGGTCATTTAAGTTGTGACATTTTTAATCAAGATAAAATGTTAATAAATGGCGTAGAAATGCGAGTTCGTTTAGTGAGAAGCAAAGAAGCGTTTTGTCTCATGGATTCATCTGACAATGGGAGATTTAAGGTTAAAATAAAAGAAGCAACTCTCGTTATTCGTAGAGTAAAAATTAATCCGGGTGTCTTAATCGCACACGCTAATGCTTTAGCTAAAACTACCGCTAAATATCCACACGAGTGGAGGTAAAAGCGTTTACGCTGTACGCGGGGATAATGAGCGACTCACTCGATAACGTAATTCTAGGTCAATTACCGAAAAGAATTATTATCGGATTTCTCGACAACAGAGCTTTTAATGGAAATCGTAGATTTAATCCATTTAATTTTCAAAACGTGAACATTAACTATCTCTCTTTGTACATCGACGGAGTGCAAATACCGAGCAAATCTTTGCAGCCCCGTTTTACACCAAACTCAAATCTACACATAGATGCCTTTTATACGTTATTTTCAGGCACCGGCATACGTTTTCTGAACGAAGGTATTAGAATTAATCGAGATAATTATTCAAAAGGCTATTTTCTTACCGCCTTTGATCTCACACCTGACTTATCAGCGCACTGCGCCACGCACTGGAATCTCGTTCGCTCGGGGAGTGTGCGCATAGAGGTCGGTTTCGAGCAAGCTCTGGAAAACACTCTCAGTTGTATAGTTTATGCAGAATACGATAACGTTGTAGAAATTGACTCGAGTAGACAAATTATAGCTGATTTTAGCGCTTAATGGTGGCGCTGTAGTAGAGACTGCGGTGTCGGCGGTGGTGGGCAGAAGAGTATAAATCAGAGCCCTCGTTTGTACAATTCATCATTACCTTCGGTGAAACTTATTCGACAGGAGCAATAAAACGAAATGGATTACGTAATCGACATACAAGGTCTTCGCGACGCCAATAAAGCGTTTATACCAAAAGAAGTTGCTGTTGTATCATTGCAAGACAAGATCATCGGACACTGGATTGTACAAACACCTTGCAATTTGAAAGACTTACCTCACAATATACACAAGACTAATAATTATTGCAGTTTGAATTTACACGGAATTCATTGGTTCGAAGGTTCAATTTCACTGCATAAATTACAGTATCATCTATGTAATATAGCTAGAGAAGCGCAACGAATATACGTACGGGGTGAAGAAAAAGCTATGACATGTTGTATAACCAATCTCGAAACGTACAATACACTTAGCTTTGATCGACTCGAGCACCTCTTTCCACGTGCTCATACGTGTAACGTTCACGGATCGCGCAAATTTGAGTATAAAAGGAATTACTGCGCTTTGTTCAAGAGCCATTTAATTAAAAAGTGGTTATATTCACTTGTTCCTGAAGGAGATTATCCGTGACCCGTTCACAGCGAAACTTTCTATACCGCACTTTTGAGTTATCAAGAGCAGCAACGTAAATCACACTTTAATTTTCACTCTATTAGTGAAGCCGGAATTGACGAAGTTGACGAATCCGAGGAAGGCGACGAAACATCATTCTCAGATATATCGGCATCATGAATACAAAAGAGATTATGCAGGCTCTAAGAGATGTACGAGCCAACACCGTTGGTGTATATGCGGCGGATCTTATACCTAAACGCTTGAGTCTTCCTGCTGCAGTAATATCAAACACAGATACCTCCGACAAACCTGATTCGCACTGGATTGCCTATGGTCTTCCTCAAACATCGCCATATCATCTTGAACGACTTAAGAGTAATTGTGTAAGATACGAGTGGAATAAAAAACAAATTTAATTCGCAAGTTTGTCGCAATTCAATTCGCAAGTTCCGATTCACAAGTGTGCAGTGAATATTGCATTGCGTTTGTTTATTTTATATGTATCGGTCGTTCTTTGCGCTCTTACTGTAAAATTTACACGAAAAATACACGGCGTAACGACTCGTTGGTGGCTGTATTGTATAAAAACATTATGAAAATACTAAGAAAAAAATCTAAGAAATCCCACTTACGAATTAATGCGTATCCTCGCGTCACCTATATCGGGGCTGGATTATGTAATCAATCATGTAAACCGATGATGAAAATATTGTAAAAATGAACTTTTTTTATCCAAAAATGGAATCGAATATTGTAATAAATGTCGATCTTTTTTTAATTCTATGCATTTATTATTTTTACCTATTCCACTATTTCCTTAACATCCCACGTGTAAATAAAAATGTGTAATAATTAATTATTTTAAAAAAATTTATATCTAGTTGTTATTCGTGAAAATCATACATGGAAATCTTAAATATACTATACACGAAAAAAAGAGAAGCAGTTTAACATTTTTGAAATCGTACGTTGACATTATTCTAGAAGCTACGATGATGTATCCTCAGAGAATACAGGTCTAAACCTGCAAGAGTTAAAATAAAATGATTAAAATAATAACATCCGGCATTTCTGGGAGTGATCTTATCCGAGGGGCTACAGAAAGATTAAAACTTGTCAAAGCGTGTTGAAACCTGATATTTTTCGCCTTTTCAGTTTTAGGAGTTACGTCATAATTTGAAGTAGATATACTTGTCAGAACCTGCTGTATTATGCTATGTAACGTTATTCGACTCACATAGGGCGTGGGGGTGAAAACTGTTAGGGTGGGGGTTATAAGATATAAAGCGGGTTGATTCGAATGTGATTATCAGTGTATTTTTTCAATAACACGCCCACACATCCACATACATCCCATCTATAATGGACGTAACCTGGAATATAATGAAAAACTCATCGTTTGGTGTATCCAATATGCTTTTATCGACGATATGTAACGTCTTTTCAGTTTTAGGAGTTGCGTCATAATTTGAAACAGATATAGTTGTCAGAAACTGTTGCATGATGCTATGTAGCGTTATTCGACTAACATAGGGCGTGGGGGAGAAAAATGTTAGTGAGGTGGGTGCTATAAGATATAAGACGGGTTGATTCGAGTTTGATGATCAGTGTTATCGAAGACGAGATAGACAATATACGAATTTTTTCAATAACACGCCCACACATCCACGCCTACACTCCCATCTATAATGCAGGTAACGAGGAATGTAACGAAGAACTCATTGTCTGGTGTATGCAATATGCTTTTATCGACGACGTACGGTATCAACAGATCCGGCTCGAAGAGAATCGCGATTGGGTTAGAATCTTCGAATGGATTATATAAACCTGTCGTGAAAATCTGTAGTGGTGGTTTAAAATGTGTGACTTTGGACGCTGATAGCTGGGAAACATTTAACTGTCACACAGATGTTATATCATCCTATCTGAAGAATGAATATTCGTTTGGCAAGCCGACAAAATTTTTTCTACAGAATCGTGATCTGTCCTTCGTAACGGCGTACGGTTCCAGAGCAATACATATTGAAGAACGCCCATTAAAACAATCAGGAAATATTGAAACTGTTGTGCGTAGTAATAAACCGAATCAGCAAGAAGAAGAAGAAGAAGAACAGCCTGTATGCAAGTGAAAGAAATACGAAATATCACCCAATTGGTCCTAACAACTATCAACGTTTGAAGGTATGTTGTAAGCTCGCGAATGCGTCAACGCTCATCTTAGACGTGCGATAGAGCAGTCTAATCTCGTAAAGAGTATAATAGAACTTCGAAATTCGACGTTCTACACATTTTATTATCTAAATTATTTGCGTATTAATTACCTATGATAGCTGAAAATGTTCATAAAAATTTCGGTGATGTTGAAAAATTGTAATATTTTTAATTTCATGTAAGAAAATAAATAAAATTTAAAATTCATTGAAACCCTATTTTACCATATATTTAATTTCATATTACCTCTGTGTATACTACTTTATCCTACAAAAACATATAAAAACTCCTCTCTTTTATTAATTTATTCGTAATAATTTGCGGCACTTTATATTTCATTAACAAAGTATAGTCTGCGTAGATATTTTCTTATCCGTTTCGTATATACTATATGATTTTGGATTAATATTAATTATTTTACAATAAAACATTGCAATATAATTATAAAATTTATAACATTGATAGATCACAGATAACGTTATGTCCGTACTTTGTCTGAAACACCTTGATTATAATGAAAAATACAAAACATTTGCATCAATACTTTTTTAAGAATATACTATAATCAATAAACTATCTACAGATGTTCAAAATTATGTTTCAAAATGATAATAAAATTATGTTATTGTTCAAACATAATTTTAAAACCAGTTATTAAGAGCGCACATATTGTGATCAATTAGCTTAATACCTAACCTCCTTAAGAATTTCTCATCCGAACGCACCGCCCTCTATCGTTGATTTTATTTTATATAAAACTATTTCGAAGACGAAAGGGTGGTCAGTAGATTCAGAGACGTTGGGGTGTGCATATCGTACATCCAACAGGCGATCGTCGATTAGCCAAGTCATTAAATATTCTTACTTTTCAAATTATTTTCGAAAATACAATAGCAGTTGAGCCGAGAGGACCAAGCTCTCTCTCTCTCTCACTCTCTCTCTCTACGTTTCATGTGTGCATGCGTGCACGCGTGCATATATATACACACATACAGATATAATATATGTATATATATATGTAGATATATATAATATATATACCCATATTTTACACATACATATATATAAATCGCTAAACGCTTATGGGGAGACACCCGCTTAACACCCCTTCAATGACAGCCAAAGCAATAAAAAACAATTAAAAAGCCATAAAAACATTTTTATCACATGGGGTCAGATTTCAGTAAATCGCCCAGACACCTGCTTCGGACTGGCGCCAAAGGGGGGAAGAGGAGTATTTGTTATGTCTCGCCATAAGCATTATATACTACTAGGGTAGAACATTTGTTTGATTAAGTAGTATACAATATATATATATATATAAATAAATATATATATATATATATATATATATATATATATATATATTGTAACCGCCCGAAGGGCGGTGGTAGGTTAGAGCGCTCGTGTAAAACCGCGAGTGTTCGTGTGAGTTCGCGAAACGATACGCGCGAGCCGCGAGGGCGCTGGAAGCGCAACTGTACGTAGGAAGTTCGGGATGAACTTCACTTGCACTTTCTCTCTCGTCCCCGGAGTTCATACTTTTCGACGCACCTTCGATTCGTACCGCCTGGAATTACTGTTTTCGTTTCGTTCGTTTCGAACCATATAGTTCAGGTCGCCATTGTAGCTTCCATCGCGATGACGAGTTACAAGTTTGCCTTGGTGTAAAAGTTCGTGCGAGCACTTCGGAGACGAGGAAAAGATACACGGCGACATCCCCGCGGCAACCCCGGACAGTGAGAGCACTAGCGCCTACGCGCTACCGTTCGTGTACCGTCGCGAGCCAGCGACGCCATCAGCGGCTACGAGCCGCAGCCACGCGCAACCGCGCGAGCTGTCAGCGAGAAGAGAGAGAGCGCGCACCCGGTCGCCCTGACACCAGGCGACGGCAGCGAGCACCAGCGAGCATCAGCGAGCTTTCGGCCAGCGACAGCATCGTCGTCGTCGTCGGCAAGTAGCGTTATACTTTTTGTTGTAATTATTCCTGCGTGTATATAGCTAGGCTCCTGACCCACCGCCTCGCCCGCTTAATCTCAATTGTCAGGTGTATATCGCGCATAGCCCCGTAAATTCTATCGTTATTTCATTTTGTAATTTTATGCGGTAGTAAATGGTTTCACGTGTGAGTCGCATGTAATCTATAGTATGAAATCTTCTAATGTACTGTCGTTCCCACGTGTGTTATATCGAAAGCGTTCCGTTCCGTTTCCCCCGTCCCTGAGTAGTTTGTACGACTGCGTAGTTTTATAAATAATTAACGTAGCGTCGCGGAACCCGCAACCAGTACATAGCGTATGTACTACTTTATTGTTGTAAATAGTCTTGTTGTATAAATAAATGTTAATATTGTCATAATCCGATAAAGCCACTCGCGTAGTTCATTTCTCGTTCCCCGTCTCCTTTCCAGCGGAGTGCACAACCAGCAGCGTGGAAGAGTCCACACACATATGCACACAAATCGTAAGTACTAACCCTGATTTTGGGGTTATAAATGGCGCCCAGAGCGTGGAGCCCGCGACGAGAATAGTCAAAAATTACTGTAGAAGATCTAAATCGTGCACCCACTCATTGTCCCGATCCCCTTTAGCTCAGCCGCACAAAACGAAATGTACGCAATACACGTACACGTGCACACGCGTAAATGCGACGACTGCATCAAGAAGTGTGCGCAGAAGAATGCGCAATGGCATAAGCTTGTCAAAAATATACTGACAAGTTTTTGATAATTCAAAGCTTTTTCCCTTTCCCCCTTCTCGTCACATCTATGTACTAAAGTATTAATTAAAAAAATTCACAATTAATTGATTTATCGGATTGAAGTTAATTTACATACACCACTTTTCGTTACCCCTTGTATATATATTGTATAGAAGCAAGCAAGGTGTTATATAGCAAATAGATTCTCTCAATTTTACATTCACAGAAATTTTGCACGTATGTATTGATATTGTATTTTACATGAATATATATATATGTATTTATAATAATGAAATTATAAGTAACAGTATAATTATAATTTTATTTATAATTTCATATATTAGCAATATGCGCTATTTGTTGCCTGAAATGTAAACACACAAAAGAGAACAACTTTCTCTTTTTCTTGTGAAATATGCTGGTATTTCAAAATTGAAATAACAGCACAGTAAATGATAAAATTTAGTAATTAGGTAAATAAAGGTAGAAGGTCGAGGTCAAATACCTCTTAAACTTAGTGTGTTTACATATAAGATAAATAGCCTTTTCTGAAAATCTTTACATACATTACCAGTTATTCGAATATAAATCATTTCTATATAATTCATATATTATTTACATATTATCTTAAATTACTGATATCATATTTAAATTTATACGTATATTTTTCATATGCTCCATATATATATCTTATATACATTTAACTGATCTTGATATTCTGTCTGTCCTTTCTCGTCACTCACGTCCCTAAATATTTATTAACTTATTATATTAAATATGTATCGTTTCCTCTCTTATTATGTGTACAAGCACATGAATACCATATCGTCCCTGTCCCTTTTTGCACCTTTTTATAATATTACAAATGACCCTCAGAAGCACATAAAAGATGGTTTTAGTTTAAATATCTACTTTTACAAATAATTCATCAGGATATTCAGAAGAAACAACATATATATATATATATATATATATATATATATATATATATATGTATATCAATCTGGAAATTAGAAGAGATCAATGAAATTATCAGCATTGCAAAACTTCATAACTGAAAAGCGTATGCAACAATAAGTATACTACACTCCGTGTATACAGGACACCTTTCCCCCTCGTTATAGATATCGCTTCCATTTTTCTTAACCATCACTACAGCCAAAGTATAAAATACTTTATAAAATATACACTCTCTAAAGAAAAAAAAAGAGAGAAGAAGAAATTGGCTTAAGTAGTAGAAGAGCTTCTCTCTTTCTATTGACAGGTATAACCTATACACTTGTCATATAGGTGCACAGGAAGAAATTTTGAAAGAGAACAATTTGCAGGAAGGAATTGGAATTTCTCAACTTTATAAAGTGGAGATAGTTATGTATATTCACCACAATGGTGAAAATTAATTTCAAATAATTTTATAGAAAACCAAGGATTTCTTGCAAACAATGGTTAATGACAGTTTGTCTGTGGCCAAATACAGTATGAATCTTGTTAAACAAAAAGAAAAACAAGAGCAAATGCCGCCAATTTCTTTTCATCTTTTGAAAACAAATTGTTCCATTTAATTATTTAATTAATTGATGAGTATACATATTTAAGCTATTTATTTCAACAAATAGCTGCTGGGAGCATCATAATAAACATAATTGAAAAAAATCACACGCTTAAGCATGAGAACATTCGGGTATTGTATTCCTTCTATTTTCAGCTACCAGACATTAAACTGTTAAATATTAAATAACAATAAATAACATTAAACAACAGTACATAAGCGTAAGCAGTTAGATGAGTTTTTTAGTGATCGACACCATTATAGTATAACAATATTATAACAGAATACAAGGTAATATAACCAATATATAATAATCCAATTACGGATTATTGCTATAAATATTGTAAATAATATTAATACAATTACTATGAATTATATTAATATTTACAAAATAATATTAATGATTATAATATACTGATAAGACAATAATAATAATATAATAATAGTAATATAATTACTATATATTGTAAAGAATATTGTTATAATTACTATAAATAACAGCTTAACAATAAAATAACTTAAAAATACAATAACTAAGTAGATATAAGAGCTGAAACTATTAACAATAATAAGGCAGAGAACCACATAGCGAGACATATATATATAATAGGATTAATATATATGAAATAATCAAAAACTAAAAAGAACCAGTGATTGTATACAATTGACAGACAATTGATTGTATATACTAGAGTGAATAGTTAAATAAAAATTAGACGTGTAAGCAGAACAAAGTGACATCAAAATAATAATAATAACTAAATAAACTTGAATAAAACAAAAAAAGAGAGAAAATCTATTGCCTATATTTTTATATTTGTAGTATGTTATAACATTTTAATTATTAATAAATAAAGCAACAGGAGGAAATTATAGAAGAGGGAAAACCTACATCAAGAAATTTTAGAAGTGTTTTCTTTTAGTATTTAACTCAGCGTTACAACAAAAAAAAAGGATTTTATCTTTTCTCTTTCTTTTCAATAAGTCTTAAGTGGATTAATTAGTATCAGTCAGGAGTACTGTACTCTAAAATAAGTGTAGCAGAAGAACAACCACAGTAACGGATAAATAATAACCATAGTAATACAACAATAATTCAACCTAAAATAAAATAGTAATGCAAGAATAATAATACTAAGAATAACAATAATAATAACAATAATAATAATAATAATGATAATAACAACCAACAATAAATAAATCTTTACATGAGCATTTTTTATTATCAACAAATTTGGAATTACTTACTTGGAATTACATTGGCTCATACCTCAGAGGCATACGCGTCCTGCTGGACTCAATGTCACCTGCCCTAACACTGGAAGCGCAGCTTGACAGAATATATAGAAACCTGCATCCATCATACATGGAAAAGATCAATAGAAACGAGTTCCAGTCGATCGACGAGCTGCAATTGCTGGGTCAGTAAATTGAGCTGAAGAGCGAGCTCACGAAGCGGTACAAAGAAGCGCCAGCACAAGATGAATGCATGGTGAGCACTGCGACCTGCTCTCCGTCAGAAAGGGCAAATCGACGATCGAGAATGGCGGCAATCGATGATGAAAAACAACGGCCCCGAAGAAAACGGTCACGATAAGTGAGCCAGCCACCTCAGCTGACACCAGGGGCGACATCGTACGATCGCACTCTCACAACTCATGGAGAGATACCAGAAGAGATAGTCCGTCTCCCATAGTCAACAAGGAAGCAACGGCAAAACGAACAGAAGAGAGCAGGCGACAAAGAAGTCACCGTCCCCCTACCATAGAAGACCACCACCCCCCCTCACCTAGATACCCCTCACCTGTATCGGCATCACGTCCCAGCAACCCCTCTCCATCCCCGCCATACCGACACAATACCCCTCTCGACGACCACCACGTAGCAAAGACCGCGAATCACGGAGAAGGAGAACAACTGACCGTCAGTACCGATCACGTAACAGAGACGATCATAGGTACCATTCGTACAGATCGCCTGATAGAAGAGATCGGGAATATCGTTTCTCAGCACGAGAGAACGGACGACGTGCCAGAGATGGACCGCAGTGGGAGGATGACAGGACCTGTTCCACCTGTAAGAAACCAGGGCATTAGACAGACAGATGCCCTGATAGACGAAAACTCTATTGTTACAATTGTGGCGAGAACAATGTAACGACACTGAACTATCCCCGCTGCAGCCCACAAAAAAGCTCGGGAAACGAGTAAGGGACGAGGATACTGGAGTCGAACTCGATAATCCCAGCAACACGACTCCACACATCACTGACGATGAATATGACTGCCACAGAGCCAGGGACGTGACTAACACACATCCCAACATTAAGGCATCTGAGGAAGAAAATAGATTCTTCCTCAACATTGAGCTGATGGGGAAAATATTCCCAGCGCTGATCGACCCTGGCGCTCGGAAAGTCTACGTAGGTCCAGGTCCAGGTAAACTGGTAAAATCGGCCATAATACTAGTGTATTCATACATGCAAATGCCGGACGGCAAAGTATGTCCCGACGAAGGCGAGGTCGATCTGTTACTAACAATCGACAACCAACAACTTAAAGCCTGCTTCAAGGTATCGGCTTCCTTGAAGTACGCCATGATACTTGGCATGGACATACTTTCGTCGGTAAAAATGACCATCAATTTTGCAGACGCTACGTGGCACACGCCTAATAAAATCATCAGGCATTTTGTTACACAACATCGTGACTCACAGAAGCTATCACCGCTATCACAGCCGTCAAGGGGGTAGTCCAACTAAAGGACGCAGACAAAAAAGAACTGGACCGAGTGCTATGGCACTTAATACCGGTAAATACCGGAACGCTGAAACTGGCGCGCATGCAGCCCCATTATATTGACACCCAGCGGCACTGTCCCATCAAACAGCGTCTCCGAGAATACCGGATAAACTTCTTCAGCAGGCTCATGCAGCAATTGACCGACTGCTTGAGGAGGGTATCATAGAGCTGTCAGAAAGCTCGTGGAGCAGCTGCCCGGTAATCGTCCCTAAAAAGGACGGACCAATAAGGTTCTGCATTGACTACGGGGCAGTCAACGCCATCACTAAAAAGGACGCATACTGTAACATCCGGCCCTCCCCGATATCTTTATTATAACACTCGTAATCAATGTATTTAAAACCTATTTGTAACACAATATATATCCTATACGTATATATATATATTCAATATATATACCACGACGTTTGTAACCAATATATATTCTCGCATGTACAAGTTAGAATTATAGGAAATATACTAATAAACGCTAATATAAATATAAATACAAATATACGTTACGTATTATCGACACGAAAATGTACAAGTTAGAATTATAAGTTATTATTGCATTATATTATATATTATGGTGATACACCTACAGACAGAATACTTACCGATCCGACGACTCACGGTAATGCACCTACAGATAAACACTTACCGATCCGACGACTCACGGTAATGCACCTACAGATAAACACTTACCGATCCAACGACTCACGGTAATGCAAATACAGACAAACACCTAATAAATTAACACTTACCGATCCAACGACTCATGATAATGCACCTACAGACAAACACTTACCGATCCGACGATCGACATAGGATAATACACCCACCGACAGACACAATACCTCACAGACACTCTACACACGGTAACCGACCTACTGTACGCCAATTACCACAAGGCGACAGCTTACCTATAGACGAATAAAATATTCTTGACTTACCTTCTAGATGTACGAATCCCTATTAACAATTGTCTATAATTTATATAAACACGAAAGAACATTAGTAAAAACGATACAGAAATACGCATTAAATAAATTGTAAGAGGCGAAGCTCCTCAACGCGCCTAGACACAAATAACCTACGAGAAAGGAAGATTATTCATAGATAAATGTATTTGCAGTAAGAGACGTACGCAGTAAAACTTCCTCCGTCAATGTTCGTACACATAAATAAATAATTATCGTATCGTCGCTAACTTTTACGTCCAAAGACGTCTCGAAAAATCAAAAGAATTAAGCGAAACTTCGCATATAGATAAACCATAGCTTTCGCAACGATTATGCCTAATGAACTTTCTTTGTAATAATTAATTATAAGCCAGAAAATCAAATTGCATGTATAACTTTTATGTTCACGAACGACTTCATAAAATTATAAGTCCAAATTACATTGCGAAGTATAACTATATATACACGGTGATAAGAAGATCTCCGGTAGCACAGCCAGACGCTGACTAGGCTGTCGCGTAAGACAACTTTTTCCACCGACGAACTGCTCTTACCACTTAGCAAGAGGGTTTACGCCGAGTTTTTAGCCAATCATAATTTTGTACGTGGCCGCAGCGGCGGCACTTCTTTCTCACCCTTTTATAAACCGGCACGAGCACGCGCCAGACAGTTCCAAAGCAGCCACGAGACTTTAAGCACGTACCTTTCGAGAGAATAAATACATAATCGGACTTCACGTATTTTTATATTTTACTTTCAAGTCGACTCCGAGACACTAAGTACGAATCGTGCATATATACGAGTTTAAATACAACTATCGAGTATATAAGTCGTAACGAGTCTTCACGCGTTTATAAGTATATTTAAAATCGAATAAAAGGTTTCGTTAGTTACCTTCTCGCGACTTCAAATCGTTGCAACACAGTTCAGCCACGGAGTCGGAACTCTCACCCTATAATTAGGAGTGATCGCGAGAAAAGCAAAATTTGCATTTATAACTTCGTTTCAAGTTTAATTCGGATATCGTCCCGCGACTTCCAATTGCTGCAACACGGTTCAGCCACGAAGCCACGATTCGTACACCGTCATTGAAAGTGAACGCGAAGCTAATAATTTTATATCTAAATTTCGGCTAAAGCTTACTGCACCAAAGTGTTCGACGTTCAGACTGTGCTGTTGTTGTGACATTATATAAAGTACGAATAAATAAGTGATTTTTATTATAAAATACAAAGGCGTTGTCTTAGTTTATTTATTGAAGGAACGAACAATTATACACAGAATATACATAAATTATACATATTCCTGCCACCCTTTTCCTTGAACCACCATCGAGAGCCAGCAGTAAGTAGTATAGCACAGCGGTAGGACAGCCCGCAAAAATTAAGGATTAAACGAGCCTAGCGCTTCTTTCGGAAACCCTCGCCGACGCTGCCAACCTAGAAAGACAAGGTAAGTTAAGAAAGGACAAAGTTAAGTAAAGACAAGGTAAGACAAGGTTCTTTAGGGAAAATCAAATTACACCATAAATACGCCGGTGTAAAGTTTCAATAAACTGACCTAGACGTAACAAAACAAGAAGAAACTCCCAGGCTTAATGGACTCCCTTGTCGAACCACCCCCCAATTTTATACCGCCCATACGGCCCTACCCTTCAATCCCCACAACACCACTTCCAGGTCTCGGAAGTCTGCGAAATAGATCCTTCACGGATCAACGTCCCAGCTGGGACTGAAGGCTCGGACCATGGCGAGGCAGCAGCAACGCACTGCTAGAATTGTAGCGAGGAACGCACACCCTAGGTCCAAGAAATTTTGTTACAGGTGTGGCAGAGCTAACATAGACGTTCGCACATGTACGTCCTGCCTACGGCGGCCGACCCCTGCCGTTCCGTCTTAGAAGGGGTAGAATGACGACACGTCAGGTGTCAGAAGAGACCGTGGTACCAGAAGCTATGGCAAACGTGAACGAGGAAGTGACGGGTCCGCAGCCAATGATGGAACAAGCCATCAGGCAAGTAGCAGCCGCTGCGGGAGCTCACCAACCACTGCTTATAATAATGCCGGGAGCGACAGTCTATTTAAATAAATAGACCGCTGGTCGCTGAGCTACCATGCTGCTGCAGAACACACATACATAAATCGCACACATATAAATAACGCCCAGCCCATATGTAGAGAATGGCGCGCGAACAGGGGTACATACACATAAATGGCGCGAACAGATGAAACTAAATATAAACTAAATATAAACTACATATAAATGGCGCGCGAACAGGAGCACATTAATAGAGCACATACGTATAAAAGGCGCGAAAAATGGCGCACAGTCAGGGTTATACTATAACCAATAGCGCCTCTCGTGAGATGTATCAACCCAAAAATTAAAAAAGAAGTAGTACCCCTAACGTTTTTTTCCCTACGGCCATCCCCATGATTCCCCCACCACGTCCCAAGAGAGGAAACGGTACCCATATATCCCCATGGAAAATATATATGGAGTAAGCGCGGATCGTGTTAAGGGATGATCTGGAAAATTGATGGAGAAAAAGATATTAGAGCCAACCCCTCAGCCGAGATACAGTGATGGTACAGCGTCGGTGGTTGAGAATAAAAGCAATAGCACCAGTTAGAAGAGCGCACAATGGCTCTCATAGTAACTAGGCTACTTGCTCGCCCCAACACCGCCGTACCAACCCCTAATAATTGGAACGTTATTAACGACGACAATTTTTTCCAGCGAACATGCGACAATCAGAAGAAGAAGAAAAGAACGCGAGAACGAATGTGAAATGCTTGCGAAAAAAACGCAGAAGCGAGCGTTAGAAACCTGATTATGTAGTTAGGATAGGATTTATAATAATATTAGTTATAGTTTTTTTTTACGTAATAATCATTTACATTTTGCTAGGATAAGTCACGTTAGCAATAGGTTAGAATAGGGCTTAGTTTATAATTAGATGTAGGGAAGTAGTAATAGGAAAATAAATAGAATTATATCCAGTCACGGCGAGCAACCGACGACCAAGCTCCACACCAACAGGTGCAATCATATTTTTCGTTTTTTGTTATTCTAGATTACCTTTCTTTTGTTTCTCGTTTATACCCAAGTGAAGGGTAAAACAATAGTCGTCGTGCTTCCCCAAATCGTGTATAATCGCCTACCGTGTTTTCGTCAAAGAATGTACAATCCCCTACCGTATTTAGTCACTTATGTATTATGTCCCATAGTGTTCCCCGAAGTATACATGCAACATTCGCGTCTCGCGCATCGCCATCATTCAAACTCCTTCACGACCACGCGCCCACCTGCGGTTTGGGAGGGGGAGTTTGTAACCGCCCGAACGGCGGTGGTAGGTTAGAGCACTCGTGTAAAACCGCGAGTGTTCGTGTGAGTTCGCCAAACGATACACGCGAGCCGCGAGGGCGCTGGAAGCGCAACTGTACGTAGGAAATTCGGGATGAACTTCACTTGCACTTTCTCTCTCGTCCCTGGAGTTCATACTTTTCGACGCACCGTCGATTCGTACCGCCTGGAATTACCGTTTTCGTTTCGTTCGTTTCGAACCATATAGTTCAGGTTGACATTGTAGCTTCCTTCGCGGTGACAAGTTACAAGTTTGCTTGGTGTAAAACTTCGAGCGAGCACATCGGAGACGAGGAAAAGATACGCGGCGACATCCCCACGGCAACCCCGGACAGTGAGAGCACTAGCGCCTACGCGCTACCGTTCGTGTGCCATCGCGAGCCAGCGACGCCATCAGCGGTTACGAGCCTAAGCTAAAACTGAGCCTAAGCTAAGCCGAAAGCTATCAGCGAGCTTTCGCCCAGCGACAGCATCGTCGTCGACGGCGACAAGTAGCCTTATATTTTTTGTTGTAATTATTCATGCGTGCATATAGCTAGACTCCTGGCCGACCGCCGCGCCCGCTTAATCTCAATTGTCAGGTTTATATCGCGCATAGCCACGTAAATTCTATCGTTATTCCATTTTGTAATATTATGCGGTAGTAACTGATTTCGCGTGTGAGTCGGATGTAATCTATAGTATGTAATCTTCTAATAGATCGTCGTTCCCACGTGTGTTATATCGAAAGCGTCCCGTTCCGTTCCCCCCGTCCCTGTGAAGTTTGTACGATTGCGTAGTTTTATAAATAATTAACGTAGCGTCGCGGAACCCGCAACCAGTATAGAGTATGTACTAGTTTATTGGTGTAAATAGTCTTGTTGTATAAATACATGTAAATATTGTCATAATCCGATAAAGCCACTCGCGTAGTTCATTTCTCGTTCCCCGTCCTCTTTCCAGCGGAGTGCACAACCAGCAACGTGGAAGAGTCCACACACACATGCACACAAATCGTAAGTAATAACCCGATTTTGGAGTTATAATATTTATATAAAGCACTTTCAATGGCAGATTAGTCTTTTTAATTTGTGTTAAATTGAGATTTTCGCTCATGTATAATTTAAAAATTATTTCTAAAAGTTCTAGAATTTTGAATTCAGATTGAGAATAGAATTGGGATTTGTGTCCATCGAGGTTTTCGGAATCTTTTTGAAAGCCGCATTTACTTATTCCTTTGATCAGGAAAATGTAACTCAGAAATCAGTATTGTTTAAAACAGTATTATACAAAAAGATATAAAAATAAATTCGGTTATTTATAAATGATTTCGTTACTTTATTAAGTTTCATTGCCGTTAAATATATTTATTTATTATTATTTTATAGAGTTTAGAAGATATTTTGTGTAAATTAAACATGCTGTCATTTACAGTGTTCGCGGCATTTGCGCTCCAAATGTGAACCAGAGAGAGAGAGAGAGAGAGAGAAAGCGTGAGAATTTACAAGGCGAGGATTGAGGTTTATGGAGGAGACTCTAGGCAGACGTCTAACTTTATACATTTATATACCCTCAATAATCCTATTGTGTTTGGGCAGCTCCGTGCGGTACTCCAAAACGCAGATGTGCTGCACCATGTGGGGGCGGGGCACGCCAAACCTCCTCAAGTATTACCGAGACGATGCGAAAGGGGCCCATGCGCGGGAGTCCGCGCGGACTTTATGTCGTCTCCTTTAAATACTTTCTGATTGGCCCTCTCCATAGTTACAGACGCACATAAGGAGGGGAAATATATCTTTCACCTTTTCTTCCGGAAAATTGGGAGACGTGCTCAATGCCGTTTTCACTCTCGAGCTGCATACTCGTGTATAAACAGCTAGTTCTGTCTGATTCGAGTTCTTCCGCTTTCTTTCTATTCTCTCTGCGTGCGTGTGTGTTTTTTTGTGTGAAAGTGCCTTGCATAATCTAGCGTAAGGCGTGTTCTGAAACGGTCCTTGCTTATCCAGCGACGTAGACACAAAGGAATAGCGACTGGATTACCTGCTGCGCTACTAGAGGACGTACGCTGCCTCTGAGGTATTGCAACTTCGCACTGCCCTCTGATCGGCAACATCGGCGCATCGCAGTGTAGTGTCCGAGACGTCGGAGCTGGGTTGCGCCTAGGCCTTATGCAATAGCTTTCTATTCGATTGCATGGGCGTCGCTGGAGGCGAGAGTCACCAACTGATCTGGGTTTCTAAGGTTTGTGCGAGGCAATTCTGCCACATTGTGTTGTAGCGATCCGCGTTTAAGTTAATTAGCGTTAAATTAAAAGTAAACGAGCGATTTTAATAATATTTTAGGATTATTAACCTGCGTTTCAGTGTTAATTATTTTACAATTGTTGTTTGTTTAATATACATGGTTATGGCAGTTAAATGGCTTTTCCCCCACATGTGACTGGGGTTTTTTATGCCGGATAATTGCCATAATTTTCTATTCATTTGATTAAACTATTATATATTTATACAGAATTCACCGTTGTTCTTTTATTTATCACACGCCCAAAATAATTACTAAACTCACTAGTTAGTTATCAATTTCATTGAAGGTAAGAGTATTATTAATTTATTTATTTTCTTATTTATCACGTACGAAATTGAACATACAGCGTTTAAAATAAAATCAACTTTGCCAATTGTTTTAACGGTCCATTGTTTTAAGTTGTAAACGCGTTATATAATTTATGTTTGTTAAAATATTTCGGATTATTTCAGAAAAATATCGTGCACATATCATTATTGTATCAACATATTCGGTTTTGCTATGAAAATGATTTCCTATGTAATTACATAAATTATTATGTTTCCCTTTATCAAAATGGATAGGACATCGGACGATACCACTGAACTTATTTTTAATTGAAGTACAGAATATTTTTTGTCTTAATATATTTAGAAGTTTCGGCAAGTATTTTATATAAATTTTTTATAAAATACATAAAAAGACAGTTTTTTAACATAAATTTGATGAACAAATTTAACTGCATTAATATAATTATTCATTGCATTAAAATATTCAGAATATCCACTATAATGAACAGTTAGCCTAGTACATTCAACTTGTTAATGGTTTGCGTAATTCCTATGGTGCTTTACAATTCTGCGACTCTAAATAATTTCATCAAATATATAAATTTATAAAAATTAAATAATCAATCTCATTCTGAATTAGAGCTAAAAAATAGAACATTCTTTGCAACAAAAGATGTAACGCTGCTGCTGAGAAAGGATTGCTACAGTACAATCCGTTGAAAATCTGAATAATTCTTATGACGAGTCATGACGCTGCAAATCTCTATAATAGTTTGCTGCGTCCAGCAACTATAGCGGGTAGATATATGTATGAATATACATATATCTACATGTATACGTACGAGTCTAAGTGTTTACAAATTTGGTCATTCCCTTCCAGTTTTCAAACCCGGGAATGTACGTAGATTTTGAGTGAGGAAGAGAGTGATATAGAAATAGAGAGGAAGAAAAAAAAGGGGGGCGAGCATTCGGCAACATCGCGATGGCACTCTCCATCATTAAAAAAAGGTGCATATACGTATACGTATATATACCAGAAGAAACGAGAATTTCTCAAAATTTTCCTATCCCTAGGAACTGCAGACTGTTGACAGTGTCGAATGCCGAACTGCGCACGCTTCCCCCCGCATTAAAAACCATTTGCGGCCCTAACGAGGCTGCCTGGCTGCGGGCCCGCCGTAGTGCGGCGCGGACCGAAATGCCTCTCCCCTCCCCCTCCCCGCCGATCATACTTTCCCCCACGGAAAACTCAAGACGAAGCGGAGGTCATGCTAATGTGGTTTTTACGACCCCCTCCACCTTTGTATACACTAACGAATTTTGGGACGAAATATCACCGAGAACGACACTATGAAGAAAACTAAGAATTTTAAAAGGAATTTATATAATGAAATAATATTTGAAAATATAATTCCTGCTTCGAGGTCTGTTGTTCGAATTTTAAATAATTATAATTATTACGGCGAGAGCTTATTTTATTTTGCGAACCACAATTATTATTATAATTTTAATTATTATTATTGTTATTGTTATCATTAATGATGTAAACTTATTTATTATCATGAATGGTTATCTTATTTTGATAGTTTTAATTATTATTATTATTATTATTAGGGTTATACAGTTAATGATATTTTGCGAACCACGATTATTATTATAGTTTTAATTATTATTATTATTGTTAATAAGGTTAATTATTATCGTGAGCGTTTATCTTATTTTTTTAATTATTATTATAGTTATTATTAAGGTTGTAAGATTAATTATTATTATCAGTGGTTACCTTATTTTGTGAATCATGATTATTATTATTATTTTAATTATTATTGTGATTATGTTAATTATTATCATTCGTGTTTATCTTACTTGTATATTATTATTTTGATCGTTATTATTAAGATTTTTACTATTATTATTAGTAGTATCATTATTATTATAATTATTATTTTTAGTATTCATATTTCATATTTTTGACGCGTATTCACCATCATAAAACCTAATAGTTCATGTTATTGTATATTAGCATTAGAGTTAATCAATTATTATTATTTTTATAATTATATTTCCTATTAAATATTAAATAAAGTTAGTTTATAATTGACGACGACGCCTAGGTTTATTCCATGTAGTTTATATGAAAAGTCTTTGTCGAGCGAAAGAGAAAGCAATAATCATAATAATATTTGTACGAGATGAAGGGAAGTATAATATTTCTATAATAAAAAAGCGTCCCTTCATCTCACACACTACCACGTATTTTCCCAGCGGAGAAAAAGTCGGCAGCTTCGCGCTCCGACTATAAATACGGGCCCGCTAGACTGCGAAAAGCAGACTGCCGGTAACGTTTGTAGCAAGCGAAACAATCTTTGTACGTATTATTAAGCTATAGAATAATAATTTCAGCTATAGAATATAAAGTAATATTTAAGATATAGAATATAAAGTAATATTTAAGCTATAGAATAAAAGTAAGCATTCTTTACTACTAAGTTTTCCTTTGAAAAACCTTGATTCCGCGATACGCGTGCTTTTTTTAGAGCAGGAGACACGGGTCTAGGAGACTGAGAAAGCTGTCGCTGGACTCGTAGACTCCGCTAAAAATCAGCACGACGGCCTAAGGCAATAGTGCCGCTGCTACACTTAGGGGATATCGGAACCGTCGCGGCTCCGAATCCGACACGTTGGGATAAGAGCCACCCGCACGTGGCTTTAACCAGCGTCGAAACGCACCACGCCGCGCCGCGCCCTCGCAATAAACGTATCCGCGATCAACCCCGCGTATCCTCGGCTTCAATACGCGAAGGCGTTGGCCGAAAATAAGAGGGCAATTCGCCGGTAACTAACGGCATTAAATCGTCGTTAGGATTTCCGGGGTGACACCAGCTTCGACTGGACGTCACAAGTTTATTAAAATATCAAACTTCATAAAAATTAAACATGAGTTATTAAGTTTATTTCATCAGAAATTAAGAATAATGAACTTTGTTGAGTTTTTTAAAATAAAGTTGAGTAATAAATTGAAAATGCTTAATTTAATTATACCGGAACAAACTTTTGTACATAATTATTTAATTATGACGCATCACAGAATTTAATTTAATGTTACATTCATATCAATCTTCCTGTTAAAATTTTTTATAACCCTATAAAATTAATATTTCAGAATATTCACTAGCAAGAAAACTGTTTTCACATGCGTAAATTTTTTTTCAATGTATCTATATATTTACCACCAATTGCATTAAATACAGGTAAATCGTGAACAACGGGAGCCAGTGGAATTGCTATACCAAATACACTTTTATATTAAATTATAAATGTTATTCCTGAGAATTAACTTGATTTAAATATAATTAAACGTTAAATGTAAATACAAAACCTAAACTAGAAAGTATTTCCAAATAGATTACCATTTCGATATATAATATATATCGAAATGGTAATATAATAATATACCATTTAATTTTTCTCTTCTATATATGTATCCAGTTTATTGAAAACTTTGCAACTCATTCTTAATGCGCACTAATAAGTAAAATATATTTTTTACATTTGAAAAAAGTAGTTTATAACACGTGCGATTAATTACTAAAAACAAAGTGCCTCGATAAAATATTGCAAATTTGTTACATATACCTGGCGTCCTACATTTTACAATAGACAATGTTCTTCGTAATTTTTATATATTTCATTATATATTCTGATAAACGTCGATGCTTTTCTTTTTTGTTGAAAGTCTCACCTTTTTAATATTAATACGACACTTTAGAATTATATAGTATCATTTTGACAGGACTATACATTTATAAAACTTGAATACTGGAACAATAAATGACGACTGACGCCGGTAGCAAAAAGCCCAACGAATTCGCGTAACTGATCTGCCCAGTTCGTAGCATATATTCCAAGTGCCGGCGCATTTCTTCTAAGAATTATAAACAAACATTGACTGGAGTCTGTATTGGCGCTCAATGCTTATATATGACCTTGCAGCATATCACCGTCTGCAATAGAGTTCCGAATTAGGAGACTCTCTTATTTATTATACAGCACTGTATTATACTTTGAATATACTATCTTCAATAAAAGAACTATTAACAAAAGTAAAATAGTTAAACGAGTTTGATGTGTTTTTAAAAATTTAACATCCTTAAAATGTATCATGAATTTTATAAGAAATTTCTCTAAAATGTTTTTTCAATTCAGAAATATATGTTATAACAAAAAATATTATATAACGAAAGTAAAAATCAGATCTTTCAAATAGTCAGACTTCTGGCTATGACCAAGTGACACATAGAAATATACCTAATTATATTGTTGGTGAAACACTTACTTGAGATATGAAAAACAATTTTGTTCATTAAAATTTTTTTTTTTTTATTTTAAATTAAATATCAGGTATGTGAATAAGTCTTTCCCGTTTTTTTTCAAATTTTGAGCCTTTATTGTAAAAAAATGGTTACAAATGAATTATTGAAAGTATTGGCCATCGCTAGCTACAACTTTTTCCCATCTTTCTGGCAACATACGAATCCCGTTGCGAAAAAATTCGACCGGTTTGGCCTCTATCCAGTCATCCACCCATTTTTTGGCTTCCTCGTAGGAATGGAAGTGCTGGTCAGCCAGGCCATGCGTCATCGATCTGAAGAGATGGTAATCAGACGGAGCAACGTCTGGACTATACGGCGGGTGGGGTAGGACTTCCCATTTGAGCGTTTCTAAGTATGTTTTCACCGACGGTGCAACATGTGGGCGAGCATTGTCATGTTGCAAAATAACTTTGTCGTGCCTGTCGGAGTATTGTGGCCGTTTTTCTCGCAGTGCGCGGCTCAAACGCATCAATTGTCGTCGATAGACCTCGCCTGTGATCCTTTCATTCGGTTTCAGAAGCTCATAGTAAACCACACCTAGCTGGTCCCACCATATACAGAGCATGAGCTTGGCGCCATGAATATTTGGCTTGGCCGTCGATGATGATGCATGGCCGGGTAGTCCCCATGATTTTCTTCGCTTCGGATTATCGTAACGTATCCACTTTTCATCGCCAGTCACGATACGATGCAGAAAACCCTTTCTTTTATGTCGCTGAAGCAGCTGTTCGCAAGTGAAAAAACGCCGTTCGACGTCTCTCAGCTTCAGTTCGTACGGCACCCAATTTCCTTGCTTTTGGATCATTCCCATGGCTTTCAAACGCTTGGAAATGGTTGTTCGGTCAACTCCCAATGCTTCAGCAAGTTCTTCTTGCGTTTGACAAGAATCTTCATCAAGCAAAGTCGCCAATTCTCGATTTTCAAAGATTTGCGGCCGCCCGGAACGCTCCTTGTCTTCCACGTCGAAATCACCGCTTTTGAAGCGTCGAAACCATCCGCGAACACTTGAATCATCGACACAACCTTCTCCATAAGCCTCCTGAAGCATTCGATGCGTCTCGGCAGCAGATTTCTTCAAATTGAACCAATAAAGTGAAACTTCCCGCAAATGACGTAGACTCGGCTCAAATTTCGACATTTTCAGAATATCAAAAATTTATGATGCGAAAAAATTTTAACTAATGTGTTAGTATGGAATTGCTGACATATGAATAAGCTTTGATTATGACATATGTAACCATTGAATACTCGCACAGTATTGGTGGCGCCATTTCTTACAAAAAACGGGAAAGACTTATTCACACTCCTAATAAAATATTTATCGTTAAACAATTACTTAATCATATATTCAAAATAAGTGAATTCTATATTTAAAATACGGAAATATTTTTTGACCTAAAAACACCAAATGTTTCATTTAAGTATAAAAATTTTTAATTTAGCAAATGTTTTACTATCGTATTAATTAACAACATATAAAAAATAACTTGCTTTTGAACTCATTACCAATCACTTTCGTAATCTTATGTTACGTCCGGGTCAGTTTATTAAAACTTTACACCGGCGTATTTATGGTGTAACTTGCTTTCCTTAAGACTTACCTTGTCTTTCTAGGTTGGCAGCGTTGGCGAGGGTTCCCGAAAGGAGCGCTAGGCTCGTTTGATCCTTGATTGTTGCGGGCTGCCCTACCGTAGTGCCACACTACTTATTGCAGCTGGCTCTCGATGTTGGTTCGAGGAAAAGGGTGGCAGTAAATATGTATGATTTATGTGTATTCTTCAATAAAGGAACTAAAAACAACACCTGTATATCCTTATAATTGAAATCACTTATTTATTTATATTTTGTTACAAATGTCACAATCACGACACAGAATTGTTACGTTCACTTTGGTGCTGTAAGTTTCGGTCGGAATTTAAATATAATTATTATTTGCTTAATTGTTACTTTAGATTGATGACGTACGAGTCGCGGCTTCGTGGCTGAACCGTGTTGCAGCAATTGGAAGTCGAGAGACGATAACCGTATTAATCTTGAGTCGAAATTATAAACGTAAATTTGCTTTCTTTTGCTCGCGATCGCACCTAGTTACAGGGCGAGAGTTCCGACTCCGTGGCTGAACTATGTTGCAACGATTTGAAGTCGCGAGAAGGTGAACTAACGAAAACTCTTTTAATCGATCGTAAAATATACTTGTATATTCGCGAAGACTTGTCGCGATCTATTTATGCGGAGGTTGTAATTGAACTCGTGTATAAGCGTGACGCGTACTCGAAGTTGACTTGGAAATAAAAATTAACGTTAAGTCCGATTATTCTCTCGAAAGATACATGTTTAAAGTCTCGTGGCTGCCTTGGAACTGTCTGGCGCGTGCT
This sequence comes from Sycobia sp. Sy_11, assembly GCA_018907035.1. Taxonomy (NCBI): domain Eukaryota; kingdom Metazoa; phylum Arthropoda; class Insecta; order Hymenoptera; family Epichrysomallidae; genus Sycobia; species Sycobia sp. Sy_11. Next base: position 162,341 of record JACCIC010000108.1, read on the forward strand.
CGTGCCGGTTTATAAAAGGGTGAGAAAGAAGTTCCCTCGTGCCGCCGCTGCGGCCACGTACAAAATTATGATTGGCTAAAAACTCGGCGTAAACTCTGTTGCTAAGTGCTAAGAGCAATTCGTCGGTTGCAAAAGTTGCCTTACGCGACAGCCTAGTCAGCGTCTGGCTGTGCTACCTGAGATCTTCTTATCGTCGTATATATATAGTTATACTTCGCAATGTAAATTGGACTTATAATTTTATGAAGTCGTTCGTGAACATAAAAGTTATACATGCAATTTGATTTTACGGCTTATAATTAATTATTACAAATAAAGTTCATTAGGCATAATCGTTGCGAAAGCTATGGTTTATCTATATGCGAAGTTTCGCTTAGTTCTAACGATTTTTCGAGGCGTCTTGGGACGTAAAAGTTAGCGATGATACGATAATTATTTATTTACTTGTACGAACGTTGACGGAGGAAGTTTTACTGCATACGTCTCTTACTACAAATACATTTATCTATGAATAAATCCTCTTTTCTCGTAGGTTATTTGTGTCTAGGCGTGTTGAGGAGCTTCGCCTCTTATAATTTATTTAATGCGCACTTCTGTATCGTTTTCACAAATGTTCTTTCGTGTTTATATAAATTATAGACAATTGTTAATAGCGATTCGTACATCTAGAAGGTAAGTCAAGAATATTTTATTCGTCTATAGGTAAGCTGTCGCCTTGTGGTAATTGGCGTAGAGTGTCGGTGAGGTAAATCGTTCGTCGGTGTGTTTCCGCTCGTAGGTTGTCGGTAAAGTATTGTGTCTACCGGTGGGTGTATTATCCTATGTCGATTGTCAGATCGGTAAGTAGTTTGCCTGTAGGTGCATTATCATGATTCGTCGGATCGGTAAGTGTTTATCTATAGGTGCATTATCATGAGTCGTTGGATCGGTAAGTGTTCTGTCTGTAGGTGTATTACCATAATATATAATATTAGGAGTGTGAATAAGTCTTTCCCGTTTTTTGTAAGAGATGGCGCCACCAATGCTGTGCGAGTATTCAATGGTTATATTCAATTCATATGTCATAATCAAAGCTTATTCATATGTCAACAATTCCATACTAACACATTAGTTAAAATTTTTTCGCATCATAAATTTTTGATATCGTGAAAATGTCAAAATTTGAGCCGAGTCGACGTCATTTGCGGGCAGTTTCACTTTATTGGTTCAATTTGAAGAAATCTGCTGCCGAGACGCATCGATTGCTTCAGGAGGCTTATGGAGAAGGTTGTGTCGATGATTCAAGTGTTCGCGGATGGTTTCGACGCTTCAAAAGCGGTGATTTCGACGTGGAAGACAAGGAGCGTTCCGGGCGGCCGCAAATCTTTGAAAATCGAGAATTGGCGACTTTGCTTGATGAAGATTCTTGTCAAACGCAAGAAGAACTTGCTGAAGCATTGGGAGTTGACCGAACAACCATTTCCAAGCGTTTGAAAGCCATGGGAATGATCCAAAAGCAAGGAAATTGGGTGCCGTACGAACTGAAGCTGAGAGACGTCGAACGGCGTTTTTTCACTTGCGAACAGCTGCTTCAGCGACATAAAAGAAAGGGTTTTCTGCATCGTATCGTGACTGGCGATGAAAAGTGGATACGTTACGATAATCCGAAGCGAAGAAAATCATGGGGACTACCCGGCCATGCATCATCATCGACGGCCAAGCCAAATATTTATGGCGCCAAGCTCATGCTCTGTATATGGTGGGACCAGCTAGATGTGGTTTACTATGAGCTTCTGAAACCGAATGAAAGGATCACAGGCGAGGTCTATCGACGACAATTGATGCGTTTGAGCCGCGCACTGCGAGAAAAACGGCCACAATACTCCGACAGGCACGACAAAGTTATTTTGCAACATGACAATGCTCGCCCACATGTTGGACTGCCGGTGAAAACATACTTAACTATAATACTTAACTTGAAACGCTCAAATGGGAAGTCCTACCCCACCCGCCGTATAGTCCAGACGTTGTTCCGTCTGATTACCATCTCTTCAGATCGATGACGCATGGCCTGGCTGACCAGCACTTCCATTCCTACGAGGAAGCCAAAAAATTGGTGGATGACTGGATAGAGGCCAAACCGGTCGAATTTTTTCTCAACGGGATTCGTATATTGCCAGAAAGATGGGAAAAAGTTGTAGCTAGCGATGGCCAATACTTTCAATAATTCATTTGTAACCATTTTTTCGGAGGTTAAAATTTTCGTTTGGTCCATCAGAAAAGTATAACCGATCACCATACAAGTTAGTGGAGGCAGGGGGATGGATTATCAAGGAGTGAGGAGAAAACTTGTGCCACCAATGAGGATAATTTTCTTGCATCAAAGTAGAAGGGTTGAACCATCCTTCCCATAATATAGTAAACGAAGGCGGTTCTTCTTTTTATTTTTTTTAATCAATAGAAACGTTTTCTCATAAAAGGTCAGCACTGGAAAACTGTATAAAAGCGGAATCGCAGTTTTTTCATTACAATCTGCCTTCCAATTTCAAGGTTTATGAATATTAAAAAATGAAGGTAGCTGTGAGCACGGCAGGCAGTGGCAGAAGCAACGGCAGCAACAACAGCAAAAGTACCGGGAAGCGGGTGCTTACTGTGGAAAAGGCTGCCCGAAGCAGGGGGAAGTATCTAAAGTCCATGGACTTGTGTGGGAAGGAAGAGCAGGAGGAGGAGACTGCACGGCCGACGACGCTAATTTCGATCGTCGCAGCCTCGCTGACAAGGGCTTTAACGCCCTGTTGTGAAGAATAGGTAAGGAGCTTTCCAGACTCAGCGAAGGATTTGAGAGCGCTATACCGACGAGCGCAGGAGATGACGAAAGCAATTCGTCAAACAGTCAAGTTCGCGGAATTCTTCGACAATCTAGATGGAGGTAAGGAAAATAATAATTTGTTTTAAAATTCTTCTATTTGAAATATATTTATTTATATATAATTTATATAATATATTATAGAAATATAAATATAAATTATTATATAATAATAATTTATATAATATATTATGTAATATATATATATTACGTAATTTATATTTATTTATATATTTAATTTTAAAAATGTTTAATATTTAATTTTAATATATTAATATTAATACGTATGATTTTTGTTTATTTGTTATAGGAACGAAGAATGCAAGTGATGGGGATCGTAAACGCTGAAGGAGCCTTTCAGTGAGGAAGGAAAGAAGCCGTCCGAGAACACCGAGGATGACCACCACCAGCACCAACAGCCGCAGCCCATCCATCGCAAGTATGGGATATTCAAGCTATCGAGCGTTGAGGAAATCATCGCCGAACATCCCTTAGCGCAGTCAAGGATCCTCAAGGATGTCAGATTGGAAAAAAATGGATGTAAATTGAAAATATATATATATATATATATATATATATATATATATATTGTATTTTATAAGAAAATTAATGAAATGTAAAAAAAATAAAATATAAAAATATAAATATATATAAATATAAATATAAAAAAAAATGTATGAAAAAAAAATATTGTATTTTATTAAGAAAATTAATGAAATGTAAATAAGAAATAAAATATGAAAATATGAAAATATAAATATAAATATAAATATATATATAAATAAATAAATATAAAAAATGTATGAGAAAATAAAAAATAAATAAAGAAATGGAAAAATAGAACAAAATTATGTCGTTTTACAATTTTTTCTCATTCCTATCTGTCCGCATAGAACTAGAGCACTTTTAAAGAACAAATGGAAGGCACTCCACGAACGGGGGAGGGGGGTTTTGGGGGGGGGGCAAGGCCCCCAAAAATTTTTTGGAGACATATTTCTTGGAAATGTACTATTTCCAAGAATTGCGTGAAAATTTTAGGAGATTGTGTATTTCCGAGAATTTTTTTTTTTATTTTTAAAAGCTTGATAGTATCAAATTTTTTTCATTCATTTTTAAAATTGTTTTCTTTTATTTACTATTTAGTTATGTGATTAAATTACTTCATCATTTTTTACTTGTCCCCCTCGGGATAGCCTACGCGGTATCTTCCCAGGCTAGTTTGAGAGGGGAGGAAGTTTTTCGGGATCGGACGGCGGTTTCAGGAAAATAATTTTACTAGAACACAGTATATTTTTTTATAACAGTAAAAAATATTAATTTATTGAAAATGAAATCACTCCTCTATTTACAGGATTCTGTAACAAATAAATAAACACAAAAGAATTAATACGAAAGTAAAAACTAGATCTATATATATATATTTCTTCACCTAATTTCGCGTTATTTTCCGCGATGTCTCTAATATCCGGTGCTATTTACTGCACGGATACCCGGTGTTATTTTTCACGCGGGGAACTAACGAAACGAGACAGGTTGATTTTAAATGGGATAAAAACAAGGTAAACTTAACTCCGCTGGTCTTTTGAGAAGCGCCTCGCAACCAGGATCAAGAGCTAAGGGGAGGGTTTCTAGTCGGGATAAGTAAACTGCTGGTCTTTTGAGGAGCGCCTCGCAACCAGGATCACGTTTACTTAAGGATAGGTAAAATTATTAGCCGTCTATCTTTTGAGGAGCGCCTCACAACAGAGATCAAGTTAATAATTTCGGAGAGGATTTTAAAGTCAGGATTATTTCGAGCTCTGCAAAAGTTCTAGCTCCGGGAGGAGTTCGTGTGAATCAACGTCGGGGCAGTTGGTTCACCGGGCGAACTGTCGATTTTGCCTTTTGCAGGCCCTTTTATAACAAAATAATCGGATAATTCCGTCGCCGCTCGTTTAATTTCGGACGAGGCGCCGAATTATAATAATTATATTGATAATAATAATAATTACAATAATAATAATAACAATCAATAATAATTATAATAATTATTGCTTTAATTTTGTCATTATTTGCAGTCGGTGTGCTGCGCACAGTAATAGTATACATGTATACAAGTTTAAACATATATATACATATATTTCTATATTGTACATACATTAAGTCATTTGAATTAATTAACTTAATTAAATACAGCGGGTACATTCGTTTTTGGACACCCGTTGTATATACTGGAATTCGCACGTTCGCTACATTCGTTACGGCTCAGGCTGTTTAGTGAGAGCGTACAGTAGTGTACGTGCGGCACGTATTAGAGGGGACAGCGGTCGCCGGTCTAATACATTGAACGCGCTCTCTCTCGCAGCGCGCAGTGTATCCCCTCGACGGCATACTCTGTACTTAACTTAGTAGTAGAGGGAGAGACTAGATATCGCGTTCTCGCTCTACTTGTTCGAATTTCGGTAGTTGCGACGACTACCTTCTCCAGTAGTCGTCGCGACCTTTGCCCGGTTTTCGGTATTTATTTCGCGATATTTTATATATTAGTTTTAATGTAGCTTAAATATAAACTATTTAATGTATTATTAAGGTGTTATACATCTAATTTCGTAGATGTTGATACAGTACATCTACGAAAATAGATGTAGTCATCGTTTGAAGTAATAACTTTTATTCCTTTTATGTGTGCGCGGTATATTCGTGTAGAGAATTTTCTCTTTTGTTCGAACGAATTGGCGCGGCTATGTTTTTGGCCGTCGCAATTTAAAAACTAAAAAATTATATGAATAATATAATATAAGAATTTATATTATATTATTTATATAATACAATAATATTAATAATTGAAATAAAAATTAGAAATCTGATTTTTTTTACAAGATATACAGTATTTATTAATATAATTTTTTTACAAATTTCATTTTTACAATAATGCTATACTTAGTCAATTTCATCTCGTCCATACTTTCCACTCAAATAATTTTGCAAGCATGTACGCATTATTGTGTCATTCCGTATCGCACACATTGGTATACTTCGGCTGCATAATGGATAGTTGTGGAAAATCACATTTTGACCTTCACTCCGCAATGTTTGCAATGATGGACAATGCAGCTCCTCCTCCATATCAGATATAATTCTGGAATTAGAAAAAAAAGTATGAAAAAGTATAAGAAAGTATGAAAAAGTGTAAGAAAGTATGAAAAAGTATGAAAAAGTATAAAAAAGTATGAAAAAGTATGAACAATGTATGAACATTATATGACAATATACCTTCTTTTCCATAAAGTTTATTTTTTATTACTTTTTGAAATATATACATGAAATTAATATAAAGATGATTATAAATATGCAAATTACTTACATATTTGGCAGAATGATTGTCAATCATTCCTTCCTCTCTCGCCCCTTCACATATAATTTTTTTACTCCAGTACAGCATAACTCCAATGTTCTTTGGAGGCTATGGTATGGAATGTCACCAGTATCCCATTCAAGCCCATGGTAATCAAGCTGCAACCAGTGAACTGTTTTTTTTGCATTCCATGTCAAATCACTCCATGAAAATGTTCGTTTAACGATATATATTGTAGTAAGTGCACCTCTTTCCATTCTTAATAAACTAAATTCTTTTAAAATGAAAGTTTGCGAGCCTCCTGTCTGAAAATCCTGCATGTTGCAGAAGAATACTTTAACTTCTGGACACTTCAGGATATTTTTTCTAAACATCACTTCGTATTCCCTCACACTAGCAAGTTTCAGTTTATGTCTATTTACCGATAGTTAGAAGTGATGATTATGAATGTAAATTCGATTGCTAATGCATCCATTTTAATAATAGTTCTCCCTCTCCTCGACAAATTAGAACTGTCCTACAATTGGCTGAGACAAAATAAAATAGATTCAATTGGATGAATGAATATTGAATTTTTTTTGTTGGTTGCAAGTCAATTCATCCCCTCTATTCTTAGAGAAAGTCACTTACGATTGTGTGTGGGAGAAGAAAAGCATTTGTACATTGGGAAAGGAAGTAACGGTAGATATTTAGATGGTCCTAAAACTCTACACGCCCCCCCATAGGAAATCACGTTTATGATTGGACGTTCAAGGAGAAAGGATGATATTTTGATTGGTTTTAGTCAGTTAATATTCTTCTTTGGTCTACATATATTCTTCTCATTTTAACACGCTATTGAATGTTTTCTATCGCAGGCTTGACATTGTGCTTCCACTTCTCTTTCCCCTTCTCCTTATTTTTCATTTTCCTTTAAAAGCGAGACAGTTTCTTGGAGGAACACAGTTTCTACACCACAGTTAAATAAGTTCAGTTTTATCTTTCTTATTTTTTTCTATTGCCAGTTATACAAGTGTGTATTGTAACAGTGAATTCATTCACTGTAAAGACGCAATATTAAGTGAAGTCTGATCTATTTTAAATATTTTTTTTAATATATTTTATTAGTTCACGTTAAAATAAAAGTAAAATGGCTTATCTTTCGTCTGTCGAATTTCAAGTGAAACAACTTCGTGATATTTACGAGCGAATCAGTGAATTGAACGTAATCGAACTCGAAAATTATTTAACAATAACTGAACAGGCTTGGTTAGAGCTGAGAGAATTTGGAAAAAAACAAGGTCTCTCTCGACCAAAAAATCAAGAATGTTTAACATCTCTCATTCATTTGTCACGTTTACAAGCAGGATTTTGGTTCTATCTTGATAGTGCAGCACCAATTGGAGGTAGTCTAATCCCTATCGAGTCAGCTAAAGTTGAATGGGGAGATGTTCAATCAGCTTTTAAAAATCGAATAAGGACAGGTGTTGTGGTTAATTTAAAACATGTGGACATTTTAAGTTTCTTGCTCGATGCACAGAAGCTCTTTAAGGATAAAGTACAAGCATGCTTCCAAGAATATGGTGCAATAAAAGTAAATTCTGATTTTATGTCAGAATTTTCCATGCAGAAGAATGGAGAGGAAACAACAGATATTAAATATTTCACAAGTATGAGTGCTACAGTATACATGTCTACTGATTTAGGCAAATGGTATGAGGAATATATTAAGGACTCTCTTCTTACTCATCTAGAAGAATTTCCGGAAAAATATTCTGGATGGACATTAAAAAGTATTATAAATTTGTGCATAAATATGAAAAAATTTTCACCTCACAAGGGAAGATCATTTATTCCTCTGCCAAAGTTCATAGCATGAAAAAATGCATGTATCAATGTCCATAACACTGATAATCAATGCTTTAAATACGCTATTCTTTCAGCATTACATCCAAATGAAAAAAATCCTCAAAGAGTTCATAATTATGATAAATATGCAAACGAGTTAAACTTTGGTGATCTCACCAAAAATTATACCATTGTGAAAGATGTTTACAACATTTTTATAGTAAGGAAAGGGTCGAAAATCATGAAAATTTTTGTAAAAATATTAACGATTGTCGAATAAATACCAAACTTATCGAATAATATTTTAAAATTTGAAGATTATAATAAAGGGGAAAAGTGCCTTTTGTAATTTACGCTGATTTTGAATGCTTATTAAAACCTACAGAAAATGAAAATGCTTTTCAACTCCACCAAGCCTACAGTATAGGATTTTATGTAAAATGTAGCTTTGATGTCAAATTATCCGTTTACAAAGCATATAGACAGAAAAGTGCAGGCGATGAGACACCCGCAAGTTGGTTTGTGCGTGAATTAAAATCAATTGGTGAGCAGATTGATCATCTCTATAAAAATCCAAAACCAATGAAACTCACAGATGATGAAGAGTTGACTTTTCAATGGTCGACCATTTGCCATATATATCGAAAACCATTTTTGTATCCTCGATTTATCAAAAACATTAGTCTACGATTTTCACTACTCTTACATGAAACAGCGAGTGGGCGAAAAGTGTAAACTCTTGTATACTGACACTGATAGCTTGATATATGAAGTAGAGGACATTGATATGTATCAAATAAGAAAAGCAGATATTCGTAGATTTGATACTTCTGATTATGATGAAAATAATCAGTATGGACTTCCATATGAAAATAAAAAAATTCCTGGACTAATGAAGGATGAATGTAATGGAAAGATTATGATGGAATTTATTGGTTTACGAAGCAAAATGTACAGTATTTTAGTTGATGGAGGAGGGATAGTAAAAAAAGCTAAAGGTATTAAATTGGGTGTAGTGAAGAAATCAATTACATTCGATGATTATAGAAGATGCCTGGAAGACCTCGTAATTATACAACGAGAGCAGTGCACCATCCGCTCAAAATTACATATAGTGCATACAGAAAAACAGAAAAAAATTGCCCTAAGTCCATTTGATGATAAAAGATATTTATTGCCTAATACTACAGACACATTACCTTGGGGTCACTATAAAGTCCTAGAAGAGCAAATGTTAGAAGCTGCAACTACGATAGAAAGGGAAATAATGGGAAGAACAGGTCAACAAATCGAAGCGGAGGGTAAGGATATTGTGAGGGGATACGATGAGTCCAATGGAAAAAGAGCTCAAGAAGGTGTAGCTACTGGAGAAGAAGAGAGGGAGAATACAATCGGCAATGAGATTCGAGTCACGGTAGATGTACATGCAGAACAAGAGAGTAGGGATAAAGTAACTAATGAAAATCAAGTTATGTGAGAAAGAGTGACGCTCTATAGCAATCAAGGTGAACCAATAAGCATTGAGTATAATAGATTTGACGAACTAATGCACTAATGGAATCCTGAAGAAATTCCTGGAAATCTTGGAAGGGGTAAGCTCAGTTGAAGCCGAGGGAAGGGATGCACTCCGTGAGGCAATGGAAGAGGCCGAAATTATGGTGGGGAATGAATTATATGAAGAGATGGAGGATGACGAGGAACTCATTCGGGCAGTTGAAGAGTTTGAGAAGAATCTACCATCTGCAAAGAAAACAAGACTAATCTAATAAGGTAAGATTCGTAATTAATTTTCTCTTTAAAAAAAAAAAAAATTAATTTTCTTTTACTACGTTAGAATTAAAAAGTAAAAATTTTTCTTTTCTTTAGAATGGACTACCTACTCTTAACAAGATATCTGAGAGCGAGTGCATGCCTCGGAAGAAATTTACAGAATTGGAGAAAAATCAGCAGTACATGGTGACTGCTCTTAAGCAAGTCTCTACAAGATATGGTACTAAAGTCGTTGCGGAGCTGGACGATAACTTTCAAATATTTTTGCCGCAAAAGATATCTTCGGCATTATTAAAAGAAGAATAAGTTTTTATAAATATCGCTAACAAAGCAAATAAACTTTGTTTATTTATAGTGTATCAGAGCGGTAGTTATTTTAAGTTTAACACTTCTATTTCTTAAATATTAATAAAACACACATAGATTAATTTATTATCAGTATTTATTTGTAAAAAAAAATCACAACATGTATAACTTAATTACATAAATAAATATTATAATCATAATACACTGTCTTTCATAGTTAATAACTAGTGACCTTCCCCATATCCATATATTTTACTTATATATTGCTTTCATTTAATTTCGTTTTTATTTATCCAACTATTATGTTCACTATTGAATCCTAACCATTAAACATATACGCGGTTACCACTCCGTTTTAGTACTTTTTCTACTAGATAAATTTCAGGGTACTTAGTCTTTTGAATTTCAGTTTCATAAAAACCTCCAGATACAGGCTTATCGTAATAATCTTTAACGTGATAAGTTACTGGATCAGTTTTTACAATTCTTGATATTGTAAAAATTTCAGTAGACCAATTAGGTGTATAGCCTTTTTCAAAAATATGTTTTATTTTACTTATTCGTACATTATCTCCGACATTGTATTTCGGTTTTTTCCTTGCTACCATCTCAATTGAAAAACGCGTCTTCACCTCCCTTTCGTTTTCTTGGCTTATATTTTCAGGCTCAATTTCTATTGTTCTATGTTTTCTTGAATTGTAAGCTTTCAGTAAATCTGGTAGGATACCTATCCATTTATAGTTTCCTTGTTTACTGAATTGTATCCACATTGCATTTTTTAAGTTTCGATTAAATCGTTCACAAATACTTGCATGAAGGTTACTGTGTGAAGAGTATAGATTTATCTTATACTTTTTCATGAGGTTTTGGAAGTGTGAATTGTAAAATTCTTTTCCTTGATCGGTTTGTAGATTTGATGGTACTCTTCCATTTTTCAATATCGTATTCATAACCAGAATAACATCGTTACCATTCTTTGATTTTACTGGTTTAGCCCAAGCATATTTCAAAAATAAATCTATAACAGTGAGTAAGTAACGAAACCCGTTATTTTCCGTAGAGTAGGGTATTATTTCTACAAGATCTGCTTGCCAAGTTTCATCTATACCACGTATCATATTTTCTTCGCTTATCTCTGCGACGGGTAGGTTTGTGTAGCTCTTCAACCACTTTTCGTTTTACTTCCTGCTGACTTTGCCTTTGCTGATTTTATCGATGCATTTGTTTTCCTATTAATATCTATTATAATACCATTCAAATTCGAAACCGATTATGTCATAGTATCAGGTATGTGAATAAGTCTTTCCCGCTTTTTTTCAAATTTTGAGCCTTTATTATGAAAAAATGGTTACAAATGAATTATTGAAAGTATTGGCCATCGCTAGCTACAACTTTTTCCCATCTTTCTGGCAATATACGAATCCCGTTGCGAAAAAATTCGACCGGTTTGGCCTCTATCCAGTCATCCACCCATTTTTTGGCTTCCTCGTAGGAATGGAAGTGCTGGTCAGCCAGGCCATGCGTCATCGATCTGAAGAGATGGTAATCAGATGGAACAACGTCTGGACTATACGGTGGGTGGGGCAGGACTTCCCATTTCAGCGTTTCAAGTTAAGTATTATAGTTAAGTATGTTTTCACCGGCGGTGCAACATGTGGGCGAGCATTGTCATGTTGCAAAATAACTTTGTCGTGCCTGTCGGAGTATTGTGGCCGTTTTTCTCGCAGTGCGCGGCTCAAACGCATCAATTGTCGTCGATAGACCTCGCCTGTGATCCTTTCATTCGGTTTCAGCAGCTCATAGTAAACCACACCTAGCTGGTGTGGTTTACTATGAGCTTGGCCGTCGATGATGATGCATGGCCGGGTAGTCCCCATGATTTTCTTCGCTTCGGATTATCGTAACGTATCCACTTTTCATCGCCAGTCACGATACGATGCAGAAAACCCTTTCTTTTATGTCGCTGAAGCAGCTGTTCGCAAGTGAAAAAACGCCGTTCGACGTCTCTCAGCTTCAGTTCGTACGGCACCCAATTTCTTTGCTTTTGGATCTTTCCCATGGCTTTCAAACGCTTGGAAATGGTTGTTTGGTCAACTCCCAATGCTTCAGCAAGTTCTTCTTGCGTTTGACAAGAATCTTCATCAAGCAAAGTCGCCAATTCTCGATCTTCAAAGATTTGCGGCCGCCCGGAACGCTCCTTGTCTTCCACGTCGAAATCACCGCTTTTGAAGCGTCGAAACCATCCGCGAACACTTGAATCATCGACACAACCTTCTCCATAAGCCTCCTGAAGCAATCGATGCGTCTCGGCAGCAGATTTCTTCAAATTGAACCAATAAAGTGAAACTTTCCGCAAATGACGTCGACTCGGCTCAAATTTCGACATTTTAACGATATCAAAAATTTATGATGCGAAAAAATTGTAACTAATGTGTTAGTATGGAATTGTTGACATATGAATAAGCTTTGATTATGACATATGTAACCATTGAATACTCGCACAGTATTGGTGGCGCCATCTCTTACAAAAAACGGGAAAGACTTATTCACACTCCTAATAATTGTTATTAAATATCATTACTATTAATTATTATTATTATTACTATAATTATTATAATTCGGCGCCTCGTCCGAAATTAAACGAGCGGCGACGGAATTATCCGAGTATTTTACTATAAAAGGGCCTGCAAAAGGCAATATCGACAGTTCTCCCGGTGAACCAACTGCCCCGAAGTTGATTCACACGAACTTATCCAGAGCTCATTAAATTCCTTCTTGAAAATTCTGTCCGAAATTATTAGCTTGATTTCTGTTGCGTGGCGCTCCTCAAAAGACAGACGGCTAATAATTTTACCTTTCCTTAAGTAAACGTGATACTGGTTGCGAGGCGATCCTCAAAAGACCAGCGGAGTTAAGCTTACCTTGTTCTATCCTATTTTAGAATCTACCTGTTTCGTCTCGTAAATTCCCTGTGTGGAAAATAGCACCGGGTATTCGTGCGGCAAATAGCGCCGGATATTATACACATTCGAAAAATAAGGCAAAATTAGTTTAAGTATCATATAGATCTAAGTTATATATTATTTTTATTATATTTTTCTTAATTTATATGTTTCAGAAGACGTTGTTAATGAAAAAGGGGGTTGTGTAAATAAATGCTTCATTATTATTTTTGTTATCTAAAAATATACTGTGCTCTTATATAATTATTTTTCCTGATCCGCCGCCCGATCCTGAAAAACTTCCTCCCCTCTCAAACTACCCTGGGAAAATACCGCGTAGGCTATCGCAAGGGGGATAGGAACGTTACATGGAACCCGAACAGGGACTAGTATTATAAATCTTTAAAATTTACAATTGAATAAAATTTATTATTTCTGAAATTACAGAAGAATTTCTTCAAACGGAAATTTTTTTAGTTAGTTATACAAAAACCGCATTTTTTCGGTTTGTGTGAAAAGAGCCTAGTGGCGGGCTGCGCGACTAGGTGCTTAGGCGGGTTGAGCCGAAGCACGAAGGAACACAAATCGAAATTTATTTAAAATTAATCGTTTTGAAAATAGAAAACTGAAATAATAGTTTTCTTACAGATAAAATAAAAAGAAATTATTTTCTCCATTCCAGAAAAATTAAAAACATTACACAGTGTTTTTTTTGTTTAAAATTAAAATCTTGCTAAAATGCCCAAACCGCGAGTAAGCTGGATGTATAAATTAACAAAAGAGCAAATCGAACGAGAACTCGCTAAAAATAATTTAGCAATAGAATGTACAAAAACGTATTTGCGACAAAATTTAATTTTATATGTACGGGCTCACCCGGAGCTCTTTTTCAAACCAGAAGACGAAAAAGACTTCGACGAAGATATGAATCGAACTCAAGATCTTGAAGAAATTGAGGAAGAATTTCGTCAACTACGTATGCAACTCTTAAAACAACAAACAGCTGCATCAACGTCTAGTCCAGTCGTAGCACACCCAGCTGCAAACACACCTTTTAGCACACCGCCTGCTACTGTGTACGTACAGCAACCGTCGGCTGCACAAGAAAATGCCAAAGTAATGGACCAAATGAGGAAATGGAATTGCCATTTCGATGGCCAAAACTTATATTCCTTTCTCGAAAGGATTCATGAGCTACAAAGAGCATACAACCTGTCCGATCAACAAATCCTGAATGGATTTCCGGAACTATTGAGAGGTGATGCACAGTTATGGCATACAAATTATGCCACAAATTTTAAAACTTTCATAGAATTAGAAGAAGGACTTCGAAAGTTTTATTTATCACCTAGCGAATGTCGAAATCTCAATCGACAGATTCATAACCGTGTACAGGAATCTAAAGAGGACATTCGTGCGTTCGTTAACTCATTAATTACAATAATGAGACGTCGAGGAGGTTTTACGGAAGAACAAAAAACCGAAACCATGTACTACAATATACTCCCCGAATATAGATTACATATTCGTCGTGATGACGTCACAACAACATGAGATATCGTTCAACACGTAGAAGAATATCTGGAAACTAAAAAACAGTGTGAGAAACAGAAAATTACGAAAATTCACACTTCTACGCCAGAATATAAATCAAGAAAGTCGGAGATCCGAGTACATGATTATAACAATAAAATTGCTACAGTGTACGATCGAAATAAGTGTTGCTGGAAATGCAAACAAACGGGCCACGATTGTTTCAAGTGCACAAACCAACAAAAAATCTTTTGTTCATATTACGGTCGTGATAATGTGTATACCCGTGATTGCAAGTGCCACCCGTCGGGAAACACCAGGAGGGCCGAGCCCACACCGAACCTAGCTCGGCCCATCAACAACAATTAGAAATAGAAACCGACAATCGACATTTTGTAAGAGTGATGATCGGCGATTATGAAGTATCAGCCCTTTTGGATACAGGATCGGTAAGTTCCTATGTGAGTGAACAACTTAGTGAAGTTGGAATGAAATTCGGATGGCATACTGAGCGAAGTAATCGAATTGCAGTCTTGGCAAATGGCTCGGAAATTAGCCTTGGAAGAAATATTTATGGACCGATATATGTGCAAGGAAAAAGATTCCAACAAAAATTTCTATTAATGATTAGGTATGGATACTCTTAAAAAATTCGAGATCCATATATTATTAAACCACCATGAGTTAAACAAAACATCAAACGATCAAATACATCAAGTATGTATAACTGGAACACCGTACGGACTGCAGAAATGGATAAATTTAACTTTATCAAAGGTCCTACTCCGCTACTACAGCATGAAATTGTTGTAGAAGAAAAAACACCAATTAAACAAAAATATCGGCCAAGAAATCCGGCCATGCAAGAAATTATCAATCAGGAGGTTGATAAAATGCTAAGTGAAAATGTAATTCAACCGTCAAGCAGTCCGTGGAGCTCACCAGTCGTTATTGTAAAAAAGAAAGACGGAAAAGCACGATTCTGTGTGGAGTTCAGAAAGGTAAATAAAGTTACAAAAAAGGACGCCTATTCGTTACCACAAATTTATGCTCACTAGACAAGTTACGATGAGCATGATATCTATCAACATTGGATTTAAAAAATGGATATTGGCAAGTAGCTTTAACACCGGAAAGCCGTCCTATTACTGCCTTTACTGTCGCTGGAAAAGGACTATACGAATTTAACGTAATGCCGCTTGGCCTACATTCAGCACCTGCTACATTTCAAAGACTCTTAGACAGAGTGATAATTCCGGAAATGGCTCCGTATGCATTTGCATATCTAGACGATATCGTGTTTGTCTCATATACATTCGAGAAGCATTTTCAAAAATTAAAAGAAGTTTTCGACCGTTTAAGAATAGAAATTAAAGCCCAATCCGGAGAAGTGCCATTTCGCCCGCTCAAGTCTAAAATATTTAGGACATATTGCAGACAAAAACCGTCTACAAACCGATCCGGAAAAGGTGGCTGCTCTACTGAATTTAGCATCACCTAAAAACATGAAAGAAATCCAGCGATTTATGGGTCTAATATCGTGGTACAGACGATTCCTTAAAGATATCTCAAATGTTGCCACACTACTACATCGACTTACTAGAAAAAAAAGCTAAGTGGACCTGGGGAGAAACCGAGCAAGATGCATTCGACAAAATTAAGCAACTTCTCACAAACGCACCCATCCTTTCCTGTCCAGACTGGAACCGCCCGTTTATCCTGCAGAGGGATGCCAGTAAAGAAGGATTGGGAGCTGCGTTTACTCAAGCGTATGAGAACAATGAACGAGTCATCGCATTTGCAAGCGGAACGCTCTCCCCAGCCGAAAAAAATTATTCTGCCACTGAGCAATTAAATGGGGTGTGTGGAAAGTTCGAGATTATCTAGAGGCATATCACTTTATAGTACTCACCGACCATCAATCGCTAAAATGGCTTAACAATATAGAGAATGCGTCCGGTCGTTTAGCCCGCTGCGCACTCGAATTAAGCTAGTACGACTTCGAAATTAAATATCGTCCTGGTAAAGATAATTTTTTAGCCGATACTCTATCTCGACAGCCGTTAGCTGTCGAAGCAACTACAGTTAAAATAGAAGATTGGTACAAAAAATATACAAAAATGTGGAAAGCGATCCTGAAAACTACCCAGATTTTTGTATTAACAATGGAAGCTTGTATAAGCATATTTTACACATATTAGACTTTAATGATACTAGTGAGAAGTTACAATGGAAAATCTGTGTACCGAAGTCCGAACAACATAGAGTTCTAAACGAAGTACACAACGATCCCACTGCTGGTCATATGGGAATCTCGAAAACGCTTGTTAAAATATCCAAACGCTATTACTGGCCTGGAATGCTCCGGATGACAACCAATTATGTAAGAAATTGCGAGAATAGTCACCAATTTAAATCGCAACAACAATCACCGGCTGGAAAATTACATGCGACGTTAGTCGAACAGCCTTGGGATATCGTGGCCGTTGATCCTATAGGACCACTCCCAAGATCAACAAAATTGATCACCTGGCTGTTAGTCATGCAGGATAAATTAACAAAATGGGTAAAATTAAAACCCTTATGGAAAGCGACTGCCGAGGCTATAACACAGGCAGTTAAACAGCAAATTATACTACGTTTCGGATGACCGAAAACCATAATTTCGGATAATGGGAGACAATTCGTCTCAAAAGAATTTACAGAAATGCTATCAAAATCCGGAATACATCACAAAAAAACACCACCGTATACGCCGCAGTGTAATCCGGTAGAGCGAGCAAATAAAGTAATAAAAATCATGATTTCTCAATATATAGAGAAAAATCAACGAACATGGGACTGCTATTTGCACGAGCTACAATTCGCGTATAATATTGCTACGTCCGAAACAATGGGATTTCGACCCGCTTACATAAATTTTGGAAGAGAATTAAGAGCACCCGGGTCTCTTGTCCAAAAATTTGGTCAAAATTGTAATATTACTGCCGAAAATCGTATCAAAAAAATTCAAGAGACAATAGAACTCGTACAAACTCAACTAGCTCCGAGTTTTCAAAAACAAAAATATTACTATGATCAAAACCGTCGAAAATGGAACCCAGAAATCGGTGATTACGTCTATAAACGATCACACGATTTATTGAACAAAATAGACGCGTTTAACGTAAAGTTAGCTCCAAAGTATCTGGTTCCGTATACTATCTTTAGGAAGGTATCTCCAGTTATATATGACCTAAAAGATAATAAAGGTAAAATTATTAAACATATTCACATTAAGGATCTACGTAAAAGATACAACAATCTAGATAAGATACCACCATGAATCCACTATATAAGGGCCGACCAGAGGCCGAAGAGCTCAGTCAACATGCAGCACCCTGTCGAACAAGAGCTCTGCCGTCAATTCTTGGAACTCAGTGTTCCCATCAAGTGCTATGGAATGCCATTCCATGCACTCATCAATACTGGGACACTGATGACCCCGGCTTCGGCAGAGATCGGCAGGATACTTGAACGACGTGGTGCTCACCGCGTATACGGGGAAGCGTTTCTCCATCTGAACCGGGACCCGTTATACACCGTTGATCCCGTCAACGTCGTGTCTACATACACGCTCGAGGTGGAATACACCTGCAAAGAAAGGATAAGAGTTAACAATTTCGCCATAATACCAGACCAACCAGTGGCCATTATTTTCGGCATGGCGGAAATAAATAAGATCGGCTATCGAATCCTCTTTAACCAGCGAAGTCCGGCAGCCCAGGAACGCCGTCGGAAAAATAGGTGACTACATCGTAGAGCAGCCAGAAGAGTCGCCGCTAGATTAGAAGACGAAGGCATCTACACCGCCACCGACTCCGAAGATCGTAGCACCGACAGCGATTAAAACTGTAAGGAAAGAAATATATAAATATTTTATTAAATTGATAGATTATATCGTATAGGTTTAAATTTTAATGTTTAAAAATGATCTGGTGCTAGGTGTGGGGGGTATTTAATATAAATGATTAAATTTGAAAAAAAAAAATTTATTTTGTTTCAATAAAAAATTTTGATTAATATTAGATTTTATTTTACAAAAAAATTTAATCATTTATATTCGTATCGCAATAACGACATTGCAAAAGTCAACTGACAAATGTTTATATATTAAACAGCGGACAAGGGTTGATGCCCTCTTAGGTAAAATAAGGATATAACCCCCGAAAGGTTAAATTAAAATTTAAATCTAGAATTAATCTCCAGTTTTCGTTAGTTATTCCGAGCGAACACATCGTAAAATTATGTTTAGAAAACAACTTACCCGGGCGCAGCACGACCTGCTCGTCGCCGAGCAGGAGTTAAACAATATGCTGCGGATACCGGTACGTCCGCGAATAGTGGTACCTCCGGCACGGCCGCGTCGTCTGCAGGTGGAAGGCCGACGTTCACCCGTAATACCGTGACACCTGCAGCCGCCCCAACAACACCACGGGTCAGCGAGGCGGACGTGCCTCCACACGACGGCGAGCAGCCCGCGCTGCCGACTAATGCCCGAACATCCGGTCCATCTCGACCGGCACCACCACTGCTCCCTCCAGAGAATACTACAGCTCCTGTAGGAATGCGGTCGGTCTCGGACCCCGAATACAAACCGTACGGTCGAACTCCCAGCGACAATCAACGCCCATGACGGGCTTTCATATATGATGAGGAAGCCACATTATTTTTTCGCCTGGAAGCCGTGCGGCATCGCCAATGGGTTGGAAACCGGCGATTCCATATAAGAATCAACCTAGCCACAGGCCACGTACGATGCGTCACCTGTTATGAAAAAAAACTATGTATGTACATATACACACATTATATACACTCATTGTAATACACACCGTATTTTTCATATATACAATTTTTATAGTTTAGAATTATTTTTTTTAAACACACAATTTTTTATTCGCACCAACTTATTTGTTCACTACACACGCGCTGCGCTCTCGAAAAAGGAGGTAGATGCGACGGCCCAAAAATGGCCGTGCAAATTCGTTCGAACAAAAAGGAATTTATAGAAATATACCGCGCATGCATACTAAATTAAATGCTTGAGATGGTGTTACATCTAATTTGGTGGATGTATTTTACATACGTATACGAAATTAGATGTATAAACGCCACGAGAAATAATATGTTAAACATCACTAGAAATAATATATTAAATATATTATTTCTACAAATGTAAAATTAAAACTTACGTATACAGGATAAACATACCGAAAATCGGGCAAAGGTCGCGACGACTACTCCAGAAGGTAGTCGTAGCAACTGCCGAAACCCGAACAAGTAGAGGGAGAACGCAATAGCTAGTCTCTCTCTCTACTACTAAGCTTAAGTACAGAGTATACCGTAGAGAGGATACACTGCGCGCGGCAAGAGAGAGAGCGCGTTCAATGTATTAGACCAGCGGCTGCTATCCGCTCTAATACGCGCCGCACACACACTACTATACGCGCTCACTAAACAGCCTGAGCCGTAACGAATGTAGCGAACGTGCGAATTCCAGTATATACAACGGGTGTCCAAAAACGAATGCACCCGCTGTATTTACTTAAATTAATTAAATGACATGAATAAATGTACTTATGATATGTATATATATACACATATTTGTATTTATATGTATAAGTACATATACATGTATACAACCACTGTGCGCAGCACACCGGCTGCAAGCACAAATACCAAATTGTAAATAATAATTATTATAATTGTTATTAAATATCATTATTATTAATTATTATTATTACTATAGTTATTATAATTCGGCGCCTCGAATTATCGAATTATCCAAGTATTTTACTATAAAAGGGCCTGCAAAAAGCAAAATCGACAGTTCGCTCGGTGAACCAACTGTCCCGAAGTTGATTCACACGAACTCTCCCCGGAGCTAGAATTTATCCAGAGCTCAATAAACTCCTTCTTGAAAATCCTGTCCGAAATTATTAGCTTGATCTCTGTTGCGAGGCGCTCCTCAAAAGACAGACGGCTAATAATTTTACCTTTCCTTAAGTAAACGTGATTCTGGTTGCGAGGCGTTCCTTAAAAGACCAGCCGTTTACTTATCCCGACTAGTAATTTTTCCCCTTAACTCTTGATCCTGGTTGCGAGGTGCTCTTCAAAAGACCAGCGGAGTGTAGCTTACCTTACCTTCTTCTATTAGGAGTGTGAATAAGTCTTTCCCGTTTTTTGTAAGAGATGGCGCCACCAATACTGTGCGAGTATTCAATGGTTACATATGTCATAATCAAAGCTTATTCATATGTCAACAATTCCATACTAACACATTAGTTAAAATTTTTTCGCATCATAAATTTTTGATATCGTGAAAATGTCGAAATTTGAGCCGAGTCGACGTCATTTCCGGGAAGTTTCACTTTATTGGTTCAATTTGAAGAAATCTGCTGCCGAGACGCATCGATTGCTTCAGGAGGCTTATGGAGAAGGTTGTATCGATGATTCAAGTGTGTGCGGATGGTTTCGACGCTTCAAAAGCGGTGATTTCGACGTGGAAGACAAGGAGCGTTCCGGGCGGCCGCAAATCTTTGAAGATCGAGAATTGGCGACTTTGCTTGATGAAGATTCTTGTCAAACGCAAGAAGAACTTGCTGAAGCATTGGGAGTTGACCGAACAACCATTTCCAAGCGTTTGAAAGCCATGGGAATGATCCAAAAGCAAGGAAATTGGGTGCCGTACGAACTGAAGCTGAGAGACGTCGAACGGCGTTTTTTCACTTGCGAACAGCTGCTTCAGCCACATAAAAGAAAGGGTTTTCTGCATCGTATCGTGACTGGCGATGAAAAGTGAATACGTTACGATAATCCGATGCGAAGAAAATCATGGGGACTACCCGGCCATGCATCATCATCGACGGCCAAGCCAAATATTCATGGCGCCAAGCTCATGCTCTGTATATGGTGGGACCAGCTAGGTGTGGTTTACTATGAGCTTCTGAAACCGAATGAAAGGATCACAGGCGAGGTCTATCGACGACAATTGATGCGTTTGAGCCGCGCACTGCGAGAAAAACGGCCACAATACTCCGACAGGCACGATAAAGTTATTTTGCAACATGACAATGCTCGCCCACATGTTGCACCGCCGGTGAAAACATACTTAGAAACGCTCAAATGGGAAGTCCTACCCCACCCGCCGTATAGTCCAGACGTTGCTCCGTCTGATTACCATCTCTTCAGATCGATGACGCATGGCCTGGCTGACCAACACTTCCATTCCTACGAGGAAGCCAAAAAATGGGTGGATGACTGGATAGAGGCCAAACCGGTCGAATTTTTTCGCAACGGGATTCGTATGTTGCCAGAAAGATGGGAAAAAGTTGTAGCTAGCGATGGCCAATACTTTCAATAATTCATTTGTAACCATTTTTTCACAATAAAGGCTCAAAATTTAAAAAAAAACGGGAAAGACTTATTCACATACCTGATATTATTTTAGAATCTACCTGTTTCGTCTCGTCAATTCCCCGCGTGGAAAATAGCACCGGGTATTCGTGCGGTAAATAGCGCCGGATATTATACACATTCGAAAAATAACGCAAAATTAGTTTAAGTATCATATAGATCTAAGTTATATATTATTTTTATTATATTTTTCTTAGTTTATATGTTTCAGAAGACGTTGTTAATGAAAAAGGGGGTTGTGTAAATAAATGCTTCATTATTATTTTTGTTATCTAAAAATATACTGTGCTCTTATATAATTATTTTTCCTGATCCGCCGCCCGATCCTGAAAAACTTCCTTCGTTCTCAAACTCCCCTGGGAAAATACCGCGTAGGCTATCCCAAGGGGGATAGGAACGTTACATCTTTATCAATAACGACAAATCCATATTTGTCATTTTTCCAGCATTCAGAACAAAGATTTCGAAACTCGTTGATAGACAGATCAGTATTGACATAATCATCATAAATATGTTTTAAATTTACATCATCTTTAACTTTAACCTTTAATTCAATTCCAAATATTGGCAATACAAATAATCAACTTCATTTAAAAGGAGAAATTATTACTATCCCCATTGGTAGTTACGTGATTGATGATATAAATCACTTTTTATCTAATACATTGAAATCAACAGGAATTGAATTTTTGTTGAAAGCTAACAATAATGCATTTAAAAGTGAAATTAAGTGCAGTGTTTCGTTAGACCTTAGACCTGAAAAATCAATCGGTCGAGTGCTGGGCTTACTTCTCGTACTCTCAAAGAAAAAATTGAACACCTTTATGATTTACCAGTGAAAATATTGAAAATCAACGCACTCAGAGTCGAGTGTAACATTACTGCAGGAGCTTTCATTAATAACCAAAAAGTTCATACGATTCATGAATTCTTTCCCAGGATAAAGAATCATAGAAATTCCATCACGTGTTATAAATCTACCACTTAGTGTTAAGTGCATAGATAATATACAAGTTCTAATTGTCGATCAGAACGGCAATCTAGTTAATTTTCGAGAAGAGGAAATCACTGTTAGACTTCATATCAAATCTATATAATGGGGATTGTTTATAATTCTAGCACACATATAAGCACTCCATCATGGCAATCGACAATCAGTCCATTGAAGAGTTTGAAACCGTTAACGCTGAAGAACATTCAGTTCTTACAAAGTCTAGGTCTAAATTTTCGTGGAAAAAAATTAGCTGTATAATTTTCTGCTGCTTTCTGAAAAATGGACGAAATACTAAAAATTCAATCAGGTGTGGCATTCGATGAGCCAATTGCTCATTATGAAATTCATACACATCAACCATACACATCACTAAACTATGCTCATAGTGATGAAATTCGCATTTCCATCCAACACTAAGATCTGTGTCTTCTACCATCACGAAGTTCTATCCATATCTATGGAAAATTACAAAACACTGCTGGAAATGCACCAACTAAATCTAGATTCGTCAGCAATCGTATCTGTCATCTTTTTGATGAAATTCGCTACGAAATTAATGGCGTTGAGATAGACAAAAGTAAAAATGTTGGATTGAGTAGTGTCATGAAAGGATGGGCTTCATTCAATACCAACGAGATGTTCATGCTTGAAAATGCGCTGGATTGGCAATGAAGAAACATCGAGAACATTGTAGATAGGCATGGAAACTTTTACGTTTCTATTCCTCTAAGTATGATTTTGGGCTTCGCAGAAGATAACAGAAAAATTGTAATTAATATGAAACATGAACTCATTCTGGTAAGATAAAGATCTGACCTGAATGTCATAATCCAGGAAGGTAGTACAGTTGGTAATAATACTATATATGAAGTATGTAACATAATAATAACAAAGATAGAATGGTTGATGCTTTATGTCATTGCTTCTGATAAACAAAAAATCCAACTTTTAAATTTCATTGGCAAAGATAATCCCGTCCCAATGTTTTATCGTTCATGGGAACTATTTGAATATCCTGTTCTGCCAAGCGCCAATAAGCATGTGTGGACAGTGAAAACTTCCAATCAATTGGAGAAACCACGTTATGTGATTCTGGGCTTACAGGCAAAGAAAAAATATGAAGCATTCGCAAACGCCAGTCGTTTTAATCATTGCAATATTACTAACGTGAGACTTTTTTTGAACTCTCAATATTATCCATACAATAATTTAAACCTTGACATATCTAATAATCAATATCCAATATGTATGCAAATTTCCAAAAAACATACTATACAAGGGATCCTCAACCACTGCTTTCAAAGTAACAATTTCTCGATAATGAACCTCTCATAGTGATTGATTGCTTACAAAAAAATGAATCTCTACAGAGCGCTCCTGTAGATGTACGTTCAGAATTTGAGGCTAATGAGAACTTTTCAGCCAATACTACAGCTTATTGCTTGATCTTGCACAATCGCATAGTTCAGTATAATCCGTTATTTAAATATTACTTAATTCAAAGAAGGAGAAAATTGAAAAAAAAAAGTAAACGAAGTATAAATATTTTTTTATTGGTCTTACCGTCTAATCAATTCAATCTAAAAATAAAAAAATAAAAATAAAAATAAATGAAAATAAAATAAAAATTAAAAATAAAAATTGAATTAATAATTAAATTAAAATTATAATGACAGTCAGACTGTCCTTGCTCACCCCTTACATTCACTCCCGTAGACTAATCTGAAAATAAAATATTAGCTGAAAAAATTCTTTGTTAGTAACGTGCAGTCTGACTGTCCCCAACACCCTTACCTAATTGAACACTTGTCCCAATGAAAATTGCCTTTGTATATGGGCAGTCGACATAAGTACAATGAAATTATTTTATAAACAAATACATTGTTTAAATATTTGTAATATCTCTAAACGTATTCAAGCCCTCATATAACAGAATGAATATTAAAGTTGGAAAATATATATGAGTATCTGAGAATTTGGACCAGCTGCAATTAACTATTGATCTCACATACGCGCAATATTTTTATAAAATAGATTTTTCAAACAATTTAATGAAGAACACACAGAGAGAGAGAGAGAGAGAGAGAGAGAGAGAGAGAGAGCGTGAGCGTGAGCGAGAAAGAGGCTGGGGAGACAGAGCAGCAAATTATTAAAGTTTATATATATAATGTTAGATTATTTTAGCCTTCTATAAATAATAAAGCAAAAAATATTTGAAACTAAATGTTGAACAGTATCGTAAAAGGATGTAAACATATGTGTTCACTGGGTTTTATTACGATCTGCGTATTTGCTGCACTGCGCGGCAGATGATTTATGAGTTTATTGTTTAGATGCCTGATGTTTTCTTTTACAGGTTTTAAATTTCTTACAAAGGCAGAGTTTTCAATATCGAGTACTGCAGTTTTTTATTTTTTTATTTTATTTTATTTTATTTTAAGGATTTGGGCCTTCCCAGCCTCCGGACGCATGGGTAAACCCTTCGCGTCCCTCCCTTGACCAGCAGCCGCTATAAACGACAGGCCTTCCAGAATGAAATTATTCCGGTCGTCATGCTGGATTTAATGTCCTTGTTGAAATTAGCGTTATGCGCAGCGCCCTCGTGGCGCATTACTTAATTGATGTACACATGTGCGTGTGTGGACGCGTCGCTCGCCGCCCTATGCAGCCTCGCGACGCGCTCTGTTCGTTCCATAGTCTTGCGCTAATTAGACGTATATTGCTAGACGTGCTTAATACTCTTTGAATTCGCTAACTTGATTATTATATATTAAAGACGTGTTTATTAGAAGGTTAAACTCTGCTTATTAATTTATCCACCCTAAATCTATCAGGTTATTGGGCTATACACGCTTCAACTGCGCGAGGCTTTTGTAATTAGATATAATACGTAAGTTTTACGTAATTTTGATTTCTATAAAACCACGTGGTTGCAGACAAACGCAACAAAGCTATGCTAAAATTTGAAAAATAAAATAGAAGTGAAGTGTAAAATCAGTGCGCGATAAGGCCTTTTACCGCAATCTTAGAAGTGATTAGATTATAGACTATATTAGAATTTTGAATTAGAAGTGCGATATTATAGAAGGAAGATCCAAATAATATTATTAAGATGAGTCAATTGTCGTCCAATTATAACTGAGATCCTCAATTATATCCTCAATATAACTGACAGAAATCCTCAATTATAACTGAGAGAAAAGGTATGAAAATAATACTGAAAATGTAAGTAATATTAAGATTACATATGAGATGTACGACGCGAGACTTAAAGAGAGAAAATTATAAAATGAAGTTGTTAAACAAAAATAATATATGAATATTAAATATTAAAGCTGATGAATGCTGAAAATTAAATATAAACAGTTGTAAAAGTATAAGATTCTTTACTTGCAAAAATAATCTTAGATGATTAAAGATTAAAAAAAACGTTACAACTTTATGCTAAAATTAGTAAATAAGATGCTTAAAAAGTATATAATAAAAGCTCGAAAAGTAAAATTATATGCTCGTAGAAATTAAAATTTAGAATAAAATGCGTGAAATTTGGAAGTAAAATGCATGAAAAATAGAAGTAAAAATACATAAATATTAGAAGTAAACATGATTGAAAATTAGATGTAAAAACATAAAATTAATAGCATGCAAATTAGTCTTTAAAATATACTTAGAACTACATAAGAAAAAGAATCTTAAAACTTCTGGACAAAGCATTCAAAGAAAACCGAAAATTCGAAATTGGAAGATCTGCGAAGAAAAAGTAACCGTTAAAAACGGGGGGTGGTATATTCGAGGAAATCGAGAAAAAGCAGGCGGCAAAAAGTCGCGCGTGAAACACGTGGGTAGCAACAGCAACAGTTGAAAATAACGACGCGCGTGCGTATGTAGCAGCATGTTGTACGTTAGAGAGTCGTGATGGGGGTTAATACTTTCTTAACTCTTGCACAGTCGTTTCGAGCCTGAGATCATATTGTTGCTAGCATCCAATGTTTGTATCTATTGATTGAATATTTTGAAAATAATTAGATCAGAGAAATTCCGAAATCAGAGCCCCAGCTAGAACCAGCCACCACCTATGCGATGTGATTAGTGTATTCGACGCGATTAGAATGTATGCGAAGCGATTAGAGAGTTTGCGATACGATTAGACTGTACGCGACGCGATGTTTGACGATAATTGCTAGTTAGTTAATGTTCATTTATTAATTAAATACTTTTAAACAGGTCTTGATGGAAGAACTCATCCTACAATTGCTGACGCTTTTAAGAGAATTTGGGGTGAGAAACGATTATCTCTCACACCCAGAGGCAAACAGATATATGTTTCATTAGCCAGTCCAGACGCTTCAAGCTAATACATATACTTTTCCGATGAGAAAATACTGCAGATTGGAAATATGTTAACCGAAAATGAAAAAGAGGTTTTGGTCAGAGAATGGCCGAGAAGCGTAAAGACTCTGAGACTGGATATACCAGAGTCGTGTGGTAGAGAACCGATCACGCGCGATGAATTGTGACGCGCAGAGGACCTAGAAAAGAAAACCGACGCTAGAGTGACGGAAGCGAGAATCGATGCAGCTAGAGAGCGAAGTGAGTTTTTCCGCCAGCAACGAGAGGCTAATAAAGAGCTGTTAGAAGGTATTACTTCTCATTTGAATGAGACCCTGCGTATTCATACTCTGAAACGATGCAGATCACGAGAGGCAGTGTGATGAAATTAGAGGTAATGTTGCTAGATGGAAAGAACAAATGAACTAGAAAAACAACTAGAGAGAAACATTGAAATTGAAAACTCGGATGAACTGTCATTCAATCCATTTAAAAGCTATGAAAGTAATAAAGAGAAAGTACTCCCAAGTGGAGACGGTAATAAAAATGATTCAGAGGTGAGTATGCCATATAATAATTATAAAAATGATAATTTTGAAATTGATGATTTAGATGTTTATAATGATTTGCATAATGATTTTCATAATGATTTTCATAATTTATATTTACATGATAATTTAAATATGATTGATTTAGAAGTTGTAAACTCGATTAAACTAGATGTATTGAAAGAAAAAGAGAAAGAGAAAATAGAAAGAGCAACCGTGACCGACGTTAATAAAGCTAACTCAGGGAATTTTACTGAAATTATAGAGAAAACTGTAGAATCAATGATAGAAACTCGATTGAAAGCCTTAAATTTAAAGATGGAAAATTAGATGCATTGACGGAAAAGTTAGACGGAGTTTTTAGTAAAGATAACAGTATAGCGCGTAAATATAAATTACCTGTAGAGATGAGGTTTGACATATTTAACGATTATTTACGTACAGAATTAAAAACGAAACGGTTAAATTATGTGTTAGACGTAGAATCTATAGAATCGAGTAATCATACTGAAAAGAGAATAGATGAAGATAAGCACCGTGTCAGAGAGATCATAATAAATCATATCAATTGAAATTGTTACCAGAAAATTTTAAATGTAAAATCACCGCGTAAAATACTAGAAACGCTAGAGGAATATACACGGCTGGAAAGTAGAGTAACTAGAATATCTGCCAGAAAGAAATTATATAGGTTAACATATACGCCGGGAAAAGAGAAGGCCGCGGAGTTTTGGATAAAGTTTGAGGATAAGATTAGAGATTTCGAGAACACACCGCGTTCTAGCAAATTAACTGACGATGAAAAGCGTGACATATCCCTTTACTCACACTCAATACTGAGTGTGAGTCAGACGCAAAACAAGGTAAGAAACCATTTGAATTTTAATTATTTTGATAGAGAAGCTTTGAGAAAAATTAGAAGAAATAATGTTGTAAAATTTACAGTGGATTCAGGTGCAACAGAGCACCTGTGCAACAGTAAAATTAATTTCGAGAGTTTAGATTCGAATTTTAGAACTAGAGTTAAATGCTTTAATAAAAATACCGATCTGAAAGTAAATGGTCAGGGCCGTATTGCAGCGATAACGCGAGACGTTAGGAGCATTGCCTTAAGCAATGTTCTGTACGCAAAGAATTTGTCGAAAAATTTGTTATCTCTTAGAAGGTTCGTAGAACAAGGATTAGAAGTTCGATTAAACGATGAAAGGATAGATATACTAGATCCGAGGTCTAAGAAGTGAATTTTATCGGGAAAATACGACTCGCCCTTCTGGCTATTTGAAATAGAAACTTGATCAGAACTGCCTGAAGCAATCGAGACGGACAGCTCAGCTGTTCGACACAGCTGTGAAAATGAGAGCAGAAGTAGCGCAGTGGAAGTGCAAGAAAACACTTCAAACGAGTTTTCTTGCTGAAATCAGTACTTCTGAATCAGTAAAAGAGAATGTACTTGTTAAGAGTGACTCTGATCTCTTAACAATGCTGAATGATAGAGAGATTAGCTCTGCAGAAAATCTGCTTGAAATCGAAGAAGTCAATTATCAAAAATTAATCAATGAATGCAAAAAGAAAAATAATTTAAAACTAAGCGATGCCATGCTGTGGCATATTAGATTAGGACACGTGTCATATAGATATTTGACAGAATTTGCGAAACAGCTTAACTTTAAATAAAGAGGATTTATTAGAGATATGCTTAATTGCGAAAAGTGTTAGACTACCGTTTAACACTGTTAGACAAAGAGCAAATAGGCCGCTGAAAATAATTCATGCCGATACAATGGGACCGATTAGTCCGGTGACCCATCCGAAAGGCTATAAATTTATTCTAGTAATCGTAGATGATTATTCTAGATTAGGGATACCATATCCAATAAAACATAAGAATGAATCACGTGAGTATTTAGAAAGACGTATTAGAAGTCTTAGAAATGGGCTAGGCAAAGATGAAAAGATTTGTGATGAAAAGATTCTGCGTTGTGATAAGGGCACCGAATTTACCGGGGCAGAAACGGTTAAATGGTTAGATTCTTTAGGAGCAGAATTACAGCTAGCTTGCCCTGATACACCAAAACATAATGGTGTAGCAGAACGCTTTAATAGAACGATTGAGAACAAGGTTAGGTCGCTTATGCTTGATTCAAGTCTGCCCGGAAATTGTTGGGATCTTGCTGTTAAAACAGCCGTATACCTATACAACAGAACACCGCATAAATCCGTAGATTTCGAGATACCGATAGTTAGACTAAATAAAGAGGTTACATTTGAAAAATCTAGATGGAAACGTTTTGGCTGTGTGGCCATATTTAGAAAGCAAAGAGCAGCAAGTTCGAAATTTAGTGCGACAGGAATTAGAGGATTTTTAGTGGGTTACGCCACAAACGGATATAGAATTTACGTGTCAGAATAGAGTAAAATTTTCGAATCTCGTGACGTAAGGTTCATAGAAAATCTTGTATATAAAGATTATTTTGGTGACGATTCAAGCTCTGGATTCAAACTGAAAGAGGTTGAGAATGGAGCTCGAATCGAGAGCAGAGCCACAGAAAATATCCATGATCTCCCAATTAGCAAGCGTCTCAGAAGTAGCATTAATCGAGAACAGAAAGATGAAAATTACACGCGTTGTTAGCTAAAATCAACGGTGATCCTCAGAGTTATCGAGAAGCGATCAATTCGCCCGAAGGCAAATTTTAGAAAGAAGCTATTAGAGCTGAGATCAATTCACTAATAGACAAAAGTGTCTATCTAGAAATTAGCAAAAATAAGATGAGATTAGAAAAGGACAGACCAAATATTTTAGATTCGCGCTGGGTTTTCAAGCGTAAATTAGACAGTTTTGGTAAAACGTTGTATAGAACCAGGATGGTAATTAGAGGTTTTAGAAGTAGAAACAAATATGATGTTAAAGATACGTATGCGCCTGTTTCAAGGCTAATCTTAGTCAGGTCATTCCTCGCTATTGCGAATAAGTTCGGTTTGTGCGTTAAACAGTTAGGTGTCGAGAGTGCCTTTCTTTATGGAGATATCGAAGAGGATATTTATGTTAGATTCCCTGAGGGACTGACTGATAGCCTAGAACGAGAGAATAGAAATATATGAAAACTCAGAAATATATGAAAATCTTTGTATGGTTTAAAAATAAGTCCTAAATTTTATTTCTAACGAAATCATGTTAATTATTAAAAACGTAAAAGTATAAACAAATAAATTAATAAATATTTTTTTATTGGTCTAACAGTCCAATAATTCAATCTAAAAATAAAACAATAAAAATAAAAATAAATAAAAATAAAATAAAAATTAAAAATAAAAATTAAATTAAAAATTAAATTAAAATTATAATGACAGTCAGACTGTCATTATAACCTTGCTCACCCCTAACATTCACCCCCGTAGACTAATCTGAAAATAAAATATTAGCTGAAAAAATTCTTTGTTAGTAACGTGCAGTCTGACTGTCCCCAACACCCTTACCTAATTGAACACTTGTCCCAATGAAAATTGACTTTGTATATGGGCAGTCGACATAAATACAATTAAATTATTTTATAAACAAGTAAATTTTTTAAATGTTTGTAATATCTCTAAACGTATTCAAGCCCTCGTATAACATAATGAATATTAAAGTTGGAAAATATATACGAGCATCGGAGAATTTGGACCAGCTTCAATTAACGATTGATCTCACATACGCGCAATATTTGTATAAAATAGATTTTTCAAACAATTTGATGAAAAACAGACACACACACACACATAGAGAGAGAGAGAGAGAGAGAGAGAGAGAGAGAGAGAATAATATAAACTAATATAATAGAATATAAAATAATATAACAAATATAAAGTTTATATATATATAATCTTAGATTATTTTAGTCTTCTATAAATAATAAAGCAAAAAATACTTGAAACTAAATATTGAACGTGTTATATCATACGCCAAAAAAATCTGACTTTTTTTCTCAAATTTTATCAAATTAAAGGCATTTTCGATTTGTGAATTTGTGTAGATTTTAATTTTATATGTTATTGCAAATGAGAATTGTGCTAAATAAATGTAAATATTGTAGATTAGAGCGATTAGACGATGTTTACCGAGGCGTTTCTAAGAAGAACGCAATTATAGGCTAAATTATTGTTTATATCAAATAGGTAACAAGTAAACAAAATCAGAAATTCAATTGCGATCTCCAATCAACATATCATACGTTGCGTTAAGAGTATATAAAAGAATGTATATTTTGAATGTATGTCGAACGCGACAGCGACCGTCAAGTATTTGACTACTGTGTAAGTGACGCGAATACTCTCGACCAATCAGAGCGAGCGTCTTAAGAAGTCAGCTACTCGCACGAGGGCTCCGCTTACCTTCTTCAGTCGACTTCTTTCTGCTTTCGTGAGCAGACCTCCCATTTGCCGCTCTCGATATATTTCCTTCAAATCGAATTCCATGTCGTTATCAGTAATAAGATATTTTGGGCATCCCGACTTAAAGACAATTAGTTCTTCGAGCGCTTTGGCGATGGCATCGGCTGTGGCTTTCTATAGGGGTCGTATTTCTATATATTTCGTAAACAAGTCCTCGAATATTAGGAGATACTTGTGTTGGCCTTTACTGGCGGGGATGGGCCCCATTATGTCTGCTGCGACGATGGCCCATGGGCCTTCTAAGTTTCGCTGGACCATCAAGCCTGCCGGTGCTCTCTGAGACACCTTATGTATCTGACATTCGGGGCAGTGCTTGACATAAGCGTGGATGTCTCTACGCATCCCCGGCCAGTAGTAATGTTGCTTGACTTTGTGCGCAGTCTTCTCGACACCGAAGTGTCCTGATGTTGGAGTGTTGTGACACTCATATAAGACTCGCTCTCTATCTTTATACGGTATCGTTAGCTTCCAGTCATTGGGACTTTCGCCTATGATGTTGGTGAGGTCATCCGGGCGGTGTTTGTAGAGCTTGTCTCCTCTGTCTGTCCAGTCTGGATGTTTATCTGGATCTTTTTGTATGTTGTTAATTTTCTCATTGTACCATCTGCCTCTCTCAATAGCGGTTATCGGGGCGGTAGGGGACTGGAATTGTTGGGGGGGGGGGTCTAGACAGAGCGTCTGATACATGATGTAAGGCTCCTTTTCTGTGTATAATATCCATGTTGTATGCTTGAAGTGCTGTCGCCCATCTTGCTAGGCGGCCCGTCGGGTTCTTGAGGGTGTGTAGCCACTTGAGATTACTATGGTCTGTTATGACCGTAAATCTTTCGCCTAGTAAGTATCCTCTGAATTTCTCCACTGCCCACAAGACAGCTAAGCACTCTTTGTCCCTCACCGTGCAATTCGACTCTGCTGGGTTTAGAGTTCGACTCGCATATGCTATGGGGTGTTCTTCGCCGCTGCTCTCTTGGCTGAGCACCGCCCCCCAGTGCGTAGCTGCTTGCATGCTTGGAGTATGTACGCTTTGTTTTGCGTAGGGCGAGCAAGCACGGGTGCTTGTGTTAGAAGTATTTTTAATTTGTCAAATGACTCTTGTTGGGCCAGACCCCAATGCCATTTAACATTTTTCTTCACCAGTTTGGTGAGTGGTAGTTTTATCTCAGCTAGTGCTTCGATAAACTAGGCATACTACCCGACCGTTCCTAGGAAAGCCCGCAGCTGTTTTAAGTTGCTAGGCCTCAGATATTCGCTGACCGGTCGAACTTTATCCGGATCGGTGCGAACGCCGTTCTCGTCTACTATGTAGCCTAGGTATTTAACCTCCGGGCAGCAGAACTCGGATTTGTCCATATTAATTTGTACCCCGACCTCGTTGAGGCGGGTGAGCACCGCGATTACTTGTGAGTGTGCTGCTCGAACGTCTTAGTGGCGACTATTATGTCAGTCATGTAGACGAAAACGGTCGGCTGCCATTCCGGCCCGAAAATAAGGTCTTATTATTCGGGACACATCGAGTACAGTTGAGTATGGTGACGTCCTTTTCTCCGCAATTGTAACAGTACAATTGCCGTCTGTCTGGGCATCTATCTGCCCAATGTCCCGTTTTCTTGCAGGTCCAGCAGGGTCTATTGTCCTCACGTCTGCTCGACATGCTATCACTTCTATCTCTACCGTACGATAAGGGCGAGTCACGATCGGGGGATCGTGTTTCTCGGGAATACCGGGCGCTCGTTTCTGTATTTTTGTCTGTCCGGTGATCGCCGATCTAGGTGATACGAGGGTCGCTCTTAGTAATCTTCGCGGTTTGATCGTTCGCGCCGGTATTCTGGTGTTTGTGACCGATCTCGTCGGCTCCTGTCATAGTTATGTCGATAGGATATCGCGTGAGGAGCTTCAGTAGGGACATTCGGTGCTGTAGCTATTTCGGTGTGGTGAAGGGGATCTGTATCTGGTGGATGGTGGGGGTGTGCGGTTACGGTAGGGTGGTGATCGTTGTCTGGCTGGTGAGGTCCGTTGCCAACTCGCGTTTCGTCCTTGTAACTCTGGAGATGGTGTACGTGTGCTACGAGCTACTGGACTGTAGTTCCGTGTATTTTTGTACTTCTTAGGTCTTTTTTATCTGACTTAGTCAGTATTGACGCTGACGGCTCGAACAGCGTCACGTGCTTCTGCGTATCAGGTGCTTTTTCGCTGGCTAGTGCGGCTAACCTTGAACGTCGGCTACATCTTTCTGATGGCGTGCATGCTGCTGTGCTTACTATACAGTCTTCTGCTGCAGGTGGTTCTTTGTACCGTCGAGTTAATTCTTTCTTTAGTTCAAGGTGCTGTCCTAGCAGCTGTAGGTCGTCGATTGATTTAAAATCTTCTCGGTCGATTTTATTTAAGTAGTCGGGATTTAGGTTTCTGTATATTCTGTCCAGTTGGGACTCGAGGGTTAGCGCCGGTGACATCTTGTCAAGTAGCACTCG
Source organism: Sycobia sp. Sy_11 (assembly GCA_018907035.1). Classification (NCBI taxonomy): domain Eukaryota; kingdom Metazoa; phylum Arthropoda; class Insecta; order Hymenoptera; family Epichrysomallidae; genus Sycobia; species Sycobia sp. Sy_11. Next base: position 197,123 of record JACCIC010000108.1, read on the forward strand.
CATTCCTTATAAATATGAGCTGATTGGCTCTTTTGAGCCTTGTGTTCGGTCTCTCAGCTCCTCTTCTAGCCGTAGGGTGTAATCTATCGGCCTGAATTGGCAACGTAGTGCCGACTTGAAATCATTAAGCAATCTCCAGGTTTTATTAATTGGTCGCGCGCATATCCGTGCTGTACCGCACAGGATGCCCGGTATCAATTTTAATATCTCTGACGCTGGGATGTCAAGACTACCCATCGTCTCCTCCAGTCGATCTATAAATTCCTCAACGTCCTCTTTAGGACCTCCTTAGAACTGTACTCGCCATTGGCGGAGTAGCTGACCTGTCCGGGTCCTCTTGAGGTATGTGTTCTCTAGAGGCCGCCCGGTGGTGTTTAGCAGGTTGCCGTTCACTGACATGGCAGCGCCTGGCATGTGCATAACGGGATGCTGCCAGCTGGATGTTGCGGTTGGTCTCGCTGCGGCGGTATGACCTTGTTCAGGTGTCTCAGTATTCTGATGTACGGCCGTTGATGTTGCTTTTCTTTTGTTATTTTCTAGCGCAGTCGAACTCAGCATTTCTGAGATTTCGCTTAGCTCTGAATGTCCTTCTGGAAGTTGCAGCTAGTCTACGTCTACCTGCCACGGTGTTGTTTTGGGACCGAATAGGCGCATTAATCGGTTCCTGAGCGTTGCCGGATCGCTATCGCCTCATATGTTTAGTCGATTGGCTTCCTGCGCTAGTTGCCCATACGGCATTTCCTCAAAGAGGCTGGTGAGTCGTTCTGTTTCTTCCATTACTCTGGAGTTGGAGGTCTTTAAATAGTGTACATATCTCCAGTTAACTAGTTTTTTTTTTCGTCACGAAAAAAAAGATTGTTAAATATTGTTATTTCAACATCTGATGTCGCTTAAAACAATTGTAACTTATGTCCAGGTTCGGTGATTTACACGTCTAATTCCAATGATTTGTTTAATCCATGAAAAATAAAAAAAAAATGCTGCTTTACTATTTATTTATCAATTTTAGTTCTAATTATCATTTATTATATTGCGGTGGCTGGATAGGTGTCGGTATTACTATATTTGTTACTTAAACATTAATTCTATTTGTAGATTATTTCCATCCCATTCGTTAATTAAGGACTTTATTTTAATTATTAAAATTAGTTATTAGTTATTAATTATTAAAACTAATTATTAAAATTTAGTTATTAGTTATTAATTATTAAAATTAGTTATTAGTTATTAATTATTAAAATTAATTATTAAAATTATTTATTAAAATTAGTTAAATACAAACAAAATGAACATTCAGGAAGACCAACACAGAAACAGCGAGAGAAAATTATAGTGTATAATTTATATTGATATAATATTGTTAGTTTGGTGATGTCACTTATATAGTTTATGTGATTTGTTTGCAAGCTTATATACGCATCTATTAAGTACTTATATTAATGTGTATAATTAGTGTGTCATTTGCAAAATTTTATTAACAACAGCCCAACTATTTTTAAATTATTTAGTTGAAAGCAATAACTGCACGTTTATTAAGGTATAAATTACTAATAGGTAAATATTCACTAGAAGTTTAATTAGTCAATATTGTTATTTCTGTTATTCAAGGTTTGATTGTAATTGCAATTTTAATTTTGGTATCTTTTTCTTTTTTTTTTGTAAAAGAAAGTCTTGATTTGTTTTTTTTTTTTTTATTATTACTGGAATTTTCTTCCCTATGATAGTTTGTTGAACTATTTTCACACAAAACTAATAACTTCTCAAAATATATTAATTTCTAATTTCTAATTCCTAATAATTTTCACAAACATTTTATGTATTATAAACAATTCAAAATTATTTATTAATACGCTAGCTTTGTGATTTAATTGCACGAGTAATCTTGTTACTCATACATCTGTCTTATGAAACAGCCACTCACTTTGGAGGTTATCTCCATTGGTGGTATCCTTATATCAGAAAATGTTAATACTGCTACAGCAGTATAGCTGTAAATCGAGGTCGTTTGTCTCCTCGAGTTGCTGTTATAATAACACAACTTATTTATTTATTGTATGGTATTCTCTTCTATTTCTATCCTTATTTATTTTTTACCTATCCTAGTGATGCCTTGTTTAATTCTTCCTTTGCTTGGTGATTATGTTCGCTAATTTGGCAATTTATGTGTGTCATGGTCTAGTATTCATGAATATATTTATATTGATATTTATCTCTACCTTATTAATTATATCTATTTTATTTATATTTATATAATATAATAATATAAATATAATATAATTGTCGATAACTGATGTGATGAAGTTGTGTTTATTCTATTACAACATTCTATACAAGTCTTCAGAATTATTCCTTTCTCCTCATCATATGTTGTTATTATTATTATTCTATGTCATCAGCATTTGTTTAATGCGGATACTCGATCTTGTTTAAAAATGTACGCTATTTTTCTTTTCTTAACAAAAAGAAAGATTCTATTCTGTTACAGCTGTTAGCTGGCACAGTGCAGAATATGGGAATACAGTAACGAGCAATACCACTATGAATATATATATGTTAATAGTAGTGTAAGGGGCCAGGATGATTTTAACATAGGGAACATGAACATCGGAAGGGGCAACGTTACACACACACACATATATATATATATATATATATATATATATATATTTATATATATTAATAGATATAGTTACATAAATATATATTAGCAATATATGTAAATAAGTATATAATATAATTAAACGTCTAATACAGGGAAAAGAAAAGAATATATGTATGTATGTAGAATAGTTATATGTCAGATATGTATGTATGTTATATGTAATTTAAAGAATATAAAATGAATATAAGATATATATGTAATGGATAATATTGTAAAAATATATAGTATGTATGGCTAAGTAAATATATGGTATATATGAAATTTATATAATCAAATGCTGAATAGAAAAGGTGAATATATGCATGTATAATGAATATATGTCTATAAATATAAAGTAATATAAGAATAAATATAAGTTGTATATATGAATATAAAAGAATATAAGATCTAAATATATGTTGTATATATAAATATAAAAGAATGATGAATATCCAACATATAAATAACAAGATGAGGAAGAAAGTGCAAAGATACGCATGTATACTGAATATATGTTTAATACATATGTTACATATATATTTGAATAAATATAAAATCTAAGTAAGACATATATATGCTCAGATAATGAATAAAGCAAACATATATATGCACACGTGTGATGAACATATATAAAATGCGTATATTATACATATGTAAATGAGTACATAAGCGAGATTCATGTGTATATAATCAGGTAAAAGAAAATCATATATATATATATATATATATATATATATATGAACGTATAACAACTGTGTGTTAAATATATTTATGTTATACACATGTGATCAAATATTAGATGTGTAAGACAAATATCGTCATGTACAACATAAAAGCGAGCCCCTTTACACATTTACATTGGATATCATAAGAAGCATGTAATAATATTACAGGTTATTATATGATTTAGCATATAATAAGGTGTAATATTAAAGTCACAGAACTTCAAATTTAGATTTTAGGAGGATGATAAACAATTAGCAGAATAAATAGTAAATAACACTAAGTCAGTGTTATTATATTTGTGTAAAAGCTATTCTGAGAGGTAATTAACCTCTAGTATTAGCAGTAAGTAATTACTTACTTAATAACAAGAAGCAATTATCTGTTGTGCTTATCGTCCTGACCTTAGATATATTAATATTAATATTAGTTACATGCTATGTTATGATCACTAAGTGACTCTTGCTGCCGCATTTTTCGTACGCGGGTTAACGTTAACCGGGAGGGAAGGCAGAAAGAAAAATAACATGCAAAAAAATGTCTGTGAAATATGATGTATATTTCACAGTTCAGTGCCGTAGCAGCCGCTTGCTGTTACGGCGCATATCAGTACGCGCGGTTCAAAATGGCCGTTTGACTACGTAGCCAGGCGGGCAGTTGTTTTCTGCATCTTTTTCTTTCTTTCCCCCGGGGATTTTCTTTTCGATAGGGATTTACATTTTTACGCGCACAATATCCGCGAGCAAGGTATCCGCCGAATTCGACGCGCGTGTACTTTTCACACACGCATATATGTGTTGCGGGCCTCACGCTATGGGCGCTATTTGTAACGGCGTTTTCTCGCCGTTCACTTACCTTGAGGCGGTGCAGATACGTGCAGATACTCCGCGTCTACCTGTAACGAAATGGGGAAGTCGGTAGGGGATAGCAAAACACGAAAAACAATCTAAGAGAATCACCACATGTTATTTATTTCTTTATGTACACACACACATGCTCACATACGCGTTACACTAAACTTCGCACGCACATGCACTCGTCTCACACACAAACACACATTCTCACTCGTAATTAGCTGCGCAGATTCCGCGACACTTCCGACTGTTACTATGACACGATGGCACGATACACGCGGGGACGGGGACACGCGATAGGGACATATACGGACGAACACACGTTAAAACGCTAAGTTAAACATGGAACGGGCGCGGCGGCGGCGGACGCGGCAAGCATACTTCCTAGCCGACTGTGGCGAGAATCGCCGGGGCTTGGAACACAGTGTTTACGAGGTCCTCTCTGTCCTTTTCAAGTCGTCCTCTAGTTGATGCGTTAAAGCACACACACGAGCCACTCACAGTGCGGGGCTGACTATCCTTGAAGTGTCTCGACAGAGAAGAAGGCCTGCGCTCCTCTTTCGTTCGAGCGTCGCGTTGGGCGACGCTTCGCGCGCCCCCTTTTGGCAGCGCAACTGAAGTATCGCGCGCACGCGGATTTAAACGCAGGGACCGTCGATCGGGACGATTACAATATATATATATATATATATATATATATATATATATATATATATAGAGTGCATTCGCTGGACCCCGAGTTATCTCGGCCCAGGGGGTGTGCTTCACCTCGCCCACTTTACTCACCGTCACCCACCACGCACTCACCCTCACCCGTCGGGCAAGATTTTTCTCGATCCGGTGGCAATCATAATTTTATTTTTTATATATTATTTTCCACCTCCATCACATCACATATCATTTCATTTCATTTCATACCCCCACTCCTCCACCCTACACCTCCCCAACGTATACCACTACCCACCGGATTCCGATAGTATTCGGTCCGGTGAGTGAAGCCTTCTATTGATCGTAAAAAAATGTTACCGGATATAGTGAAAATTTTATAAAAACGAAAATTTTTTCTTGTCTCGAGACAACAGTCGAAATGGCGAACAGAGAGAAAGTAATAATAAAAATGTAAGTGGCAGATATCACACCGTTGCTCGTCTATCGTGATACGTTTTCAACCACTAACCGGAGTAGACGGAAGTCTTACGCGACTGGCATGAATTTATGCACGGGCAGAGTTACAAGCTTGCGAAATTTGCGAAATAAATGAGTACGTAGCATTCATGCAATACTTAAATACGTATATAAAAATTTAATTCAACTCATTCGTCAGAATCTTCAAAAAATTTTAGCAGACTATTTGCATTAAATAATTAGATACTCAATTTTATGTGTTATCAAAAAAAACAAAAAGAAAATTTTATTTTTTTATTAATACAAACGAGAAGCCAAATATTTATTTGGAGGAGGAGAAAACAAACGTGTAAGTGTATATTATGTTTAATACAGAAAAGGAAAAAGAGAAAAATTATTCAATTATCAAATGAGTAGTTTGAACAGAGTACGTTCATGTGTATTATCCTTATTATTATCTTTATTGTAGCAAAAGAAAACAAATCATTTATTTATTTAAAAAGCATACACATGCAATTGTATTCTATTTATTTTAACAATGGAAAAACCAATCCCACAAAGCTGTCACCAAATTGTAACGTCCGGGTCATTGTAGCTTGGAATCTGTTTTCCCTTCTTTATAAAATTTGTTCGACTTATGCTTGGCAGCAGGTGGCGAAGCGGCTCCGAGAGGGAGCGAGTCATTAGACCCTTGAATTTCAATAATATAACACAGTATGTTGATGTGCTAAATGCCGTGCGACGGTCAATCAATGCAGGAATAACGAAAGACGAAACAGCAAGACACAGAAAAAATCATAAAATAATAGAATCAAAGGTGTTGAGAATAAAACACGAACACTATGTCTCAATTTCTTTTAACAAACTTATTTATTTGATGAACATTCGAGCGAAGATTTATAAATGATAATTACAAATATGTTAATGCTTTCGCTAGACAGGATCGGTTCCGATTAATATATAAAGAAAGATACGACCGAACTTATTACCTGAACCGTGTTGCAGGAACTCTAAGTCGGTGTACGCGCGCGTCGACGCTTCTTGCTTGCTGGTTACCTAGGAACTGCTGTGCGCGCTGCGCTCCCGCTCAAATAGAGCTAAAGGTATATATAGTTATACTTCGCCATGTACTTCGCTTATAGGAGATTAACGAAAAGTTATTATAAGTTATAATTGAACTTTCACATTGCTTTTACGGATTATGTTTAAAAGATACAAAAATATTTTATAAGAAGAAAATGTTGCAAATGATATAATTTATAACTGTATGAAATATCGCTTAAATCCGACAAATCACATGATTCGATATTTGTTTAAGTATTTATAACATTCGTTCTTTTGTTCGTTTATACGAATTTTTAACGTTTAACGGAATTTTTCGCATATGAATATTTGTTAATGTTCATATTTATCGCTATTAACTAATTTATAATATTTATCGAATATACGACCGATTCACGCTATGTGGATAAGTAAATAAAATTAATAAATAAAATTCTAATTCTAAATCTATGTCGAATGTTTGGACGCCTTTCCAAAAGCTTACAATCAATATATATATTATTTCTCAATCATAGTTCGCGTATTAGACTTAATTTTTTTTTTGTGTTATAATCAACAACAAGCATCGTGTTATTATTATTACACATTTATGCAAGGAAAGGTATTTTGGCCTCTTACAATATTTAGCGATTTATAATGTTTAGCATAATTTCTTATTAATTAATATTAGGTAAATAAAATTATTATAGTATTATTGCTAATTTACGTGATGTGAAAAGTCTCTGGCATCTTTCTAAAGCTTACAATATATATACAGTTCATAGTTACATATATCGGTACACATATCATTATTTATTAGCGCTACATAAATAAATTTATTATAATGCTATTATTACGTACGCAGGTCGGCTGTGAATGCAAAGGTGGTCTTCTCCTGGTAAGTTATCGTGTGTGGCTTTTATGCGACCGTAGGTTTTTTGCCTGTAGTCTTATATTACCATCTGTAAGTTCACCGATAAGGCAGATCGTCCGTAGGTATCTGCCGTAAGGTAAGTTATCTTTAGTAGTTTCATGCGTATGTAGGTAAGCTATCGTAGGGAAAATTATCTTCTGTATGGTAAGTTATCTCCTGTCCTTTCATAGGTAAGTTATCATCCGTAGTCTTGTGTGTATGTAGGTAAGCTATCGTGTGTAATCCCGTGTGCATATAGATAAGCACGACATGTAAGGTGTGTGACACGAGGTAAGTCATCAAGAGCAGTCGTATGATCATGTAGTACATTGGTGTAAGGTTACATCTATATATATATATATATATATATATATATATATATATATATATATATATGTATATATATATTACACCTACTATTGTGTGTAGAAGTCTTCATATCATAGAGGATTCTGACATATATATATATATATATATATATATATATATATAAATATTCTCATTTGTTATTTATTTAAAAATGAAGAGTAATACTTTATTAAATCTTTACAACTAAGGTTTTCGGAGAGGGCAGGATGTTACAATACACATAAGACTACGGATGATAACTTACCTATGATACTACAGAAGATAACTTACCATACCGCAGATAACTTACCATACCGTAGATAACTTACCTACGATAGCTTACCTACATACGCATGAAACTACAGAAAATAACGTGCAGAAATTCATGCCACTCGTTTAAGACTTCCGCCTACTCCGGTTGGTGGTTGTTTTAATTTATAAACTTCTCATGAAAATAATGAGCAATGGAATCAGACCATATATATATATATTGTAACGGGGTGGGTTCGATTGTGCGAACTCCCGTTTGAATATCGACGCGCGGCCGCTCCCGTACGGCCCGCGCGCAACCCACGTTGCTCTTGCTTCTCGCCGTGCGGGGAATTTACACCCGTCGACAGCGTTACAAAGAATGAAGTCGCCCCGTGAATACGCGAGCCTACTCACCTGTCTCGTGAAGGTGCTCTGGCAACGAGCACCACGTCCGCAGAAAGCTTAGATCGTATGACGGAAGGACAGCGCCGTGCCCGCGGAGGCGGGGGGATCCTGCGTTCAATATCGACGCGATGCTGGAAAATAAGCAGGGAATATAGAAGCCGACAGGTGTTGTACATCATTAACAGACGCGGGCGTGTTAATGATGTACAAGATTTATTCAACAAGGCAGACTCCCGTCATACAAAATTAAAGGCCGCGAAGCTCGCGCGCCTACAATGAACCACCCGAAGGACGCAAGCCGCAATATGCGCGCAAGCTCTCTCTCTCTAGCACAGTCGTCCGCCCGCTGGCGGGGCGCCTCGCAAAGGCACACACGAATAGACTAACCTGTGTGAGAAGGGGCGTCCTCCAGGAATACCGGCATCGACGCCGGACAACACACGCAATCACTCGCGCACGCAGCGATCCGCCTGCACCATCTGCGCGGATGCCGCACGAACGCGAGTACTGATTCGGTCGACACTAGACGACGACGCGCTTAGCAGGGCCTCCTACTCGGCCCGTTGGTGCTGACAGCCGTTGGTTCACGCGGGCGAACCTCGCGGTCTCGCCTGCACTTCCTCCTCGCTGGCCTGGGACACGTCGTTATACAGGGCGCGGGCCTTGGTGCGAGGGCGGTCTTCCTCCCGTGTTGTTTCGCGCACGTGCGCAAAACCCCGAATTCGTAATTTTTCTTTTCTATACGACTCGGACGCACGTGGTTTTTCTCTCTTACCTCGAAACACGACTGCCTCAAAGAAAGGGAGAAGAATTCCCCTCTTCTCCTCTCCGCGACGACTCCGCTCCCCCCTATCTCCGCTCTGCCCTCCTTCGCCGGCCGGCCGGCCGCATCGAGGTCGCACCGTGTATATATTTGGCGCACGCCGCGGCAGACGAGTCGCACTTCGGTTGCGGCCTTGTCATAATATATATATATATATATATATATATTTGTTTTTCTCCTTTAACAAAAAATATTTTATCTAAATAAAAGCATCTTTGGAACTTTAAATAGGATTTGCTTTTCTTCTATATTATTTTAGTATAAAGGAATACAAAGGTTTTCAGATATAAATTTAGTTCATTTCAAAGTTCTGTTTTAACTCAACTTCCGATCATATAAATTACTTAATTCTAATATAAACTTATTAAAATCGAAGCTGATCTATCTTAAATTCAATGTTCCCATGTTAATATTACCTAAACTCTGACAGAAATTGCTTTATGTTTTCTTTGATGAAATAAATGTTTGCGAGATCAAGTAACTCCTTGAAATTTGCGGGTAATCATTTATCAACTCTTTGAAAGAAACAGAACTATCCCCTTGCGAAGTTTATAAAATCTGACAAGATATATATATATATATATATATATATATATATATATATATATATATATATAGTCACGTAATTCTGTAAAGTGACCTTTCGAATTTAAGTGAAGGAATTAAAATTTAATTAACCGCATGATTTATTTTACAATCAACCTGAAGGATTTTAATATAACAGAAATTCAACTTAATTGAATCTCATGATGATGATGAATGATTTCAACTATTTACGCTTAAATTAAACCGAAAAAAATTGCTGGAGTCGAACATATTAAACGTCGATAAGACCGAACAGTTTTATATAATTTAAATTAATTGAAAATATAGGGTTTATATGAAGTTACACACATAGAACTCGAACAGGTTGAAACTAAATTGATTTAACTATCTGGAGGTAAATCAAAAATACATAAGCTAAAAGATAACTGAGCGGATAACTAAATTTTTCCTTTTTTCTCCTTCCTCTTTTTCTTTAAACTGAATTACTAAATACGTTTTCTCAATTTCCTACTTTTGACCGACTTTAAGTTAAATTTTGATCGTAATAAATTTGAGAATTTTTGTCTAATAACATTGATTTTGATTGGAATATCCGTTTCCCCTGTTTCAACCTGTATCCAAGTAATTTCGGTCCTATGAGTAAATAACCAAAATTAAAAGTAAACTAACAAACTTAAACCAAAGTCGACCAACGAATGATTCCGTTCCTAACGGAGGCGGACTTAGACAGATTCTCGATTCTCCGACTGGAGAGGATCGAAAGGAATCGTCGAACGAACAAGGAAGGCGAGATCAGGGAAATCGTCTGTAAGAAAGAATGTAGACTTTAGAGGACGAAAACCGGGATTTAAGAAAAAATTTGGCGGGATATTTAATATTTTACAAGGGGAGCAAGATAGCCTATTGGTAGGACAGAATAACGACCAGCAGATTGTCGAATTGTTGTTGCAAAGGCCTGAGGAGTATAAATCTTTGAGGTCCGCCGTCGCCACCGTAGTAAAAGTAGCGTTAGAAGAATATTAGAAGGTAATTCAACCGACAAAACGGACGAAATAAACGGAACATTCGGACGCTTCTCAATCGAGAATTAATTAAATTTATACTACTAACTTTAAGTCGAATTGGAAATACAAATAATTATTCTTTTCTGATCACTTTCAATGATGGACCGCGAATCCCGACTTCGTAGTTGAACTGTGTTGCAACAATTAAAGGTCGCGAGACAGTGGCTGAACTAAAGCTTTAATAGAAATGTAATATAAATGTTATTTACTCGCGATCACTTCTAATTATAGAGTGGGAGTTCCGATTTCGTGGCTGAACTGTGTTGCAACGATTAAAAGTCGCGAGAAGGTAGCTAATGTGAACTTTGAATAAAAGAAACGCGTGAAGACTGATACGTGTTTACTCTCTAGAAGCTACCCTGGAACGATCGTGCGCCACTGCGCTCTTGCTTAAATAAAGCCAAAAGTAGGTTGTTCTCCGCGCCGCCGTCGCGGCCGGTTGCAGTGTTCTAATAGGCTGCAGAGCAGTGCACGTGACTTGTTGCTAACTGCTCGATGTAGTTCTGCGGTCGCAATGATCTTACTGCGCGCCAGCTGCGTCAGCGTTTGGAGTCGTCACTGGAGATCTTCTTATCTCGGACATATATAGTAGTACTCGCAATGTATTTCTCACTTATAATTTTATAAAGAGTGCCTACAAATATAACAGTTATAGTTTATATTTGATTTATGGCTTATATTTAAATAGTACAAATGAACTTTATTAAGCATTAATGTTGTAAATGCTATGGACAATCTCTGTGTGAAGTTTCATGTACCCTCAATGATTTTTCGACGTCTCTTTTGACTTAATAGTTGGCATCGCTCTGTTATTATTTATCTAAATGTTCAAATGTTAATCAAGGAACTTTTCCTACATATTAGACTATCCGTAGTTACTTATATCTATAAATATTCCCTCCTTTCAAATTAATAAATATTTTTTTATTGGTCTTACAGTCCAATCAATTCAATCTAAAAATAAAATAAAAATAAAAATAAGAATAAAAATAAAAATAAATAAAAATATATACAGTCTGACTGTCCCCAACGCCCTTACCTAATTGAAGACTTGTCCAACGTTTCGAGCTCGCTACGGCTCCTCATCAGAGCCATTTGTATATGGGCAGTCGACAAAAATACAATTCAATTGTTTTAATTAATTCCCTCCATTTGGCAGGTTATTTACAATGGGGCGCATCGAGAGGTTTTGCCTTCTTACAATTTGTTTAGTGCGCATATATATATACTATTATTATAATTTTTTTTCATACTAATAAAAAAATTAAATAATTTTTAATAATATTTTGTAGGTCTAAAATGTAAGTTGTCATGTTATGGTAGTTGGTACAGTGGGTCAGTTACCATTAGTGTCGGGTCGGTAAGTAGTACGTCAGTAAGTAAATTATCTGCTGTATGATAATTTATTTTCTGTAGTTTTATAGGTAGGTAATCATCTGTAGTTACGTGCGTACGTAGGTATGGTAAGTTATCCTCTATAGTTGTATAGGTAAGTTATCATGAGCAGTGGTACGACCATGTAGTACATAGTACATTGCTGCAAAGATGCATACATATAGATATATACACACACACATATATATATATATATATATATATATATATATATATATATATAAGACAATTATATTTACGTAGGAATCAAACTGTTCGCATTATAAGGCGGGATGCTACACCTGCCACTGTGTGTAGTTCTTTGTGTTCATAGTAAAGAGTATCCTAAACTTTATAATGTTTAGGATACTAAATCTTATAATAATAATAATAACTTATAAGAAAATGTTCCTCCGATATCAGTTTCACTCAACAGGTTTTATTTAGTCCAATCGTTTCCGCGGTTACATGAAATACTCCGATAATGCACTTATACAACGTCCGGCGCACGTGCTTCAACACCCCCCCGACCGCGATCCGCGCCCCGAACTTGGATTACTACGGGGAGAGGGAAAGGGGGAAAGGAAAGGGGAACACAGAAAAGAAAAACAAAAAGAAGGAAAGGACAGCGACAAGAACACAAACCACGATGGCGCTCACTGGGTGCGCGCGGTCCTCCGGTCCTCCGGCTCGCCGTCGGTACCGGCGTTACGCGTCTGCGAGGATGAAGGCGGCGCCGGCACTGCTGGGGCCGCTCGAACTCTTCTCTCCACTGCTGCCTCCGTTGGCTTTCTCCCCGTTAGCTCTTCCCGCTGTCTCCTCTTCTCGCCCAGCTCACGATGTCTCCTTTTTTTTCTTCTTTACGCTTTATCTTTGACGGCCGATCGCGGTCGTCACGCGCCGAACACGGCCCTCGCGCGTAACAATGATAACAAGTTTCGGCCTAATATTAACAATAGTTCGCCAACTTGTAAACTTATAGAAGGCCCATATCAAGACAAATAAAAATCTTTCATTTAGATAAACCAAGTTTGGTTGAAATAAGATCTCAGTTTTAGAATTTAATGTCAATAAATAAAAAACTTTTTTTTTTGCGATAATAAACTATTATATTAAATACAAGGTTCTCGTATTATTCAGTAAAAAAAAATTTTTATTCAACTTCATAAAGATTAATAATGTTTGAATTTGTTTTGATATTTTTCCTCTTCACGGCACAAGTATGATACCAAATATGCCAAATTTTTATATCTCAGCATCTCAAATTATGTGAATATCGCTTTTATTCACATTTTACGCATATAAATAGGAGTACTGCTCTACGTAATTAGGTTCATTTAAGAGTCATGCAAACAAAAAAAATTCGAGTTCAAAAGTCCGTAGCACAGAGACTTCATATGAATGAACCGAAGTTCTACTATCTAATTTATTCTATATAACATTATCTCATTTTATTTCTATTATCTCTATATCTTCTATTATTACTTCTTATCTAATTTATTCTATATACTACTATCTCATTTGATTTCTATTGTCTCTATATCGTCTATTATTTCTTCTTATCTAATTATTTCTATTATTTCTAATTATTCACTATGACCTATTATTAACTAACTTATTTCTACCATTTCTAATTATCTTCTTATTCTTATTATCTCTAATTTATTCTTATTATTTATTCTTATTAACTATATTTTATGTCTATTATTTCTAATTATCTTCTTGATATTTCATTTGCTCGTTTCTACTTTTTCCAATTTATCGTCTTTGTCACCATTATTATCTGTTTCATTTTTTCCTCTTTCTTCAGACATCTCACTCTTAGAATTAATTTATTTTTTTCAGTTTAATATCCATTTATTTTTCGTCCTCCGTGAGCACCTAACAACACTCGTTTGCGTCGTGCTGTAGGTTATGGCTACTCGCCGTTCCACCAGCCGACGGTCATGCGTGGCTCGTGACGCGGGGAGGTACGGGGAAGGGAGAATGCAGGGCACAAGACGTGACGGCGCGTGCGAGCGCCTTAAGGTTTTCTTGTCCATGGGATGGCGCGCGCGTCTTCTATTTCCTGGACAAGTCGGCGCGGGCGCCTTGTGACTCTTGTCACAAATCTCCCCCCCCCCTAAGTCGTAAATTCTTGGGTGTCGTCTTCTTGACCGGTTTTTCCTTCTTTTTTAACACCCCGCCCTTGGGTTTCCGTCTCGTAGTTGGCCTCGCCTGGTGTTAATCCTCCCTCTCGGTCGGTGACTACTGGTGATGAGTTCCGCCTTACCCCTAGGTCATCTTCTGGTCTGCCTCACCCCTTCTCTCAGTCTTCTGGTCCTTCGTGCCCCCCGTGTCCCAGGGGGTTCCTTTAATGTCCGGCGACGGCCTCCAGCAACAGTCGCACCAATGTCCTTACCGATACCTATCGTGACCCTCGACGGACAGGTCGGGGGGTGACGACGGCTATCAGTCGCTGCGGTGATGCCCCTGTTGCCGGTGTATCATCTAGGGTCCCACGCGGCGATGTTGATGCCGCGGGTGCATGGTCCGGAGCACGAGAAGCCGGGGGGCTTCCCGTCGCAGTCAAGGTGCGCCACCCCATATAACACCGGTACGCCCGTTGGCAGCGGGGGCAGCTCTCAATGACGACTGCGCGTCGCCCGCAGTTGCAACAGGACATTGCAGCTCCAGGTCGTGGGCAGTCCCTGCGCGCATGCCCCACCTGCCAACAGTTGCAGCAGTGTCGCCGGGGCGGATCCACCTCGGGCCGCGTCTGCATCGGCTCTTGGCCATCAAACAGTACCTGTCATGCGGGGGTATCTTTCTCCGTATTGGTGCTCCGGACGATGCTCCACGTGAGGGCGCTCTGCTCTCGGGAGTCCGGTGGGAAGCACCGGTCCTCCCGCGACCAGACGGGCCGTTCCACCTCGGTTTCGTCATTGGAGGACGACGGAGACCATGACGAATCGGACCCGCCGCCACGGATCGGAGGTAGTGACTCTTCCACTGTCCAGGACGCCCCCGGGACGGGCTGGAACTTCGGAAAAGGTCGATGACCTGCACAAGGCCGGGAGATTAGTGGGCGTGCCACCTCTCTTTCGAGCCCTGAGCGACGATGTCTCCGCATGTGACTCATTGCTAAAAGAATAAGTGCAGGGTTAAGGGATAGCTCCACCACTGGTCCGGTCTAACAATCAGGGAACAGGGAAGGGAAGGTGCAAGGAAAAGACGAAACGTCTTGTTACGAACCTAAGAGCCGAGCCTGGGACTGACAACATCGCGAGGGGAGGGGATGTATCCCTTTATTTCCGACATGTGCACCTTCGCGTTTTGCTGACTCGAGCCCGTCTCGAACGCGTAAGTCGTCGGGGAAAGTTGATCGGAAATTCGAAAGGGGCCCTCGTACCTAGGAGCCAATTTAGAGGAGAACCTCTTGGTCCCGCTCGACAAAACGCGTACCCTGCGTAACACTTGGTATCCCACCCTGAAACTCACATCTCGTCTACCCCGGTTATAGTACCTCTCTTGAGTGGCCCTTGCTCCGTTGATATGGCGGACGACAAGGTCCCTCAACGCGTCTAATCGCCACATACGGTCCTTCCATATCTCGGGATCGATCCTCGAAACCAAATTGCGTCCCTCAACCTCTCTTCTCAAGCTTTTGACCGGTTGCGGATGCCGGCCGAAATTTAAAAACGCTGGTGACACTCTAGTTGATGTTTGCGTCGCTGTATTCATGGCGTGACATTGTTCGCATAGATGCAGGTCCCAATCGCGATGGTCCGGTCGCACGCATATGGAAATCATGGTCTTTAAGGTTCGGTTGCTTCGCTCCACCGGATTGGCTTGCGGGTGGTATGGTGGAGTTGTGACATGTTTCACACCATACCCTTCTAACATCTGCTTAAGCATATGTTTATGAAACTCGGTCCCATTGTCGCTCAAGAAATAGTCCGGCGTGTTCCATCGGAATAGGACTAAATCCTTGAAAGCCTTGGCAACTGCCTTGCCGTCGGCTTCCTTCAACGCCTTTAATTCGACCCATCGGGTGAAGAGGTCCTGGAATTTCAGTATATACTTGTGTTGCCCCTTGCTCAGGGGAAGCTCGACGACATCGGCAGCCACAACGACCCAAGGTTTCTCCACGATGCGATGACCCATCAGTCCTTGTGGTCCTCTTCGCGTGGACTTATGACGCTGGCACTCGGGGCACTGGCGAACGTAGGTGTTCGTATCGTGATAGATCCCCGGCCAGTCGTAATCTCTCATGATCCTCTTGTACGTCTTTTTGACGCCCAGGTGACCAGCTGACGGTTCCTCATGTGCCTCACGCAACACTTTGTCTTGCTGGTCCATTGGTACGACGAGTTTCCAATTCTCTTGGTCCTCTATCACGTTCTCCAAAATAGGGTCCACCCTGCGTCTGTATAACATACCATCGTGTACACTCCACCCCGGGAACTTGTAGGGGATTTCTATGACTTCCTGAACCCTCTGGGTGTACTAATCATCCTCACACGGTTCGAATACAGCAATCTCTTCGAACTTATTCTCCAAGATCCGGGAGAACGCGTCCGGGGCCCAGTGAATAGCTCCGCGCCTATGTACTATCTCAAAATCCCATTGCTGCCTCTCTAAGGCCCAGCGGGACAGGTGGCTAGTAGGTTCTTTCAGGTTCCGGAGCCAGCGAAGTGCGCTGTGGTCCGTAATTGCTGTGAACTTATAGCCTTCCAGGTATGGTCTCAATTTCTTGATTGACCACAGAAACGCTAAACACTCTTTCTCTGAGGTCGTATAATTGCGCTCAGCGGCGGTCAATACACGATTCACGTATACTATCGAATTCTCGCCATTCTCTCCCTCTTGCATCAGTACTACTCCGATCGCGTAGTGGCTCGCATCGCACTGTACCGAGAATGGCTTCGAAAAATCCGGCCGCGCGAGCACTTGTCAACGCTTCCTTTAGTTTGTTGAACGCCTCTTCTTGGTCTGTGTCCCAGGTCCATGATTGGCTCTTCCGTAATAACTTAACTAACGAGATTTTCAATTCCGAATCTTTATCGATGAACCTTGAGTACCAGCCAGCCATACCTAGGAACCGACGCAGTTGCTTCACGGTCCTCGGGGTTGGGTACTCTAACAATGGTCGTACTCTGGGCCCGGTCTGAGACCTTCACGGTCCAACAGGAAACCGCGGTACGCCACTTGAGATAGCAAAACTCGTACTTCTTCCTATTTACGGATAGTCCTGCACCTCTCAGTCGTTCCAACACGCGCTTTAGTCAGGCCATGTGGTCCTCAAATGATTCTGTCGCTACGATAATGTCGTCCAGGTACCCAAATACATTGGGTTTATACTCTGGCCCGAACAGTGCATCGATGAGCCTCTGGAAGGTCATGGGGGCGTTCGTCAGGCCGAACGGCATTCTGGTGAACTGCCAGAGACCTGAATCGGGTACTGCGAAGGCCGTGAACTTTCTGCTCTTTGCCTCCATTGGTATCTGGAAGTACGCTTCCGTTAGGCCTACCTTCGATAAATATCTGGCCTTACGCAGCTTATCCAAAATAGAATCCATACTAGGTAACGGATAGGCGTCCTTGACGGTGACAGCGTTCAGGTCTCTGTAGTCCACACAGAAACGGAACGAACCGTCGGACTTTTTCGCGATAACAGGCGCGCTGCTCCACTCACTGGCCGAGCGCTCGATCACTCCTTTCTCGAACATCTTCTTCACTTCATCTTGTGCTATTTGCATCATCATCGGGGAAATGCGTCTCGGCCGGTGTTCGACTGGAGCCGCGTCCTGAACCTCTATTCTATGATCGGTCAGGGTAGTCGCTCCGAATCGTTCAGCGGCCTCGGGCAACAACTTACCCACGAGGTCCTCGACTAAGGTCCTTTGGTCCGCGCTAGCTTCGACGATACCCGTGCATTCGGCCGATACGGCTAACTCTTTCTCATCCGCTTCTTGTCCCGTGCGACTAAACTCTCTCCACCTACCGCCTCGTATGCGCCACTGTCCAGGTCCAAGCCCTCTTGACCTCCCAAATCTGGCAAAAGTCCATACTCAAAAGAATGTCATGGTCCTCGCGGCTTTGACTGACAACTCTCCGACAACTCTATCCACATCTATTATTAGCGGTAGCTCGCCTAGCATGGTCGTCCCTCCGCCGAACGCACTTTTCAGCCTCGTCGAGGTCACCGAGCATTTTAGCACATCCCAACATTTTAGCAGGTCCCTCTATAATGATAAAAACAACACAATTTGAGTTCTCCTCCACTTTTATCGTTGTATATATAAGTATCTTTTGTGTTTTACGACATGGCTAAGAGATCAACCTTTCCCTCCTTTAAAACACCGTCGACTTGTAACATCCGGCCCTCTCCGATATCTTTATTATAACACTCGTAATCAATGTATTTAAAACCCGTTTGTAACACACTATATATCCTATACGTATATATATATATTCAATATATATACCACGATGTTTGTAACCAATATATATTCTCGCATGTACAAGTTAGAATTATAGGAAATATACTAATATACGCTAGTATAAATATAAATACAAATGTACGTTACGTATTATCGACACGAAAATGTACAAGTTAGAATTATAAGTTATTATTGCATTAGATTATATATTATGGTAATACACCTACAGACAGAATACTTACCGATCCGACGACTTATGGTAATGCACCTACAGACAAACACTTGCCGATCCAACGATTCATGATAATGCACCTACAGACAAACACTTACCGATCCAAAGACTCATGATAATGCACCTACAGACAAACTACTTACCGATCCGACGATCGACATAGGATAATACACCCACCGACAGACACATTACCTCACCGACACTCTACACACGGTAACCGACCTACTGTACGCCAATTACCACAAGGCGACAGCTTACCTATAGACGAATAAAATATTCTTGACTTACCTTCTAGATGTACGAATCCCTATTAACAATTGTCTATAATTTATATAAACACGAAAGAACATTTGTGAAAACGATACAGAAGTGCGCATTAAATAAATTGTAAGAGGCGAAGCTCCTGAACACGCCTAGACACAAATAACCTACGAGAAAGGAGGATTTATTCATAGATAAATGTATTTGTAGTAAGAGACGTACGCAGTAAAACTTCCTCCGTCAACGTTCGTACAAGTAAATAAATAATTATCGTATCATCGCTAACTTTTACGTCCAAAGACGCCTCGAAATATCGTTAGAATTAAGCGAAACTTCGCATATAGATAAACCATTACTTCTGGTTTAAAAGAGCATTGTTTAAAGTTTTTACATTCTTTTGATTTTGTGAATGTGGATATTTTGGAATATGGTATTAATAATAAGTATAAACGGGAGAGTCTTGAAAGTATTCACATTTCCAAGAATCGAAATAATGTGAATTTAATGTTAGAGTCTGGTAGATTGGACAGTGTTTATCATTCCTTATTAAATTGATTGGTTTTGGACAATTTGTGTAGAGGGGGAATTTATATTTAATTTACGAAATTTGGTGGTGGGGATGAGTATATATAGATTAGAATATAAGGTTTAGATTAGTCCCTGATGAGGAGCCGTAGCGAGCTCGAAACGTTGGACAAGTCTTCAATTAGGTAAGGGTGTTGGGGACAGTCAGACTGCACTTTACTAACAAAGAATTTTTTCAGCTAATATTTTATTTTCAGATTAGTCTACGGGGGTGAATATAAACAAGGACAGTCTGACTGTCATTATCATTTTAATTTAATTTTTAATTTAATTTTTATTTTTAATTTTTATTTTTTATTTTTATTATTTATTATTTGTATTTCTTATTTTTTATTTTTTATTATTATTTTTATTTTTTATTTTTTAGTTTTATTTTATTTTTATTTTTATTTTTATTTTATTTTATTTTTGGTTGAAATTGATTGGACTGTAAGACCAATAAAAAATATTTATTAATTTGTATATGGGCAGTCGACAGAAGTACAATTCAATTGTTTTAAGGATCAAACGAGCCTAGCGCTCCTTTCGGGAACCCTCGCCAACGCTGCCATCCTAAAACGACAAGGTAAGTCTTCAGGGAAAACAAATTACACCATAAATACGCCGGTGTAAAGTTTTAACAAACTGACCCGGACGTAACAGACTCCAGTCGACCAATGATGCGTATACCTAACAGGAGGTGAAGTTGATGATTACCTCCATCAGCTGTCTCTGCGAAGCGATGGTACGATATTTGACCTGCTTCGCAGAATAAAACAATGGCTGAAAGGAGAGTATGACCAGAATGATTTTGTAGAAGAAATAGAAGAAGATCCGGGTCATGTCTTTCTTAAGCATGACTCAGCCAGGAAATCCTTCATTGAAAGGATTATTGCCCAGCGCGATCCTTCCTGGCTAGACTCAATGGCTGATGGACAAGAGTGGCATCCGTTGGAGTCACTGGAGCATGACGAAGAAGTCCAACGGAATCTCGAAGCCTCTAGATTGTGCTTGAGGGTGGGTCTGACCATCCAGCCTGGTGTGGTTGAGCAGACGACTGCAGGAGGCCTACTACTAGGCCTCCCACAGAATAGTCGGGACAGACGACCCCACCCCCGTCGTCAAGCGCAATCCCCACTACCACACCTGGCAGTCTACATCCATGTACAATGGAGGATATTCTGCGGTTTATGGCAATTCAAGACCAACGAACGAAGAGGTTAGAAGAAGCGTTGACTGACATAACCAACCAATTGTCAGCTGTATCTCAAATTCGTTCCGCACCGGTCAGCAGTACACGACTGGCCGACGAATCTGCACGCAAGAAGGTGCAGATTCAACACACATTTGTGTGTCACGTATCCACCGTGCAGGAAGAATCGTCAGTCTCCCTACAACCTCCAGCCAGTGGCGTTTCGACGCCACGCTCAAGCCCTCGAGTCCGTGAATGTGGCTGGAAGGACGGGAACTCCTCGAAGCCAACAGAAACTTCGAAGATTACGCTGTCCGGAAGATTGCCCAGTGAGAAGCTAGAATTCATTGGGGGATCGAAGAGGGATATAGGTTTAGTGGTCCGTAAATGGGATATACATTATGAAGATTCCAATCAGGACCTAAAATTATTCCTCAAGCGGATAGAGGAGCGCCAAAGAAGTTCGCAAATATTGGACGAATAATTAACACAGGAGCTCCCCGAAATATTCAAGGGGAATGCAGAGTTATGGCTTGACGCTGTCAGAAAAAGAGACATAACCACTTGGAGTGTAGTCCGTACCGCTGCAAAAGAATGGTACGGAGCCGGTCCAGAATATCAAATGGGTTGGAGTCAATCCACCTCTCCCCGAAACAGAACAATTGGATAGACTGCTGCGTAATGTACGCCCCGAAATCCAGCGAAGGATACCAAGGAAATCCATTAGCAATGTGCGGGAATTTCTAAATTTGGCCAGAGATGCCGAATTTGCATTGGAGTGTGAAAAACGCTATAAAACTCCTCCTTCGCCGGATAAGGCGATTTTGCGCGAAGCCGCATATAAATCGCCGAATTCCAAACGGGCTAGAACTAATGTGGCTGCAACTGTACATCAGGAAAATCCCGATCAAGAAAATAGGATCAATCCTGATATGGCAGAAATACGCAAGTTACTGACTCGTTTGGAATCAAAATTCGGGCAGGTAGGACCATCTAGTAGACCGTCTACTTCTCAGGGAGATCGAAGGCCGAAACCAGAAGAAGAAAGAAGAGGGCCTTCGAAAACGAACCGCCAACCCTGGAGGCGGAATCGAACACCCCCTAAGAAGTCTACTAGCACTACCAGTTCAGAGCAGGTTAACAAAGCTCCGGAGGGTCGTCCACTTGATCAGAAGAAGAGTGAGGACGGCCCGTTCAAATGTTACAAATCTGTTGAAATGGGTTACCGCATTTATAACTGCCCGAAATGTTCGGGAAACGGAAAGCCAGACGGCCCATAGGGTCCGATCGACCCAAACGTGACCCCCGACGAAAATATTCAGTTGAGGAAATTCCGTCGACTGAGGAAAATGACAGTGGCGAATTATATCCCGGCCAAATTGCCGTTCGAATTGGCAGCGTTCACGCGCAATGTGTTATTAGCTGTGATCTCAAACCTTAAGTAGATTGCTACGTAGAAGCCAATGTCGCACGAGCGTTCCGTATCATCCATGATCCGATTGATAATTCGCTGTGGGTCCAAGTAGTGAATAAGCGGGTCAGGATGGAAGTAACCGCAGTCACATGTAATGAAATCCAACGACTGGCACCGTTGCGATTGACTGACGGCTTATCTTCTGAAATTCGAGTAGGCGAAATAACCTCAGAAGAAAATACTGGTTTTGATCTGACCATGGGTTTCCGAGGTTAGCATCCATTGGTCTCGCGGATATATCACGGCAGGAGCAAGAACGTATGAAGTAGCTCTTAAATAAAATCCTGCCGACGGGAGAAGTGCCACTGGCACGTACGACATGGGCGGAACATATAATAGATGTACGAGATGCTCGCCCTATATGCCAAAAGGTATATCCCGTCTCTATGAAAATACAAGGAGAGATGAATTCTCAAGTTAGAGAAATGCTAGAGACTGGAGTAGTCGAACCATCCACAAGTGGATGGTCAAACCCAGTGGTGATGGTACGTAAAAGTAAGGGGAAGTATAGATTTTGCATCGACTTTCGAAAAGTTAATTTAGTTTCGAAACCTGATCATATCTGTTACCTAACGTGGACCAGATTCTAGGGAAGCAACAATGAGCCAGATATATTTCTACCTTAGATCGGAGTAGCGCGTATCATCAAATACCACTTCATTCAGAATCCAAACCGATAACAGCATTTACGGTACGTGTAATGGGGTTGTTCCAGTTTACCAGGATGCCATTCGGTCTATCTAACGCTGGAGCGTCGTTTCAACGACTTATCGGAATTATCGGACCAGACCTCGAGCCGAATGCCTTTTCATATCTGAACGATATTATCATCGCTACTGAGACATTCGAAGAACACTTAGACGGGATACGTCGTGTTCTTGCTCGAGTACATGAAGCTGGACTCACAAACCGAGAAAAGAGTGTCTTTGGACACACCGAAGTCAAGTACTTAGGTGTTCTCGTCAATCGTGAGGGATTCCGTCCCGATCCCGAGAAGATCGAATCAGTAATGCGCTACACGGAACCGAGAAACCTGAAGCAACTTAGACGTTTCCTCGGTATGGTATCGTGGTATAGGAAATTTCTAAAAGATTTCGCTACCATTGCCGAACCACTCACACGTCTAACTAGAAAAGACTGTCGTTATGAGTGGACCGAGGAACAACAAGCCTCTTTCGACAAGATCAAATCAATGATCGCTTCGGCACCCGTCCCGCATAGGCCGTCGGTGGATATCCAGTTCACCGTGCAAACAGATGCGAGTGACCCTGGTATTGGAGCGGTCCATACGCAGGAAGTCGACGGACAAGAACGGGTGTTGGAGTTCGCGAGTAGAGCACTCTCCCAAGCTGAAAGAGACTATTCGTAACCAAGAGAGAGTGCTTAGCTGTCGTATGGGCTCTTGATAAGTTCCGTCCTTATATAGATGGATACCATTTCTGTATCGTTACGGACCACAGCAGTTTGAGGTGGATTCGTACGATGTAGAACCCAACTGGCAGACTCGCACGATGGGCTCTAAGATTGCAAGGGCAAAGTTTTGATGTAGAACATCGGAAAGGGACGTTGAACAACGTGCCAGACGCCCTTTCTAGGATGTCCGAGGGAGACGATCTATTTTGCTCAACTGTAACCTGGTCAAGAGATACCCAAGGCGAGTGGTATCTACAATGGTTAATGAACGTCCAAGATCGTCCCAACGATTATCCGAAGTGGAAAGTAATCGGGGGACAATTATATTGATATCGTCCAGATGATGTCCTCGAAGTTATAATGGGCGATGAGGACGCTTGGAAGATCGTCGTTCCTAAGGAACGTCGTGATACGATTCTTAAAGAGTGTCACGATAATCCTACGGCCGGACATCCAGGACGTGAGAAAACTTTCGCTGGAGTCAGAAAATATTATTACTGGCCTGGATTTTATAAGACAGTTCAAGAATATGTGAAAAACTGTCTTATATGCCAGCAGTCCAAGGTGGACCAAAGACCACCTGCTGGTTTGATGGATCGGAGAGTGTTAGAAAGACCTTGGCAAATGGTCGCTGGCGATATTACCGGACCATTTGTAAACAGTCGCCATGGATTTGAGTATACCCTGTTATTTCAAGATTTGTTTACACGGTGGGTAGAATGTATCCACATCCGTAAAGCGAATGCCAGGACGATCCTCAAAGAATTGGAAGAGAGCATCATACTCAAATTCGGCGCGCCAGAGGTCTTCCTGTCGGACAATAGTACTGAATTTAAAAATCGTACGATTGACGAATACTTAGTGGAAGCGGGTATACTTCATACCCTTACTCCACCTTACCACCAGCAGGATAATCCAGTGGAGCGGGTTAACAGGATTTTGAAAACCCGCATAATGGCGTTCGTAGAAGAATCTCATAATATGTGGGACGAGAAACTCGTTGAGTTGAATTTCTCACTAAATACGACGCCACATAGTTCCACTGGATATTCTCCGGCTTTATTAAATTTTGGACGAGAGCTGACTCCGCCAGGAACTCTCCGCCGTAGCCAGGATGAAGCTACGGCGGAAACTCAACAAAGAGAAAGAGTGAGTTCCTGGCTGGTGAAAATGAGTAAGTTGAGAGAACTCCAAGAAGCTGCTAAGACACGATCTCAAGGACAACAGCATCGCCAAGCAGAGTATTATAATGCAATGCGACGTCCATCTCCATACCAAGTGGGTGACTTGGTATGGGAGAAAAATCGTTTCTTATCCTCGGCGGTTCAAGGGGTAATGCCTAAATTAGCCCCTAAATACGTGCGGTCTTTTGTTATAGTACAAAAGAAAGGGACTAATATGTATGAGCTGTAAGGTTGTGACGGACGGATTGAACAGTTAGTTCATGCTGAACAACTCAAGCCGTACATCCAACCCGACGAAAACGATTTCTTGGAGGATACTTTTACGATGGAACGAGAGGATGAGATTTTACCCCAACCACCGCTGGAACCAGAAAAAGAAGAAATGAATCCTCAATCTCCGTTGGATCACGACCAGGTGTCGAGCGACCCACCTGTAATGCAAGAGTCTTCACCAGCGGGTGAAGATTCTAGAGCGAGGTCCTCTGCGCAGGGCGATCCCAAGAACACTCGCGAAGCGTTAGGTTTCATCCCGGGTAGGAAACGAGGTCGTCCGCGTAAAAAGAAACTTTTGATCCAGCGGTCTTCGTCTCAAGATATGGCGACCTCTCGTCGAACGGACCCAACAGAACGAAGACCGCGTGGGAGGCCACGGAAGGAGAAATAGTTTTCCCCTTCCTATTAATATAGTTCGTCCTTCTTTTATTTGTTTCAGATGGACAACTTGATGGACGAATCCTTCGTTGCCCGTTTTAAGGAGCTGCGCGGAGAGATGTGGGAGCAAGGTTTGGCCTTGACGGTAGTCCATCGGGGCTACCGATCTGCTCGCCCATCTCTCCGAGTTGGTTCCTTCCAGAACCCTCCTCCGTGGTGATCGAAGAGATGGAAGAGGAAGGTCCGGATTCGGACAAAGGGGAATACGTCCCCCTCAGACGTCTTAAGTCGACGTCTGGATTCTCCCGTCCGAATGTCAACGGAGGAAGAAGGGGGCCTCCTTCGCCTTCCACCACTACAAGTACCCAGACCGCCCCTCCCGAAGCAGGAGCTTTGGGCCAAGAGGGGGTGAGGTCTGAGCCACGATCTGGCACGTTACGGTCGGAGACCACTCCTCCCGAAGCAGGAGCTTCGAGCCAAGAGGCGGTGAGGTCTGAGCCACGATCTGGCACGTTACGGTCGGAGACCACTCCTCCCGAAGCAGGAGCTTCGGGTCAAGAGGGGATTCACCCGATCGTATATTTAAATCCGAACGAGCTGGTCCTTTCCCGAGACCTACGAACGCCTCTCCCGGAGCAGGAGCTCTGGGACAAGAAGAGGTGAGATCAGAGGCACGATCTAGCTCTCCAGCAGGAGCTGTGGAGCGAGAAGAGGCCTCTGAGACGGCTCCCACCACTCCTGGGGATCATGACCCAGGAATGAGGGGAACATCGAGACCACATACGTCTGAATGTCGTCCAGCGTCTTCTCCCCCCGAAGCAGGAGTTTCAGGTTCCGGAGAAGGCATGAACCCTCCCCCTTTCATGACTCCGCTCCAACGAATGAAACAGTGGCTCTTGGAAGCCTTCACCGATTTCAAGGCCAAGGCAGAAGTGACCAAGAAAGCCCAGAGGAGAGTCATCGATCTCTGTGAAGAATTACGAGGTCGACCTAGTGGCCGGAAACAGGTTGGTCCCGTCTTGAACCTGGAGCTCGATGACTTAGTAGAGTCATCGTGGGCTCAGGAAGCTTTCCTTAGCTTACACCGGCAGCGTCGTGAGCGACAAAGGATGGAGGAGCTAACGGCAGCTCTCGCACGCCAAATGGCCGCCGAGGCCGAGGCAGAGCGGGTGCATGCCGAGCTTCTCCGTACCTGTGAAGAGGCTCGCCGGTTAGGGGAGGGTGTTCCTTCCTCCCTTCGGGATTTCGCGAACATAGCCGCGAATGAGCGGCTAAAATCAAGAACGGCTCCATGACCCCGAGGGAGTCGTAATGGTAGGATGCCAGGGTGCACCACGAGTGGCCCTGCTGGTCGCGGCAGGGGAAGTCCATCGGGTAATTTCCGTAGAGAAGATGCCCGACCTGGGGTTTCGAAAAATAGAATAGAAACCTCAGACGAAGACTTCCAGTTGTACTATGTTCAAGATCCTAGTGGACGGTACGGCCGACACCACCGTTGTTTCTTTTGCGGGTACCCGGGCGTTACAAAAGAGAAAAAGTGTCCTAATCGTGACGTCCATAAATTCGTTAGGAAAACACCCTGTTTCCTTATGGGCGGTTAAGGTCCCGGGAGATCCCTCTCTCCGTGACACCCAGCGGTGAAGCAAAAGAAATTTTGTTTATTGTATATATTTGTATATATTTGTTTTCTTTCGCCGTTGGGATGTCACTGTATATATATAATAAATATTATAATTTTTGTTAATATATGTATGATTATAATTCCCTTTTGCCACTCATATTTCCTATAGTTATCCCTTAGATCTTCTTGCAGAGTTGCTTTACAGTAGTATACGCACCGTCTGGATGGAGGGTGTAACATGTATAGGTTAGTTCGACCTATACATGTTAATATTATTAACAAATAGGAAAAAAGGGAGGGAAAAAGGGAAAAAGAGAGAGAGAAAAAGAATAAAGAGGTAGATAATATAGAAAAATTATTAATATAATATAGTTAGTTGTTCTTTTACCTGACAAAGTTTAGTTAGTGTGAAAATTTTACTCTTCTATTCTCTTAGCCATTGTTGGATATTTAAAATTTATTATTGTAATTCAATCATAACAGGGAAATTTAGTTCACCTATATCAATAGTGAAAAAGACAGTTTATACAAAAAGATTATTGCCGAGGATAGGCAATCAAACCGGCCGGTTTTATAGCATCCAGTAACTCACGTTAATTTCGTCGTTGGGTTGTATTTTTTCATCGTTGGTGTATTAAGGTTGGTGCATTTTTCTTTTGATATATTTATTGTACTTTGAGTTTTCTGTACAATATTATATACTTTTACTTCTTTTTATTTATTTTCTTCCCGATTAAAATTATTAGACATAACGAATTAATTTTAGTAGTGTGAGAGAGACAGAGAGATATAACCATAGACTAGAATAGCAGGAGCAGTAAGGGCGATTCAACTTTATTTGATAGTACACCTTGTTCTTCTTCAGGTGGCGCTCTTGTTGCTCTGTTTCTCCGTGAGACTTCTAAATTCACCTCTCTCTCCCCCTGTGTGAACGGATACGCGCGTTAGTTAATCGCGGGTGCGTATCAGGTAGGGTTAGAATAACAATTGTTATAATTTTATTAAATTAAATAAAAATTTTAATTGTTTTATTGACTAAGAAAATAGATTCACTTTTGATTTTATTTTTCTTACATATTAGAGAATATTATACACATTCTCCTCCCTGTACCTGATCATTGATCCGTTTTTTTCCTGGATTAACGATAATTTATCATATATAATAATTTATTATTATTTATATGATTTCCACGGTAGGTAAAGGTAAATCTGAGGACTAAATAACAGCAAAGAACCTACGGTCCAAAAAGATTGTTTTAAATAATTTAATCCGTTCGGGGTTCTTTGCATCTCTGTTAACGTGTACATCTACCGGGTGTTTAACTATTAAGTACCCCGTTACAATTCTAAAAAAAAAGTACGGCAAAACCTCTGATTATTGAGGTAATTCTTAAATACTTTATTTAAATTGTACTGGTTAACTAAAATATTTTCATTGAGTTAGATTTTACTTATTGATTTTCAATTGATTAGCCAGAAATAATGTTATAAATCAAATATTTTATAAAGCTCCTAACAAAAATCTAATTTCATGATTTGATTAGAATTTATGAAAGAATTTTTAATTAAGTGAGAAAAGTGTCAGTACCGACAATTATATGTGAATCATACGTATAATAAATATCACAATTTCGTAAGTTTATATGCAATTTCTTAGAGAAATAGCTAATTTATTTAATTAAAATATATCCTATGATATAATATTGTCTCATTTATATATGTAATTTTCTAAAATTTTTAATAAATCACGTTAAAGCTTGTATTTTACTTAACTCCAAATCTGTTACTTTCCATTTCTATCTAAATCTTAATTTTTATAGACTACTGTAACATCCGGCCCTTTCTGATATCTTTATTATAACACTCGTAATCAATGTATTTAAAACCCGTTTGTAACACAATATATATCCTATACGTATATATATATTCAATATATATACCACGACGTTTGTATCCAATATATATTCTCGCATATACAAGTTAGAATTATAGGAAACATACTAATATACGCTACTATAAATATAAATACAAATATACGTTACGTATTATCGACACGAAAATGTACAAGTTAGAATTATAAGTTATTATTGCATTATATTATATATTATGGTAATGCACCTACAGACAAACACTTACCGATCCAACGACTCATGATAATGCACCTACAGACGAACACTTATCGATCCAACGACTCATGATAATGCACCTACAGACAAACTACTTACCGATCCGACGATCGACATAGGATAATACACCCACCGACAGACACAATACCTCACCGACACTCTACACACGGTAACCGACCTACTGTACGCCAATTACCACAAGGCGACAGCTTACCTATAAACGAATAAAATATTCTTGACTTACCTTCTAGATGTACGAATCTCTATTAACAATTGTCTATAATTTATATAAACACGAAAGAACATTTGTAAAAACGATACAGAAGTGCGCATTAAATAAATTGTAAGAGGCGAAGCTCCTCAACACGCCTAGACACAAATCACCTACGAGAAAGGAGGATTTATTCATAGATAAATGTATTTGTAGTAAGAGACATACGCAGTAAAACTTCCTCCGTCAACGTTCGTACAAGTAAATAAATAATTATCGTATCATCGCTAACTTTTACGTCCAAAGACGCCTCGAAAAATCGTTAGAATTAAGCGAAACTTCGCATATAGATAAACCATAGCTTTCGCAACGATTATGCCTAATGAACTTTATTTGTAATAATTAATTATAAGCCGTAAAATCAAATTGAATGTATAACTTTTATGTTCACGAACGACTTCATAAAATTGTAAGTCCAATTTACATTGCGAAGTATAACTATATATATACGACGATAAGAAGATCTCAGGTAGCACAGCCAGACGCTGACTAGGCTGTCGCGTAAGGTAACTTTTGCAACCGACGAACTGCTCTTAGCACTTAGCAACAGAGTTTACGCCGAGTTTTTAGCCAATCATAATTTTGTACGTGGCCGCAGCGGCGGCACGAGGGAACTTCTTTCTCACCCTTTTATAAACCGGCACGAGCACGCGCCAGACAGTTCCAAGGCAGCCACGAGACTTTATACATGTATCTTTCGAGAGAATAATCGGACTTAACGTTAATTCTTATTTCCAAGTCAACTTCGAGTACGCGTCGCGCTTATATACGAGTTCAATTACAACCTCCGCATAAATAGATCGCGACAAGTCTTCGCGCATATACAAGTATATTTTACGATTGATTAAAAGAGTTTTCGTTAGTTCGCCTTCTCGTGACTCCAAATCGTTGCAACATAGTTTAGCCACGGAGTCGGAACTCTCGCCCTATAATTAGGAGCGATCGCGGGAAAAAACTAAATTTACGTTTTCGATTCGAGATTAATACGGTTATCGTCTCTTCCAATTGCTGCAACACAGTTCAGCCACGAAGCCGTGACTTGTACGCCATCAATCTAAAGCTAACGAGTAAGCGAATAATAATTGTATTTAAATTTCAACCGAAACTTACAGCACCAAAGTGGACGTAACAATTGTGTGTCGTGATTGTGACATTTGTAAGAAAAAATAAATAAATAAGTGATTTCAATTATAAGGATACACAGGTGTTGTTTTTAGTTCATTTATTAAAGAATACACATAAATCATACATATTTCCTGACATCCTTTTCCTCGAACCAACGTCGAGAGCCAGCTGCAATAAGTAGTGTATCACTACGGTAGGGCAGCCCGCAACAACCAAGGATCGAGCGAGCCTGGCGCTTCTTTCGGGAACCCTCGCCAACGCTGCCATCCTAGAAAGACAAGGTAAGTCTTCAGGGAAAACAAGTTACACCATAAATACGCCGGTGTAAAGTTTTAACAAACTGACCCGGACGTAACAATTGGTGACAGTGCGGTGTGATTTGTTTTCCCCACCAAGAATTTTTATAAAAATTCAAATAAATACTTCAAAATTATATATATATTTATTTATATATAATTTATAATTATAATATATATTTTCAAAGTTTGTTGTGAATGTTATATAAACAGTATAACAATTATATATTAACTACATTAACGATATATTTTAAAAATCTTTATAAAAATTCTAATAAATACTTCAAAATTATATATATATTTATTTATATATAATTTATAAATATAATATATATTTTCAAAATTTAATAAAGATTTTTTTATTGGTCTTACAGTCCAATCAATTTCAACCAAAAATAAAATAAAATAAAAATAAAAAATAATAAGAATAAAAATAAAAATTAAAAATAAAAATTAAATTAAAAATTAAATTAAAATGATAATGACAGTCAGACTGTCCTTGTTTACATTCACCCCCGTAGACTAATCTGAAAATAAAATATTAGCTGAAAAAATTCTTTGTTAGTAAAGTGCAGTCTGACTCTCCCCAACACCCTTACCTAATTGAAGACTTGTCCAACGTTTCGAGCTCGCTACGGCTCCTCATCAGGGACTAATCTAAACCTTATATTCTAATCTATATATACTCATCCCCACCACCAAATTTCGTAAATTAAATATAAATTCCCCCTCTACACAAATTGTCCAAAACCAATCAATTTAATAAGGAATGATAAACACTGTCCAATCTACCAGACTCTAACATTAAATTCACATTATTTCGATTCTTGGAAATGTGAATACTTTCAAGACTCTCCCGTTTATACTTATTATTAATACCATATTCCAAAATATCCACATTCACAAAATCAAAAGAATGTAAAAACTTTAAACAATGCTCTTTTAAACCAGAAGTAATATGTGAGCTACGTAAACTATATTTATGCTCATAAATTCTCTTTTTTAAATATCTACCTGTTTGTCCAATATAGTATTTATCACAATCCATGCAATTAATCTTGTAAACAACTCCTGATTTTAAGCATAAATCATCCTTATCTTTGCAATTATTAAACAATCTACTTAAATTATTGCGATTTTTAAAGAAAATTTGAATGTTATATTTCCGAAAATTTCTTTTTATTCTTTCAGATAATCCTCGAACATATGGTAAGACAATAATTTTGCCTCCGTTAAAATCAATTCCTGCACTATGTCTATTTTCGGTATTACAAATTTCAAACAATCTCACAGCAATCAATCTATTAATAAATTGAATTGGATAGCCATTATTAATAAAAGTCTCTCTTACTATCTGTAAATTATTTTGTCTAAAATCTTTATGTGACAATTTAATTGCTCTGTCAATGACACCTCTCAATGCTCCAATTTTGTTTCCGAATTGGTGGTGTGAATTAAAATCTAAAAACCTACCTGACCAAGTAGGCTTTCTGTACCAATTAAGTTTTACCTTATTATTACTACATCTAATCACATTAACGTCCAAAAAACTTAACTGACTATTTACTTCAACCTCCCTTGTAAATTTAATTCTGTCATGTACAGAATTGAAAACATCCACCATTTCATCCACAAAAACTTCTGGAACAATTGTAAAGATATCATCAACATATCTCTTAAATATCATTGGTTCAAAAAGCAATTTTGACAAGGCTATACTTTCCAACTTTTCCAAAACTAAATTAGCTATAACCGGTGACAAAGGCGACCCCATTGGACATCCGTATTTTTGTTCATAAAATTTATTATCAAATGAAAAAATTGTGTTATTAAAAACCAAATTCATTGCTTTAATAAATTCATTCATTGTCAATTTTGTATGCAAATTAATTTCATTCCACTTTTCCTGTATAATATCATTTAACAACTCTAAAGGTACATTTGTAAACAAAGATACTACATCCAATGAAATCATCTTGTAGTTTTTCGGAATAACAATATCTTTCATTTCATTGTAAAAACACCAACTATCCTTAATGTAAGAACTAGTTCTTCCAACTATCTTAACCAATATATTAGACACAAATCTAGCAATATTATAAGTTGGGAAACCTATGGAAGATATTATTATTCTAAATGTCAGATTTTCTTTATGAATCTTGGGAAGCCCATAACATTTTGCCACAGTTCCATTTTCACATTTTAAATACTTATATGTAGTATCATTTATATATTCATTTCTTTTCCAATTATTTAATAACTCTTTCAAATTATTGTGTAGCTTAATGATATGTGGATTACCAATCTTCAAATAAGTACTATCATCATTTAATATATTATTTATACAATTTATGTAATCAATTTTATTGGAAGCTACAGTTACATTACCTTTGTCGGCCTTTTGGAAGATTATATTAGGGTTATTTTTCAAAAAATTCTTCGCGGTAATCAAATCATGTATAAAATTACTATTTAAAAATTATCAAATTTATTTTCTCTTTTAAAATTACTAATGACATTAACCAAAGATGCCCTACATTCCATTTTTAATTCATCATTTAAACCAAAAAGATTACTTTCAACCTCCGCGATGATTTCTTTGATCGGGAGATTACTTTTACAATATAATATTCCATGTTTGGCACCTTTAGACATGATGTTTATTACTTCATTTGGTATCTCCTTGTCAGTTAGATTCCTAAACCAATTTTTATTGTTTGCATTGTTAAATTGATAGCTTTGAAATTGTTTTTTATTTCTTAAACATTCAAATTTCCTTTTTAGTGTTTGTCTATTAATATATTTTGTCTTAATAAAATGTTTGCTTTGACCAAGAAAAAATTCATGTAATTCATTTCTTTCTATATTTTGATAGAAATAATGTTTAATCTTTAATAAATATCTATTTAAGGAATGAATCTGAATATGTAAATCTCTAATTTCTAAATTAAGTAATTTATTTTTGAAAAAGAAAATATTTTTCTTTAGATCATAACAAACATTATTACTATAAACCTGCAAAAAATATTCATCATGAAATCTATTATTAATGTGTACCGGAAATATATTTGATTTCTTGCATCTAATAAGGAATGTAAGTTTTTCTTTAAGAATTACAACTTTTAAATTCATTTTAATCCATTTTGAACAATAATCTTTAATAGTACTACCATATTTACAATAAATTTCTCTAAAATAAATGATGACATACCCCCTTAATTTAAGTTAAATAGACCTTCTATTTTAAAACAATTGAATTGTACTTCTGTCGACTGCCCATATACAAATTAATAAATATTTTTTTTTATTGGTCTTACAGTCCAATCAATTTCAACCAAAAATAAAATAAAATAAAAATAAAAAATAATAAAAATAAAAATAAAAATTAAAAATAAAAATTAAATTAAAAATTAAATTAAAATGATAATGACAGTCAGACTGTCCTTGTTTACATTCACCCCCGTAGACTAATCTGAAAATAAAATATTAGCTGAAAAAATTCTTTATTAGTAAAGTGCAGTCTGACTGTCCCCAACACCCTTACCTAATTGAAGACTTGTCCAACGTTTCGAGCTCGCTACGGCTCCTCATCAGGGACTAATCTAAAATGAATTTATTAAAGCAATTAATTTTTAAATCTTTAATGAATTTATTAAAGCAATTAATTTGGTTTTTAATAACACAATTTTTTCATTTGATAATAAATTTTATGAACAAAAATACGGATGTCCAATGGGGTCGCCTTTGTCACCGGTTATAGCTAATTTAGTTATGGAAAAGTTGGAAAGTATAGCCTTGTCAAAATTGCTTTTTGAACCAATGATATTTAAGAGATATGTTGATGATATCTTTACAATTGTTCCAGAAGTTTTTGTGGATGAAATGGTGGATGTTTTCAATTCTGTACATGACAGAATTAAATTTACAAGGGAGGTTGAAGTAAATAGTCAGTTAAGTTTTTTGGACGTTAATGTGATTAGATGTAGTAATAATAAGGTAAAACTTAATTGGTACAGAAAGCCTACTTGGTCAGGTAGGTTTTTAGATTTTAATTCACACCACCAATTCGGAAACAAAATTGGAGCATTGAGAGGTGTCATTGACAGAGCAATTAAATTGTCACATAAAGATTTTAGACAAAATAATTTACAGATAGTAAGAGAGACTTTTATTAATAATGGCTATCCAATTCAATTTATTAATAGATTGATTGCTGTGAGATTGTTTGAAATTTGTAATACCGAAAATAGACATAGTGCAGGAATTGATTTTAACGGAGGCAAAATTATTGTCTTACCATATGTTCGAGGATTATCTGAAAGAATAAAAAGAAATTTTCGGAAATATAACATTCAAATTTTCTTTAAAAATCGCAATAATTTAAGTAGATTGTTTAATAATTGCAAAGATAAGGATGATTTATGCTTAAAATCAGGAGTTGTTTACAAGATTAATTGCATGGATTGTGATAAATACTATATTGGACAAACAGGTAGATATTTAAAAAAGAGAATTTATGAGCATAAATATAGTTTACGTAGCTCACATATTACTTCTGGTTTAAAAGAGCATTGTTTAAAGTTTTTACATTCTTTTGATTTTGTGAATGTGGATATTTTGGAATATGGTATTAATAATAAGTATAAACGGGAGAGTCTTGAAAGTATTCACATTTCCAAGAATCGAAATAATGTGAATTTAATGTTAGAGTCTGGTAGATTGGACAGTGTTTATCATTCCTTATTAAATTGATTGGTTTTGGACAATTTGTGTAGAGGGGGAATTTATATTTAATTTACGAAATTTGGTGGTGGGGATGAGTATATATAGATTAGAATATAAGGTTTAGATTAGTCCCTGATGAGGAGCCGTAGCGAGCTCGAAACGTTGGACAAGTCTTCAATTAGGTAAGGGTGTTGGGGAGAGTCAGACTGCACTTTACTAACAAAGAATTTTTTCAGCTAATATTTTATTTTCAGATTAGTCTACGGGGGTGAATGTAAACAAGGACAGTCTGACTGTCATTATCATTTTAATTTAATTTTTAATTTAATTTTTATTTTTAATTTTTATTTTTATTTTTATTATTTTTTATTTTTATTTTATTTTATTTTTGGTTGAAATTGATTGGACTGTAAGACCAATAAAAAAATATTTATTAATTTGTATATGGGCAGTCGACAGAAGTACAATTCAATTATTTTCAAAATTTGTTGTGAATGTTATATAAACAATATAATAATTATATAATAATTATATTAACGATATATTTTAAAAATTTTTATGAAAATTCAAATAAATACTTCAAAATTATATATATATTTATTTATATATAATTTATAATTATAATATATATTTTCAAAATTATATACATATATGTATTTCATGGTAGATATTTCAAATGCACGCTTTATCTCCGTCAAATCAAAGACTTATGAATATTGAATAAATTTGCTTTTCTTTTTCTCCTCCTCTTGAAACAGAAGATTTATAGTACTTAAATCAAAGCATCTTTGAATTTTAGTTAAACCTTTATTTTTTTTTAACTCTTGCCTTTCTTCTGTATTACTTTTTTTCTATTTCGATAAAGCATAAATAAAATTCCGATATAAATCTGGTTCATTCAAACGTGCTCTGCTTTGGGGCCGCATTTCCGATCATATAAATCATTTCAATTCTGATATAAACCTAATTAAATCAAAGTAATCTGTCTTCAATTCAATGTTCTCATATTAGTATTGTCTAAAGTCTGATATAAAGTGCATTACTCTCCTTCGGTAACACGAACGTTCTTCTCTTTGTTCAATAAATAATTTTTTTTTACATACATATACGCCTGTACACATATTCCTGGATTAAAGTTTTTTTCTCTCTCTTTTCAACTAATCAAATTTTTTTTTTTTTCATTTTTGAATTATTATTATAAATATATGACATTTATTAATATTTATTAAAACATTTTTTTTTTATATATAATTGTGATACGTATAAAGTTATATACATATAGAAACCATCATAATTCCTTTCTTCCTATTTCTTCCGTATTCTGGTTAAAAAGTAAATTCGAATAATTATCGGAAATAATTAAATAAATTATAAACGCGTTAAAATAAATTTCTCACGAAGAATTGTGTCACCGCAGCTTAAATAGTCAGCAAAAAGTTTGTAACACAAACCCACGTACATCCGCAGGCATCTTTGCGCGAACTCGCAGTCTCTGTCGGTACACGCATTGAAGTCACCAGCTCAGAATACTATCTTTTTCTCGGATTGCTGTATAAAGCCGCACCTGCAAGACCAAGTAGCTTACAGACGGGTTGTCTATCAGTCCGTGAAAGAAACAAGCTATCTCCGTGCGAAGTTTTATAATATCCGACGAGAAAATATATATATATATATATATATATATATATATATATATATATATACATATAGATATATATGTACGCGCGGTCATACGCACGCATTTTGAAATAAAATTTAACTTAGATTGCACATTTTAACGGAAAAGGAAGAACTACACAGGAGTTAAATAGAAAATAAATTCAACTAAATCGAATTGTTATAATAAATCGAAATAGTTGCGCGTAAATTTAAACCGAATGAAATACCAATAATTTTTTTTCTCGTGTCTTTCTCTCTCGGGAGTATATTTGAAATCAATAAGACAAAAATAGTTTAATATAAATCGAACATAATAGACGAAGGAGATAAAACATCATAAGAGAATCACAATTCGAAATAAGTTTGAAATAAAATTTAACCATTTTTTTTTTTGAGTAGAATCAATATTTTTTTTTTTTGGCAAACAACGATCGAGTAGAATATCAATATTTTTCTTTTCCTCTTTTTAAAATAAATCGCGAAATACGTCCTTTTTGTTTATTCTTTTTTTTGTTTTTGTATTTTTTTTTCTTCTCCTCGGGAAACGAATTGAATTCAACTCACAATTTCGATAATTTTCGTTTTTTCTTGTTGTTGACTAGATTTTGATCTTTCTTTTTCCTTTTTCCCTTGTTGTTCCAATTTCACGTCTTTTTTTTCAGGATATATAAATATATATACACATAAATCTCCCAAATTCTAATAAACGTAATAAAACAAATTACGTAAATATATTGGTAGGTATATATATATATACTACACATATTACATATACGAATAGGCACCTTTCGCCCCGAATGATCCCGCTTTTAACAGAGGCAGATTTAGACCGGTTCTCGGTCCTCCGACTAGAGAGACTCGAGAGAAATTTAGGCTTTCTCTTGTCGAACGAACAAACAAAGAAAAATCAGGTAAACCGTCTGACAGGGAGAATAAAAACTTTAGAGAAACAAAACAACCTATTGAACCATAAATTAGACGAGATATTTAAAATTTTAAGCGAAGAGCAAGAACGCCTATTGGAAGAACGAAACAACGACCTAAATATTATTGAATTGTTGTCGCGAAAAGCAGAAGAGGATAAAAGGTTGAGATCTGCCGTCGCCACCGTAATTAAGGTAACTTTAGGTGCGCTGGAAGGAAGATCGACAGACAAAGCCGACGAAATAAAAGAGCTACAAGAAGCGTTTCAGTGCCTATCAATCAGTAATTGATCGAATTTTTTTTCCTCCCTCTTTCTTTTTTTCCCTTTTAGCTAACAGAGGTCAAATTCGTGAACCAGGAATCACGAGCGCAGCACTTCACAGAAAACATACATCTTTTCCCCTCAAAATATACATATATATTTTTTTTTCTTTTTCTTTCCTTTTCGCCCTGATCGAAAATTAGCGTAATTTGTGCTCTAGCCTAAAGGTAGGTCGCCGACACGAATAACACCATTTGCGCAGAAAAGTAAACATTCTTTTTTTTCTCTCTCTCCCGCTGTTGTTTGTTTGTTTATTTCGACCTCCAAGCCCATCCGACTACAGGTAGCTAACTGATAAACAAATTACTCTCGGTAATAGACCGACGTATATTACACTAGCCGTCGATAAAGTATCAACGAGCAGAGACCAGTGTCGGTAAATCACCGACCAACCAAACGACCGTCGATACTTAACGAACGTAACCACCGCCGATAACACATCGACGAAACAAACAAATGCGGAATCACTAAAAAGGGAATCAAACCGATACAAAAAGAGAAATAATGTCGCAGCCACGCACGCCATACTCTACCGAGGAGTTAGAGGAAATAATGCGAGACATCGCAGAGCGAGAGGAGAGAGTAAAGGATAGAGAGGAAGAAATTCTGGAAGCAAATCGTAGAGCCGATATGTTCCAAAAACAACTAGTAGACGAGAGAACGCGAAGACTGGAAGCAGAAGGTACGTTAGAACATCTGCGAGAGTCGACATTAAATTGCACAACTGACACAGTGATAGAACGCGGGCAGAAGCCCGTAGACCCACCACAGACGCCGAGGATAAAAAGTGTCGTGCGAATAAATAATACACCGAGGATCCCCAACATACACCGGGACCTCCGCAATTACGACACGCCCCCGAAGGAGAATTTAAGAAACGCAACTGTAACGATGTCGTCTCAGCCGCCGTTATCGCAAGACCACGGAACGAACGTTTCGACATCGGTCTATGTAAAGGAGGCCCTGTCCAACGTGCCACGCTTCGACGGCACGAACTTGACAAGCTTCTTGAAGGCTTGCAGGAGATCAGTGGGCTCTGTCCCCGCACACCTGGAGCCGCACATAGTAACTCTACTAAAGCATAAGTTCTCGAATCACGCTTATTCAGCGGTTGAAGGCATACCGTTTCACAGCCTCAGAGATCTCTCTGACCGCCTCCAGCGAATTTTCGCGCCCACCGAGACACTGAACAACCTCCGCGGTCAACTTGGTGCGGCGAAAATTTACCGCAATGAAACGATGTTGACCTTCGTCAACCGAATCTTAGATATACGAGACGCAATGCTGGACCGAAAAAGATTCAATAAGGGCGAAGAATTAACACAGCAAGAATTTGAAGAAATAGAAAACGACGTATTAGAAGGATTCATAGACGGCGTAGGCCCGGACGGGATGCGGCACGCATACGATAGCTCGCTCAGCGACGTAATCGACGAGGCGATTGCGGTGGAGAAACAGATGGAAAGAGACCGTCTGAGAACGCCAAGTAGTCGCACTCCATACGACAATAGGCCTGAGCGCGAGGGAACGCTCAACCGTGACCGGTATCGCGATAGGTTCGATCGAAGAGAACCTAGGCGGCATTATGACAACTGGAATTATAGAGATCATCCTAGGCACGATCGTCAGGAAAATAGATTTACGAGAGATCGTGACGTAACGCACGGGCAAAATAGAATAAACAATCTTACGTCACCAAGCCGTGCGCCCCCACTGAATCAACACAGCCACTATTCGGCGCACAGATTTGGCTCGACACGAGGTCCCAACGTGCCGAGATGCAATTATTGCAAATGGGACGGACACCTCCTTGAAAATTGTTTCGCGAGGAGGTGGCGTAACGAAAAGCGAGACCAAGAGCACCAAGGGAGAGACCAACAGGGAAACGGACGGATCGGCCAAGGAACGGTTGCGCCAGGGCCGAGCAACGCAACGAAGCGCCCTGCAAATACGCTAACAACAAAAGGCGAGTCTTCGTTTTAAGCGACAAAGGGAGAAAAATCCCGACCGTGTGTCTGACGTCCGAACACTTTGAAGACGCACCGGTCGTTGCTATGGTGGATTCGGGAGCCGAACCGAATTTAATTAAACACTCGGCAGTAAAAGGTGACGTATTGGCGTACGGGTTCGACAATCCGCCAATATTGATGGGATTAATCGGAGCAGATGAGGAAGCTCTGGGCCTGTGCCAAATCGATTTGTACGGCATAGACGTCGAATTTATAATCATAAAGGACGATCTGCCTCTGAAAAACCCAGTCCTCCTAGGATCAGATTTTTTCAACCAAGTGGAGGCTAATATTAACTACGAAGAACAAGCGCTCACGTTTGGAAACGTATGCTTGCCATTTTTGCGGGAAGAAAACATTTTTTGTGGACAGATACTATCTCCTGAGAAGCGTCGAAG
This sequence comes from Sycobia sp. Sy_11, assembly GCA_018907035.1. NCBI lineage: Eukaryota > Metazoa > Arthropoda > Insecta > Hymenoptera > Epichrysomallidae > Sycobia > Sycobia sp. Sy_11. The sequence goes on from JACCIC010000108.1 coordinate 238,104, forward strand.
GAACGACGCACACCCTGCGGTGAAAATAGACGAGTTAAAAATCGACGAAGGTATCAAAAACAAAATAATTAAAAGCGCTAACTTATACGATAATGAAATAATGTCTAATGAAATCGAGCGAAATGAACCCGCCCCAAAGCCTCTGAACGAAATAACGTCATGCGCAACGGCCTCTGAGTCGATCCCATCGAGCAACAAAAATAATATTAAAATGCAATTAGCAATTAGGAAGGTACATCGAGCCACACTATTGATACTGAAGATCAGTCAAAAAAGGAGAATAGATTCATCGATTTCGTAGCAAACAATGAAATCGTAGAAATATTGAAAATATACTTTACAAAGGAAAGAAATGACTCCCGCGAACTAAGCAATACATTTCAAGAAGCAGAAATCACACACGAGGATACAAAAGAGCGTGACGGCTCTCACAGAACGGTAAAGAACGTCAGCGTCGATGCTGCCAAAGATAAGGAACACGACGTGATAGAAGCCTATGTGCAGTCCGCGTCGGAAAACCTACGAGAGTACGAGAGAGCTGAGATAACCCGTGTCTCAAAAGACGAGGCGATGAATAAAAAAGACAAAAGGGAAAAGCACAAAAATAAAAGAGTACATACATTGTATACTACGGAGAGCCGCGTCGACAAAATATTGGGAGAGATAGAGTCAGATGATTTAGACGAGAACTTGCAAGGAAGACTAGAGAAATTGATCAGGCAAACGACAGGCATATACCATGTGGAACCTGAGCCTCTTCAAGGAACGGATTTGCTGACACATAAAACAGAAACGTACGACGACATTCCGGTCAATGTACGCCAATACCCCATCCCCCAAAAATTACAAGAGGTCGTTAGGGAGACCATGAACAAACTGCTGCAAGACGGCATAATAGAACCAAGTGATTCCCCTTATAACAGCCCTCTCTGGGTGGTCCCGAAGCGTGAGACCAAGGAAGGACAGAAGCAATGGCGAGTCGTTGTCGATTTCAGAAAACTGAACGAGAAAACGAAGCCATTCCTTTTCCCCATACCTAATATCACGCATCTCTTAGAACAACTCGGCGACGCCAAATTCTACTCAGTGATGGATCTAGCCTCTGGATTCTATCAAATCCCGCTGGACAAGGGAGACAAAGAGAAGACGGCTTTCAGCACGCCGTTTGGACATTTTCACTTTGTGCGAATGCCGTTTGGGCTGAGGAATGCTCCATCTACGTTCCAAATGCTAATAAATAAAGTCGTCAAGCAAAAGAATGGCACCTTTGCTTACATCGACGATCTAATCATTGCAGCAAAAACCCCAGAAGAACACGACGAGAAATATTTAGAATTAGCTAAAAGGCTAAAGGACACTAATCTAAAATTAAATCCGCCAAAATGCCATTTCTACAAGAAAAAGATAAATTTCCTAAGGCATGTTATTTCTCCGTTTGGCACACAGCCTGACCCCAAGAAGCTGTCGGCAGTCAAAGACTTCCCCATCCCCAAGAACCCCAAGAATATCCGGCAATTTCTGGGACTTTGTAATTATTATAGGAAATTCATACCTGACTGTGCAAGGATTTCCAAACCATTGACGAGCCTGCTCAAGGACAACACCCCGTTCTTATGGACGAAAAAACAAGACGAAGCCTTCAACAACCTAAAATCATGTTTAACCAAAGAACCGGTCCTCTAACATCCAGACTTAGAACGAGAATTTTACGTTACCACCGACGCTTCCAATTACGCGGTAGGCGGAGTTCTTTCTCACAAGGTGGACTCCGACGATCACCCAGTCGCCTATGCTAGCCGACTTCTGTGTCAAAGCAGAAGTCAACTATAGCACGATAGAGAAGGAACTTCTGGCAATGCTATATTGCGCTGAGCAATTCAAATATTGCATCTATGGTAGGAAATTTACGTTCGTGACGGACGATAAACCACTGATGTGGTTACATAAAATGAAGGACTCCACGTCTAGGCTAAAGAGATGGTACTTCAAACTCACGGATGTATACAGCTTCGACGTGAACTATGCACCGGGCAAGACAAATTATGTTGCCGACGCCTTCTCCCGGAACCCTCCCGAACCAAAAGAAACCAATGAAACGAAAGGATTTTGCGTAAATACAACCAAGAAGAGAAGCCGAGAAGATACAGCCTCGACTTCTTCATCAGAAATTTTCACGCCCTCAACCTACAGGACCAGTCGCCGCAAGACTCCAAGAATTTCGGACAGTTGCAAGCTATTGCCAGGCAGCTGATAAAGATGCGCCACAGAACACAGAGCAAGAAGACGAGTAACGGACGCCTTCTCCGCCTCCTGCAGTCCTCGGACTATCTAATGCTTCCTTTCCTCTCTCCGACTACCAACAAATGGCATGCTCATCCCCTTCTCAAAGAGATTCTCCTATCCGAAGGATTGACGATCCATCCACGCAAAACCATTCCCACAACCAAAGCACCATCACCGACCCAAACAACTCGTATTCGTTCGAACCGTCAACGGAGGTTTTTGATCCCCCCGGGGTAGAGTATGAAATCAATAGATCGGTAAACCTGGAAAGAAACCGCGTCGCGCCCAACATCATAGAGTCACGCGATTTATTCCTAATGAATAATGACAATGTCGCATACTTTGTCACGAAAAGAAACGAACGGTTTGCTCAGGTGCAAATGCGCTCCTCGTGGAGAATCTGTTGGTTCATATTACGGACGTCATTCTAGGCCGGGTTAAACTGACGCAAAATGAGAAAACTAAAAATAAGGCATTCATGGCCATGATCGTAAAAGAAAACATGCACATACGCACAGATATTGAAATATTAACCGAATGTATAGAATCACTAAGGAATGTTTGCGAGACCCTGAACTTGAGGTCATTTTACTCTCTGGGCCAAACTTTTACTGGCCAAAAATGAAAGAACAAATTCAGGAGGTAATCAGTAAGTGCAAAACGTGTCAATTGAATAAGCTGGTAAGGCGCAAGGTCAGACAACCGATGGTACTAATAGATACTCCGGGGTCGAGTTTTGATAAATTATCTATGGACATAGTCGGACCTCTGGAGAAGACGGGGAATGATAATATATATATCCTGACGATGCAGGACCTTTTGACAAAATTCTCCATTTTGGTCCCGTTCAAATGAGTAAATTCTTCGGACAAAGCCGAAATGTTTCTAAAGCGTTGTGTATACGTCCACGGCTCTCCAAAGGTCGTTCTAACGGATCAGGGATCCAATTTTACAAGCGCACTCATGAAAAACGTAGCGAAGCTTTGCCGAATCAAAACCTGTACAACCACCGCCTTTCACCCGCAATCGAACGGCTCAATCGAACGTATGCACCATTCTTTGAAGGAATATTTAAAAATGTACATTAAGAAAATTAATGAGTGGGACAATTGGGTGGAATGCGCTGCGTTCTCCTATAACACGAGGGTACGCGAGGGTACACGAGGGTACGCGGCTTACGCCCTATGAGTGTGTTTACGGTAAGATAGCTAGAGCACCTTCGACCAACGCGGGTATAGACGAAGGGAATGACGCCACGTACGTTGAATACGTCGGTAAGTTGCGGGAAAGAATTCGTGATATTCAAACCCTAACACAAGAGCATCTGAAAAACGCGAAACAACGGTCGAAGGAGTATTACGACACGCGATTGAATCCGTGCTCATTCAATGTCGGACATTGCGTAATGCTAATTTTAGAAACTCGCAAAACTACATTTGCACCCGAGTACACCGGCCCCCATAAAATTTTGGAAATTCTGGAAAAGAATAACGTTAAAATTTCATACAAAAATTCATCCCGAGTAGTACATAGTAATAAGCTAAGGAAAACACGTTTAAACGATGATGAATGAAGCTTGCTAACATGTAAAACTAATAACGATATTTTGTATAACTTTTATTTTATCTTTTCTCTAGAACTTGTCATTCTTTGTACCCAAGTATATAAAAACATTTTCTTCACAGAATCACGCAATGGGTGCTCTGAAAGTGCAGACGCTCACCGTATCCCTATTTATCTTATACATTAGCGAAAGCGGGGCAATGCCCGCATACGACTGCAGAACATCGAGACCCAACGTCACGATCTCGTTGAATGAAGTCGGCACGTGCGACGTCGAATCGATCGACTCCGCAGTTGAAGAAATATACATAGAGCTTTTACAGGAGACGGAATACTCGGACACAATGGTGAAGTTATGCCAGGTAAAAGTGGAACAGGACATTATATACTGTGGTATGCACTCTCACAATAGCCGCGTTAAGGACGGCAGCGAGACTTTTGTGATATCGGTAAATCGTGAAATGTGCGACGAACTCATAAATTTCGGACAATTTAAATAAGGAAAGGCGTTGATTACGGATCTTAAACCGAACATTACGAACTGTAGAACAGTGACCGCCGCGGGCATACTCAAAGACGACGGCTCGTGCGTCGGCGCAGTGTTCGTAAACGGTAAGAATGAGTATAAAGATGTTTTTGTGACCGCGAAACTTGAAGTGCGTGTATCGGAGGTAACAGTGCCTTTTAGACACGACAAAAACGAAATAATTTTACCTTCGGGAACCCGATGTAAATACACAGACTCGAAATGTATGGACTCGAACGAGGCCCAGGCCTATTGGGTTTTAAATCAAAAACAACAGTGCAATTTTGACAGGTACACCGTCCTATATGAGGGAGTAGGAGTCAAGGTCAGCGACCGCTCTCACCGGACACCGCCGGTCTACTTCGGAAACTCATCAGAGGGCATACGATTCGGACTCGCTACAAGTGGCGACGTCTATTTCTGCGGATTCCAGTTAAAGGAGACCGAGCAGCCAAAATTATTCATACGGAAAAACGCCGAGAAAAGAATCTTTTCCACAACGAAAGAGCTCAAGCCACAATATATCCTAATAAATGCTTATTTTAACACTAAAATTTCTTATCTGTCCAGACACATTAAAACGCAATTTAGCACTCTCTATAAAGATATTCTGACCCACAGATGCAATCTCGAACGACAGACAATATTAAACTCAATGCACCTGGCAACCACGGACCCGGATGTATTCGCTATGCTCATCATGAAGGGCAGAGGATATACAGCCTACAGAGCAGGAAAAGTAGCACATCTGATCGAGTTCAAGGAAGTACAATGTACAAGCAGACAAGTCGATGGTTGTTTTTACGATCTCCCAGTGACCTGCGACAACGAATCAGTCTTCATAAAACCAAACACGCACGTCAAGTCAACGTACGGCCGAAGGAAGGATTGCAGCGACGTCTTGCCGACGATGTTCGAAGTAAATGGCAAATGGCGCCAATTTATGCCACGAGCAGCAAGGGCACTCCCACCTCAAACACTGGATCCCATGACCAGACCAACATGGAGGTACGAAGATATCGACGATACCTCGAATGGCGGAATATACACAAAGGAAGAGCTTGAAGAATTCCGGGAACACATAATTTTCCCGTCGAACAAACCGGCCATTCTGGAGGACATCGCACGGAAAATACAGGGAGGAGACGCGTATCAGAGCCAGTCGAACTACAAATATTTGATAAATATGAGAGACCTGGAAGAAATGACGAAAACAAAATTGAATAAACTATGGAAAGACTTTCTACAATTTGGCAACGTGTCAGCAGGTATCCTAATGATATTTATAATTTTCCAAATTTTAGCATCGGTCGTAAACATGGCCATTCACGGCTACGCGTTGTACGGCATATACGGACTCAGCATGAAGCTGCTGGGAGCAATCTTTAGCTCCGTCACAAACCTGCTGCTATACGCGAGCAAGCCAACGCCCACACCTGCAGACGTCGAAGCACAGACGAATCACGATGAACAACCGAAGCCACTCAGCATAACGCCCATTTGCAGGCCCCGACCGGACAGATCTGCATGGTCTTCAAGGACAATGCCAACAAAGCCGCGCCGATCACTTCATGACTTACGAGAAGATCTACAACTACGAGCAGCGAAACGTCAGCGAGAAGAAGCAGGCGATTGCCCCGTGCATCCAATTAAGGGTGGGGATGTAACATACGGCCTTCTCCGATATCTTTATTATAACACTCGTAATCAATGTATTTAAAACCCGTTTGTAACACAATATATATCCTATACGTATATATATATTCAATATATATACCACGACGTTTGTATCCAATATATATTCTCGCATATACAAGTTAGAATTATAGGAAACATACTAATATACGCTACTATAAATATAAATACAAATATACGTTACGTATTATCGACACGAAAATGTACAAGTTAGAATTATAAGTTATTATTGCATTATATTATATATTATGGTAATGCACCTACAGACAAACACTTACCGATCCAACGACTCATGATAATGCACCTACAGACAAACACTTACCGATCCAACGACTCATGATAATGCACCTACAGACAAACTACTTACCGATCCGACGATCGACATAGGATAATACACCCACCGACAGACACAATACCTCACCGACACTCTACACACGGTAACCGACCTACTGTACGCCAATTACCACAAGGCGACAGCTTACCTATAGACGAATAAAATATTCTTGACTTACCTTCTAGATGTACGAATCCCTATTAACAATTGTCTATAATTTATATAAACACGAAAGAACATTTGTAAAAACGATACAGAAATGCGCATTAAATAAATTGTAAGAGGCGAAGCTCCTCAAGACGCCTAGACACAAATAACCTACGAGAAAGGAGGATTTATTCATAGATAAATGTATTTGTAGTAGGAGACGTACGCAGTAAAACTTCCTCCGTCAACGTTCGTACAAGTAAATAAATAATTATCCTATATACTTATAAAATTGTAAGTCCAATTTACATTGCGAAGTATAACTATATATACACGACGATAAGAAGATCTCAGGTAGCACAGCCAGATGCTGACTAGGCTGTCGCGTAAGGTAACTTTTGCAACCGACGAACTGCTCTTAGCACTTAGCAAGAGAGTTTACGCCGAGTTTTTAGCCAATCATACTTTTGTACGTGGCCGCAGCGGCAGCACGAGGGAACTTCTTTCTCACCCTTTTATAAACCAGCACGAGCACGCGCCAGACAGTTCCAAGGCAGCCACGAGACTTTAAACACGTATCTATCGAGAGAATAATCGGACTTAACGTTAATTTTTTTTCCAAGTCAACTTCGAGTACGCGTCGCGCTTATATACGAGTTCAATTACAACCTCCACATAAATAGATCGCGACAAGTCTTCGCGCATATACAAGTATATTTTACGATTGATTATAAGAGTTTTCGTTAGTTGGCCTTCTTGCGACTCCAAATCGTTGCAACATAGTTCAGCCACGGAGTCGGAACTCTCGCCCCATAATTAGGAGCGATCGCGGGTAAAAACTAAATTTACGTTTTCGATTCGAGATTAATACGGTTATCGTCTCTTCCAATTACTGCATCACAGTTCAGCTACGAAGCCGCGACTTGTACGCCGTCAATCTAAAGTTAACGATTAAACGAATAATAATTATATTTAAATTTCAACCGAATCTTACAGCACCAAAGTGGACGTAACAATTCTGTGTCCTGATTGTGACATTTGTAAGCAAATATAAATAATTAAGTGATTGCAATTATAAGGATACACAGATGTTGTTTTTAGTTCATTTATTAAAGAATACACATAAATCATACATATTTCCTGCCATCCTTTTCCTCGAACCAACGTCGAGAGCCAGCTGCAATAAGTAGTGTACCACTACGGTAGGGCAGCCCGCAACAACCAAGGATCAAACGAGCCTAGCGCTCCTTTCGGGAACCCTCGCCAACGCTGCCATCCTAGAAAGACAAGGTAAGTCTTCAGGGAAAACAAGTTACACCATAAATACGCCGGTGTAAAGTTTTAACAAACTGACCCGGACGTAACACTACTCCGACTGTCGATTATAAAAAAACGAAATAATCTGTACCATCATATAGTTCATTTAGAAAATAAAAGGAAAATCTCTATAATGCATCGCCGAATAAGAAAATTATTATTTTTTTTTTTGGCAAAATGGACATCCGTGTCTGACGACAGTCTTCACTTACTGAAACGACTGTTACCATATATACATAATTTTTTCACCCAAGCGAATAGCTTCAAAATTAGTGCATGAATACATACATAATAGCGCTAAATTATTGACCCAATAAGTCACAGTTTAATCATTTGTTTTGTTAACGTAAATAACTGATATCGAAGAGCCTTTAAAATATTTCCTCTGTATTTCATTAATATCTATTAATTTATCGTCAAATCCTCATTGCATTCACAGCAATTTTAATGCTATTTATTTTTCCATCATAAGTGCTTGTTTGTTGAAAAATTTGATTTGTATGAATCCAAGCAACAGGTAAATTACGTACAATCTAATTTCATGTAAAATGAAATTAGTTTAATTTACAAAAAAAAAATCAAGTAAAAATAAAAGAAATTCATATCTCACTTTAATGAAAAATTTTCAAAAATTATGTGACTGCTGCCAAAAGAATTTTAATTCAATCAAAACTTAGTGATCATTTAAATTTAACGTAATTTTGCTCTCGCAATCTTAGGTTCAAATTCAAGAAATAATCATAAAAAATCAATAGGTCAGATATAAATTTACAAGGTACGCTATACACATAAATTTATTAAATGGAAAAAAAATTCTATTTAATCCCTTAATTCGTATTATAAATGAGTCCTGATGTATTGATCAATTTTCCCTACATCTCAGTTATTTATTTTTAATAATTCTTAAGTAATTACCATAATCTTTAGTAATATGTAGTTAATTGAGGCAAAGTCTTCCTATACCTCTCTATAAATTTATTATAATTTAAATTATATCCACTCCTAAATATCAACAAAAAAAATTACTTCATTAACTTTGTTTCATAGCAATCCCTGACTGGTGAAGAAAATAACATTTAATTTTGTTTTTATTAAATCACTGATGAAAAACTACAATTTAATATATATAACTATTTTAAAACAACCATAAAAAGAAAAAAAAGTTTTATTTTGTGTAAACATCTAGTATTTAAAGATTGGAGAAACACAAATTCATAATCTGACTGTCTGAATAAAATCCCAGGAACTAAATAATCATTTCAATTTAAATTACAATAATAAATAGTACCAAAAAAAATAATACCAAAAAAAAATGTTTATAATTTTAAATTTCAAATAATCTTTAGTAATTATTTAAGTCCTTAATATTGCCGCAAGTCTTTTAAAATGTTTCAATATACAATTTTCTACTCTTTTAGAATCAAATATCCAAACAGAAATGCTGATTAAAGCAAAAGATTTTAATTAAAAAAAAAAATTAATAATTATCTTAAAGAATATATTCAATTAAATATCAATAAGAAATAATTATGAAATAACACTAGATTTTATATGTTATTAAATTATTTTAAACATACAATACTTTACAATATTGTATACAATACAATACTTTCTAGTAATTCTGAAACTTTTGAAGCATAGCTTATATCAATACGCGACTACATATATAGAGATATCATGGTTGACTTTAAAATCATACGCAAAATTAAGTGGATAGTAGTGAATTTTTCTGAATTAATATACTATATTATATTATATATATTATATATAATATAATACATATAAGGTTATTTAATAATTATTTCTTATTGATATTTAATTGAATTATCCTTTAAGATAATTATTAATTTTTTTTTAATTAATATCTTTTGCTTTAAACAGCATTTCTGTTTTGATATTTGATTCTAAAAGAATAGAAAATTGTATATTGAAACATTTTAAAAGTTGCGGCAATATTAAGGACTTAAATAATTACTAAAGATTATTTGAAATTTAAACTTATAAACATTTTTTTCCATTTTATGAGTGAAAATCGATCAATTTGATATTTTATAAATAATAGAAACATTTATTTAAATGAATACTAAATAAGTTACCTGGAGTTTTAATATAAATATGTACTTCGATATAAGTCTTGTTATTTTTCCTCCGCACAGTACAAATAACTCCAAATACCTCAATTTATCTCCACATTTCCAATTCGAGATTTCCTCTCCCTGATACAAATTATGTTAATTTATATAGCTCAGCATCTCACTTTTTGTGAATATCGCTTTTATTCATATTTTACGCATATAAATAGGAGTACTGCTCTCAGTAATTAGGTTCATTTAAGATTCATAGACACAAAAATATTCGAGTTCAAAAGCCGGTAGCGCAGAGACTTCCTATGAATGAACCGAAGGTGCCTCAGTGTGTATTTTAAATAACATTGTAAACGCAATCATGGTTTTAGAAATAAAATTCGTTTTTCAATTAACAATAAGTTTTTAATGAATTACTGTAAATAATGACTATTAATTATGATTTTGACTTGTGATGGTTTCGTTACTGGTGATAAAAATGTAATTCGAATGATGGACTAACTTCGATATGATTGTGAAAAAGAAAATTTATTTATTGAGTTTAATTAATTTGTATGCTGTTTTAGGATAACTAAATACTTTGGTTTGTTAATCCATCAAAGAAAGAAGCCCAAAACTGGATATTAATTAATTTAATATGCATCAAAAGTACATCATAGCCATAATAAAAAAATTAATATTATTTAAATGCTTAATAATAACTTAAGAGGATTTTATTAGATCTGCTATACTAGTAGCCGCACTCACATAAATTCTCATTCGCATCACTTAACCTACATTTACATAAATCTCATTCGCATCACTCCACTTAACTTATTCATGCCACTAGTTACTCATTCCCTTTCTTCCATCATCTGTTATTTCTATTATGTCTATTATTTTATATATACTATTATCTTATTTTATTTCTATTATCTCTATATCTTCTATTATTTATGATTAACTATCTTATTCTATTATCTCTATATCTTCTGTTATTTCTTATTATCCATTTTATTCTATATACTACTATCTCATTTGATTTCTATTATCTCTATATCGTCTATTATTTCTTCTTATCTAATTATTTCTATTATTTCTAATTATCTTCTTATTCTTATTATCTCTAATTTATTCTTATTAACTATATTTTATGTCTATTATTTCTAATTATCTTCTTGATATTTCATTTTCTCGATTCTACTTTTTCCAATTTATCGTCTTTGTCATCATTATTATCTGTTTAATTTTTTTCCTCTTTCTTCAGATATCTCACTCTTAGAATTAATTTATTTTTTTCAGTTTAATATTCATTTTTTTCGTCCTCCGTGAGCACCTATCAACACTCATTTGCGTCGTGCTGTAGGTTATGGCTACTCTCCGTTCCACCAGCCGACGGTTATGCGCGGCTCGTGGCGCAGGGAGGTACGAGGAAGGGAGAATGCCGAGCACAAGGCGTGACGGCGCGCCCGAGCCCCTTAAGGTTTTCTTGTCCACGCGATGGCGCGCGCGTCGTCTTTTTCCTGGAGAAGTCGGCGCGGGCGCCTTGTGACTCTTGTCACAATATATATATATTATATATATATATATATATATATATATATATGCGTATGTTTATTATTGTCATTAAGTTAAAGAAATGAATAAGCTTTACATCTAAGGCTTCGGAGAGGGTAGGATATTACAATACAATAGTGTATTTTAATATGTGCTTATATCTAAGGTGTCGAGGTGGGCGGGATATTACATCCCCACCCTTAATTGGAAGCCCGGGGCTGCCCCAATGCCCCTGCTTCTTCTTGGTGATGACCTGCTGCCCGTAGTTGGATTTCTTCTCGTATCTCGTGAATCGTACGGCGCGGCTTTGCTGGCATCGTTCTTGAAGACCATGCAGATCTATCTGGTCGAGGTCCGCAAATGGGCGTTATGCTTGGAGGTTTCGGTGGCTCGCCGATCCTCACCGGTGCTTCGCCATTTCTTGGTGTAGGCGCTGGTTTGCTCGCATATAATAGTAGATTTGTGATGAAGCTAAAAATTGCTCCCAGCAGCTTTATGTGAAATCCATAAATGTCATATAACGTGTAGCCGTGGATGGCTATGTTCACGATCGACGCTAGAGATTGAAAAATTAATATTATCATCAAGATTCCTGCAGATACACTGCCGAACTGTAGGAATTCCTCCCACAGTTCATTCAATTTTGATTCCGTCTTTTATACTTATCAAATTCCTATAGTTGGACTGACTCTGGAATGTGTCTCCTCTCTGTATTTTTCGCGTGATATCTTCTAAAATAGCCGGTTTATTTTACGGGAAGATTATGTGCTCTTGGAATTTCTCGAGCTCTTCCTTCTTATATATACTACCATTTGAGATGTCATCAATGTCCTCGTTCCTCCATGTCGGTTCAGTCATGGGGTGCAGTATTTGGGGCGGGAGCAACCTCGCTGTCTGTGGCATAAATTGGCGCCATTTGCCATTTATTTCAAACATCGTTGGTAAAATCTTCCTCCGGCCGTACGTTGATATAACGTGCGTGCTCGGTTTTATAAATACCGATTCGTTGTTACAGGTTGCAGGGAGATCATAGAAACATTCGTCGACCTGTCTGGTCATGTATTGTACTTCCTTACACTCGATCAGATGTGCCACTTCCCCTGTTCTGTAGGTTGTGTATCCCCCACCTCTCATGATGATCATAGCGAACTCATCCGGATCCGTGTTTACTGGATGTATCGAGTTCAGTATCGTTTGCCGTTCGAGGATACATCTGTGGGTCAGTATGTCTTTATATAGAGCATTAAGTTGTGTCTTGACGTGTCTTGACAGATACGAAATTTTGGTGTTGAAATATGTGTTTATCAGTATGTTCTACGGGTTAAACTCCTTCCTCGTGGAAAAGGTTGTTTTGAAGGCGTTTTCTCGTATGAATAATTTTTGCTGTTCGGTCTTCTTTAGTTGAAACCCACAGAAGTAAACATCGCCACTTGTAGCGAGGCTAAAAAATATGCCGTCCGAAGAGTTGCCAAAGTAGACCGGCGGTGTTCGGTGAGAGCCATCGCTGACCTTGACTCCTACTCCTTCGTATAGGGCGTGGTATCTGTCGAAATTGCACTGCTGTTTCTGGTTTAATAGCCAATAGTCTATTGGGCCTCGTTCGCCTCCATACACGTCGAGCCTGTATACTTACATCGGGTTTCCGAAGGTAAGATTATTTCGTTTTTACTGTCTCTGAAAGGCACTGTCACTTCCGACACACGCACTTCGAGTTTTGCGGTCACAAAAACGTCTTTATACTCATTTCTACCGTTTACAAACACTGCGCCCATGCACGAGCCATCGTCTTTAAGTATGCCCGCGGCGGTCACCGTTCTTCGATTTGTAATGTTCGGTTTAAGATCTGTGATTAACGCGTTCCCGTATTGAAATTGCCCAAAGTTTATGACTTTATTGCACATTTCGCGATTCACTGAGACAACAAAGTTTTCACTGCCATCTTTAACGCGACTGTTGTGTGAATGCATGCCACAATACACGATTTCTTGTTCCAGCTTTACTTTACATAGTTTCACAACTGTGTCAGAATACTCAGTTTCCTGCAAGAGTTCTATATGTATTTCTTCTACTGTGGGGTCGATTGTTTCAACGTTGCATGAGCCGACTTCGTTTAATGAGATTGTCGTGATATTAGGTCTCGTTGTTCTGCAGTCGTATCCTGTCATTGCTTTACGGTGAGAAATCGCTATTATAAGCGCGAACAACATCCAACTTAAGGTGTTCATTATATGCCTCTGTGAACAAATTTTTTACGTGTAATGCAATAATGAAAGGACATGGGTGTCAAATAATACATAATAATAATAGTGAAATACATGGGTATCGACTCTTAGACTCAATATACTTAACAGAATATCGTATCGATAATATAAAAAAAAATGTGTTAAGAAAAAATATATATAAATATATATATATATATATATATATATATATATATGTGTGTACACACGAATAGATTTTACACGTCGTTTAATCGTGTCTTTCTAAGTTTACTCGTGTGAACTATACGTGTTGCATTTTTATAAGAAATTTTTAAATCGTTATTCTTCAAACTCTCTAAAACTTTGTGGGGGCCGCTGTATTCAGGTGCGAATTTATTTATTTTTTTGGCTCGAGTATTACATCGAGCATGACCCGGTCGCCTACCTTGAAAGTGCATGGGTGCATATTCTTTGATCTTTGTTTCGCGTTTTTGAGGTGTTCCTGCGCTAGAGCCTGTATGTCTCGAATTTTTCCTCGCAATTTGGTTACGTACTCCATATATGTCTCATCGTTCGTTTCCTCTATGTTTACTGTAGCAGCGGGAGTTCTCGCGATTTTCCCGTATACACATTCATATAGCATCAGACACGTACGTTCATGCACACTGGTATTATAGGACAAAGCGGCACATTCCACCCAATCGTCCCATTCTTTTATTTTTGAAATATACATATTTAAATTTTCTTTGAGTGAATGGTGCATTCTTTTTACTGAGCCGTTCGATTGCGGGTGGAAGGCGGTCATTGTACATATTTTTATTCTGCATAGTTTTGTTACGTTCCTCGTGAGAGCGCTTGTGAAATTCGCAGCTTGGTCCGTTAGGCCGACCTTTGGAGAGCCGTGGACGTATGCGCACCGTTTCAGAAATATTTCGGCTATGTCCGAGGAATTTATGGTCCTTAGAGAGACAAGAATACAAAATTTAGTTAAAAGATCCTGTATCGTCAGGATATATGCGTTATCGTTCCGCGATTTCTCCAGAGGTCCTACTATATCCATTGATAGCTTATCGAAACTGGCTCCCGGTGTATCGGTAAGCACCATTGGTTGTCTGACCTTTTGTCTTACAAGTTTGTTCAGTTGACAAGCTTTGCAATTACCTATGATCTCCTGAATTTGAACCTTCATGTTTGGCCAGTAATAATTTTGCCGGATTCTATTTTACTCATGCCTTTATGACCGTTAACGGGGGACTCGTGGATATCGGTTATTCTTGCCGATCGGGATTGAGCATCGGGAATCGCAAGAAGATTTTTGCATATAATTATTTTTGTTGCACAATCATCAAAAAATTGTTTCAAGAGGTTAGTTACCGTGTCCCAGGCGATGTCATCGATGTCCTCGGTCTTGGATAATCTAATTATTAGGAGTGTGAATAAGTCTTTCCCGTTTTTTGTAAGAGATGGCGCCACCAATACTGTGCGAGTATTCAATGGTTACATATGTCATAATCAAAGCTTATTCATATGTCAACAATTCCATACTAACACATTAGTTAAAATTTTTTCGCATCATAAATTTTTGATATCGTGAAAATGTCGAAATTTGAGCCGAGTCGACGTCATTTGCGGGAAGTTTCACTTTATTGGTTCAATTTGAAGAAATCTGCTGCCGAGACGCATCGATTGCTTCAGGAGGCTTATGGAGAAGGTTGTATCGATGATTCAAGTATTCGCGGATGGTTTCGACGCTTCAAAAGCGGTGATTTCGACGTGGAAGACAAGGAGCGTTCCGGGCGGCCGCAAATCTTTGAAGATCGAGAATTGGCGACTTTGCTTGATGAAGATTCTTGTCAAACGCAAGAAGAACTTGCTGAAGCATTGGGAGTTGACCGAACAACCATTTCCAAGCGTTTGAAAGCCATGGGAATGATCCAAAAGCAAGGAAATTGGGTGCCGTACGAACTGAAGCTGAGAGACGTCGAACGGCGTTTTTTCACTTGCGAACAGCTGCTTCAGCGACATAAAAGAAAGGGTTTTCTGCATCGTATCGTGACTGGCGATGAAAAGTGGATACGTTACGATAATCCGAAGCGAAGAAAATCATGGGGACTACCCGGCCATGCATCATCATCAACGTCCAAGCCAAATATTCATGGCGCCAAGCTCATGCTCTGTATATGGTGGGACCAGCTAGGTGTGGTTTACTATGAGCTTCTGAAACCGAATGAAAGGATCACAGGCGAGGTCTATCGACGACAATTGATGCATTTGAGCCGCGCACTGCGAGAAAAACGGCCACAATACTCCGACAGGCACGACAAAGTTACTTTGCAACATGATAATGCTCGCCCACATGTTGAACCGCCGGTGAAAACATACTTAGAAACGCTCAAATGGGAAGTCCTACCCCACCCGCCGTATAGTCCAGACGTTGCTCCGTCTGATTACCATCTCTTCAGATCGATGACGCATGGCCTGGCTGACCAGCACTTCCATTCCTACGAGGAAGCCAAAAAATGGGTGGATGACTGGATAGAGGCCAAACCGGTCGAATTTTTTCGCAACGGGATTCGTATGTTGCCAGAAAGATGGGAAAAAGTTGTAGCTAGCGATGGCCAATACTTTCAATAATTCATTTGTAACCATTTTTTCACAATAAAGGCTCAAAATTTGAAAAAAAACGAGAAAGACTTATTCACATACCTGATAATTTTAATTGAAGAGTATCACAAACGTCTCTGAGCGATATAATGCAATCCTTTAAAATATCGACGTCTGTTCGAATTCGCATACTCTCTTTTACAACTAGCGCTACAAATACTCTTGATTTTGTCAGTTCATTTTGGCTTACCTTTGCCCTACCTAGCATGGTTTCTGTTATTGTTATCAACATATTCTCTGCGAGGAGCGCCTTCACATCTGAACAAACCGGTTCATTTTTCTGAGTGACAAAATATGCGAGATTATCACTATGTATCAAAAATAAATCCCGAGACTCTATTATATTTGTCGCGACGCGATTTATAATTTGACCATCATTCCGGTTAATTTCATACAAAACGGCGGGGGGATGGATGATCCCGATCGACGATTCGTAGGATTGATTATTACAGGAATCTGGAGAGGTTGGGCCGGAAAAATTCCGATCGGTGGTTAGGATTAGTGGTTGATCGGATACGGAGTGTCGGCTTCAGAGGGAGGAGGGGAATCGTTTGAGAGTCTGAGAATTGCAGGAGGCGGAGAAGGTATTCGTTGCTCCTCTTTTTGTTTCGAAAAGGTGGACGTTTTTTTATTCGTTTCATATCGGCAATCTGGAGCGAGTTTATTAGATTTTTCCGGTTGGTTCGAAATTCTCGGCGCTTTGTGTCGGTTAACTCTGTCAGCCGAAGGCGTGAAAATTTCTGATAATGAGGATGAAGCTGTTTCCTCTCGACGTCGTTTCTTCGTTGTATTTACACGAAATCCCTCTGTTTCGTTAATTTCGTTTACCTCTGGCGGGTTTCTGGAGAAGGCGTCTGCGACGTATTTCGTTTTACCTGGTGCGTAATTTACCTCAAAGTTATACACGTCTGTGAGCCTAAAGTACCATCTCTTATTTATCGGCATTCGAGCAAAATGGAAGTGTCCAAACGACGTGCTGAAAGCCGTCTTCCTCTTATCTTGCTCGTCAAGTCGTATTTGGTAAAACCCAGAAGCTTGGTCCATTGCCGAATAGCATTTAACGTCGCCGAGTTGTTCCAAAAGGTGCGTGATATTTGGTATGGGGAAAGGAAGGGAAACGGTTTCGTTTTCTCGTTCAGTTTCCTGAAATCGACGACAACTCGCCATTGATTCTCGCCTTCCTTAGTTTCGCGCTTTGCGACTACCTAGAGGGGGCTTTTGCATGGTGAATCGCTCGCTTCTATGATACCGTCTTGTAGAAGTTTGTTCATTGTTTCTCTGACAACTTCTTGTAATTTTTGCGGAATGGGGTATTGGCGTATATTAACCGGAATTTCGTCATATGTCTCTATCTTATGTATCAGCAAATCCGTTCCTCGGAGAGGCCCTTGTTCTACATGATATATCTTTGTTGTCTGTCTAATCAGCTTCTCCAATCGTTCTCGTAAATTTTCATCTAGGTTGTCCGATTCTATTTCTTCCAATATTTTATTGACTTGGCTCTTCGTAGTGTGCAGCGTATGTATACATTTGCTCTTATGTTCCTCCTTTATCCTTTTTATTCTTCTTACCGCCGTCCTTGACGCGGACTGTAACATCCGGCCCTCTCCGATATCTTTATTATAACACTCAAGTAATCAATGTATTTAAAACCCGTTTGTAACACAATATATATATATATATATATATATATATATATCCTATACGTACATATATATTCAATATATATACCACGACGTTTTTAACCAATATATATTCTCGCATATAATATACAAGTTAGAATTATAGGAAACATACTAATATACGATACTATAAATATAAATACAAATATACGTTACGTATTATCGACACGAAAATGTAAGAGTTAGAATTCTAAGTTATTATTGCATTATATTATATATTATGGTAATGCACCTACAGACAAACACTTACCGATCCAACGACTCATGATAATGCACCTACAGACAAACACTTACCGATCCAACGACTCATGATAATGCACCTACAGACAAACACTTACCGATCCGACGACTCATGATAATGCACCTACAGACAAACTACTTACCGATCCGACGATCGACATAGGATAATACACCCACCGACAGACACAATACCTCACCGACACTCTACACACGGTAACCGACCTACTGTACGCCAATTACCACAAGGCGACAGCTTACCTATAGACGAATAAAATATTCTTGACTTACCTTCTAGATGTACGAATCCCTATTAACAATTGTCTATTATTTATATAAACACGAAAGAACATTTGTAAAAACGATACAGAAGTACGCATTAAATAAATTATAAGAGGCGAAGATCCTCAACACGCCTAGACACAAATAACCTACGAGAAAGGAGGATTTACTCATAGATAAATGTATTTGTAGTAAGAGACGTACGCAGTAAAACTGCCTCCGTCAACGTTCGTACAAGTAAATAAATAATTATCGTATCATCGCTAAGTTTTACGTCCAAAGAGGCCTCGAAAAATCGTTAGAATTAAGCGAAACTTCGCATATAGATAAACCATAGCTTTCGCAACGATTATGCCTAATGAACTTTATTTGTAATAATTAATTAGAAGCCGTAAAATCAAAGTGAATGTATAACTTTTATGTTCACGAACGACTTCATAAAATTATAAGTCCAATTTACATTGCGAAGTATAACTATATATACACGATGATAAGAAGATCTCAGGTAGCACAGCCAGACGCTGACTAGGCTGTCGCGTAAGGCAACTTTTGCAACCGACGAACTGCTCTTAGCACTTAGCAACAGAGTTTACGCTGAATTTTTAGCCAATCATAATTTTGTACGTGGCCGCAGCGGCGGCACGAGGGAACTTCTTTCTCACCCTTTTATAAACCGGCACGAGCACGCGCCAGACAGTTCCAAGGCAGCCACGAGACTTTAAACATGTATCTTTCGAGAGAATAATCGGACTTAACGTTAATTCTTATTTCCAAGTCAACTTCGAGTAAGCGTCGCGCTTATACACGAGTTCAATTACAACCTCCGCATAAATAGATCGCGACAAGTCTTCGCGAATATACAAGTATATTTTACGATCGATTAAAAGAGTTTTCGTTGGTTCACCTTCTCGCGACTTCAAATCGTTGCAATATAGTTCAGCCACGGAGTCGGAACTCTCGCCCTATAATTAGGAGCGATCGCGGGAAAAAACTAAATTTACGTTTATAATTTCGACTCAAGATTAATACGGTTATCGTCTCTCGACTTCCACTTGCTTCAACACGGTTCAGCCACCAAGCCGCGATTCGTACGCCGTCAATCTAAAGTAACAATTAAGCGAATTATAATTATATTTAATTTTCAAACGAAACTTACAGCACCAAAGTGGACGTAACAATTCTGTGTCGTGATTGTGACATTTGTAAGAAAATAGAAATAAATAAGTGATTTCAATTATAAGGATACACAGGTGTTGTTTTTAGTTCATTTATTGAAGAATATACATAAATCATACATATTTCCTGCCACCCTTTTCCTCGAACCAGCATCGAGAGCCAGCTGCAATAAGTAGTGTACCACTACGGTAGGGCAGCCCGCAACCTAGATAAAGTTTTACCAAACTATTTTTATAAAAATTGAAATAAATACTTCAAAATTATATATATATTTATTTATATATAATTTATAATCATAATATATATTTTCAAAATTATATACATATGTGTATTTCATGGTAGATATTTTAAATGCACGCTTTATCTTAGTCAAATCAAACACTTGTAAATATTGAAAAAGTTGCTTTTATTTTCAAAATTATATACATATATGTATTTCATGGTAGATATTTCAAATGCACGCTTTATCTTAGTCAAATCAAACACTTGTGAATATTGAATAAATTTGCCTTTCTTTTTCTCCTCCTCTTGAAACAGAAGATTTATAGTACTTAAATCAAAGCATCTTTGAATATTAGTTAAACCTTTTATTTTTTTAACTTTTGCCTTTCTTCTATATTACTTTTTTTTCCTATTTCGATAAAGCATAAATAAAATTCCGATATAAATTTAGTTCATTCAAACATGCTGATATAAACCTAATTAAATCAAAGTAATCTGCCTTGAATTCAATGTTCTCATATTAGTATTGTCTAAAGTCTGATATAAAGTGCATTACTTTCCTTCGGTGAAACGAACGTTTTTCTCTTTGTTCAATAAATAATTTTTTTTTATACATATATGCCTGTACACATATTCCTGGATTAAAGTTTTTTTTCTCTTTCTTTTCAACTAATCAAATATTGACATTTATTAATTGTTTATTAAAACATATTTTTTTATATATATAATTGTGATACGTATAAATTTATATATATATAGAAACCATCATAATTCCTTTCTTCCTATTTCTTCCGTATTCTGGTTAAAAAGTAAATTCGAATAATTATCGGAAATAGTTAAATAAATTATAAACGCGTTAAAATAAATTTCTCACGAAGAATTATGTCACCGCAGCTTAAATATTCAACACAAAGTTTGTAACAAAAACCCACGTACATCCGCAGGCATCTTTACGCGAACTCGCAGTCTCTGTCTGTACACGCATTGAAGTCACCAGCTCGGAATACTATCTTTTTCTCGGGTTGCTGTATAAAGCCGCACCTGCAAGACCAAGTAGCTTGCAGACGGGTCGTCTATCAGTTCGCGAAAAAAACAAGCTATCTCCGTGCGAAGTTTTATAATATCCGACGTGAAATATATATATATATATATATATATACGCGTAAGCATACATATATATATATATATATATATATATTTATATATACATATAGATATATATGTACGCGCGGTCATACGCACGCAATTTGAAATAAAATTTAACTTAGATTGCACATTTTAACGGAAAAGGAAGAACTACACAGCAGTTAAATATAAAATAAATTGAACTAAATCGAATTGTTATAATAAATCTAAAAGTTGCGCGTAAATTTAAACCGAATGAAATACCAATAATTTTTTTTCTCTCTTGTCTTTCTCTCTCGGGTAGAGTATATTTGAAATCAAGAAGACAAAAATAGTTTAATATAAATCGAACATAATAGACGAAGGAGATAAAACCTCATAAGAGAACCACAAGCCGAAATAAGTTTGAAATAAATTGATTTAACCATTTTTTTTTTTTGAATAGAATCAATATTTTTTTTGGCAAACAACGATCGAGTAGTATATCAATATTTTTTTTTCCTCTTTTTAAAATAAATCGCGAAATACGTCCTTTTTGTTTATTCTTTTTTTTGTTTTTGTATTTTTTTTTCTTCTCCTCGGAAAACGAATTGAATTCAACTCACAATTTCGATAATTTTCGTTTTTTGTTGTTGACTAGATTTTGATCTTTCCTTCCTTCTTTTTCCCCTGTTGTTCCAATTTCACTTCTTTTTTTTTCAGGATATATAAATATATATATACATAAATCTCCCAAATTCTAATAAACGTAATAAAACAAACTACGTAAATATATATTGGTAGGTATATATATATACTGCACATATTACATATACGAATAGGCACCTTTCGCCCCGAATGATCCCGCTTTTAACAGAGGCAGATTTAGACCGGTTCTCGGCCCTCCGACTAGAGAGACTCGAGAGAAATTTAGGCTTTCTCTTGTTGAACGAACAAACAAAGCAGAATCAGATAAACCGTCTGACAGCGAGAATAAAAACTTTAGAGAACCAAAACAACCTATTGAACCATAAACTAGACGAGATATTTAAAATTTTAAGCGGAGAGCAAGAACGCCTATTGGAAGAACGAACCAACGACCTAAATATTATTGAATTATTGTCGCGAAAGGCAGAAGAGGATAAAAGTTTGAGATCTGCCGGCGCCACCGTTATTAAGGTAACTTTGGGGGCGCTGGAAGGCAGATCGACAGACAAAGCCGACGAAATAAAAGAACTACAAGAAGCGTTTCAGCGCCTATCAATCAGTAATTGATCGAATTTTTTTTTTCTTTCCCTCTTTCTCTTTTTTTTCCCTTTCAGCTAACAGAGGTCAAATTCGTGAACCAGGAATCACGAACGCAGCACTTCACAGAAAACATACATCTTTTCCCCTCAAAATATACATATATATTTTTTTTCTTTTTCTTTCCCTTTCGCCCTGATCGAAAATTAGCGTAATTTGTTCTCTAGCCTAAAGGTAAGTCGCCGACACGAATAACACCATTTGCGCAGAAAAGTAAACATTCTTTTTTTTCTCTCTCTCCCGCTGTTGTGTGTTTGTTTATTTCGACATCCAAGCCCATCCGACTACAGGTAGCTAACTGATAAACAAATTTACTCTCGGTAATATACCGACGTATATTACGCTAGCCGTCGATAAAGTATCAACGAGCAGAGGCAAGCGTCGGTAAATCACCGACCAACCAAACGAGCGTCAATACTTGACGAGGGGAACATCCGTCGATAACACATCGACGAAACAACCAAACTCAGAAATACTAGAAGAGAATCAAACAGGTATAAAAGGAGAAACAATGTCGCAGTCACGCACACCATACACTACCGAGGAGTTAGAGGAAATAATGCGAGACATCGCAGAGCGAGAGGAGAGGGTAAAGGATAGAGAGGAAGAAATTCTGGAAGCAAATCGTAGAGCCGATATGCTCCAAAAACAACTAGTAGACGTGAGATCGCGAAGACTGGAGGCAGAAGGTACATTAGAACATCTGCGAGAGTTGACATTAAATTGCACAACTGACACAGTGATAGAACACGGGCAGACGCCCGTAGACCCGCCACAGACTTCGAGGATAAAAAGTGTCGTGCGAATAAATTATACACCGAGGATCCCCAACATACGCCGGGACCTCCGCAATTACGACTCGCCCCCGAACGAGAATTTAAGAAACGAACCGGCAACGACGTCGTCTCAGCCGCCGTTGTCGCAAGACCACGGAACGAACGTTTCGACATCGGTCTATGTAAAGGAGGCCCTGTCCAACGTGCCACGCTTCGACGGCACGAACTTGACAAGCTTCTTGAAGGCTTGCAGGAGATCAGTGGGCTCTGTCCCCGCACACCTGGAGCCGCACATAGTAACTCTACTAAAGAATAAGTTCTCGAATCACGCTTATTCAGCGGTTGAAGGCATACCGTTTCACAGCCTCAGAGATCTCTCTGACCGCCTCCAGCGAATTTTCGCGCCCATCGACACACTGACCAACCTCCGCGGTCAACTTGGTGCGGCGAAAATTTACCGCAATGAAACGATATTGACTTTCGTCAACCGAATTTTAGATATACGAGACGCAATGCTGGACCGAAAAAGATTCAATAAGGGCGAAGAATTAACACAGCAAGAATTTGAAGAAATAGAAAACGACGTATTAGAAGGATTCATAGACGGCATAGGCCTGGACGTTAGAGAACGTATGCGGCACGCATACGATAGCTCGCTCAGCGACGTAATCGACGAGGCGATCGCGGTGGAGAAACAGATGGAAAGAGATCGTCTGAAGCACGGAACGCCAAGTAGCCGCACTCCATACGACAATAGGCCTGAGCGCGAGGGAACGCTCAACCATGACCGGTATCGCGATAGGTTCGATCGAAGGGAAGCTAGGCGGTATTATGACAACTGGAATTATAGAGATCATCCTAGGCACGATCGCCAGGAAAATAGATTTACGAGAGATCGTGACGTAACGCACGGGCAAAATGGAATAAAGAATCTTACGTCACCAAGCCGTGCGCCCCCACCGAATCAACACAGCCACTATTCGGCGCACAGATCTGGCACGTCACGAGGTCCCAACGTGCCCAGATGCAATTATTGCACAAGGGACGGACACCTCCTTGAAAATTGTTTCGCGAGGAGGTGGCGTAACGAAAAGCGAGACCACGAGCACCAAGGGAGAGACCAACAGGGAAACGGACGGATCGGCCAAGGAACGGGTGCGCCAGGCCCGAGCAACGCAACGAAGCGCCCTGTGAATACGCTAACAACAAAAGGAGAGTCTTCGTTTTAAGCGACAAAGGGAGAAAAATTCAGACTGTGTGTCTGACGTCCGAACACTTTGAAGACACACCGGTCGTTGCTATGGTGGATTCGGGAGCCGAACCGAATTTAATTAAACACTCGGCAGTAAAAGGTGACGTATTGGCGTACGGGTTCGACAATCCGCCAATATTGATGGGATTAATCGGAGCAGATGAGGAAGCTCTCGGCCTGAGCCAAATCGATTTGTACGGCACAGACGTCGAATTTATAATCATAAAGGACGATCTGCCTCTGAAAGACCCAGTCCTCCTAGGATCAGATTTTTTCAACCAAGTGGAGGCTAATATTAACTACGAAGAACAAGCGCTCACGTTTGGAAACGTATGCTTGCCATTCTTGCGGGAAGAAAACATTTTTTGTGGACGGATATTATCTCCTGAGAAGAGTCGAAGAAACGATGCTCACCCTGCTGTTAAAATAGACGAGTCAAAAATCGACGAGGTATCAAAAACAAAATAATTAAAAGTGCTAACTTAAACAATAATGAAATAATGCCTAATGAAATCGAGCGAAATGAACACGCCCCAAAGCCTCTGAACAAGGGAAAGTCATGCAAAACGGCCTCTGAGTCACTCGCCGAACTCGAGAAAGTAGATGGAAAGTACCATGCCCCAAAGCCTCTGAACGAAATAACGTCATGCGCAACGGCCTCTGAGTGGATCCCATCGAGCAACAAAAATAATATTAAAATGCGATTAGCGCTCAGTGAGGAGAAGGATACCAAAACAATCACCTCGATAGGAACAGAGGAAACAAAAAATTTATTATCCGCACCGAAAGAAGGTACATCGAGCCACACTATTGATACTGAAGATCAGTCAAAAAAGGAGAATAGATTCATCGATTTCGTAGCAAACAATGAAAACGTAGAGATATTGAAAATATACTTCACAAAGGAAAGAAATGACACCCGCGAACCAAGCAATACATTTCAAGAAGCAGAAATCACACTCGAGGATACAAAAGAGCGTGACGCTTCTCACAGAACGATAAGGAACGTCAGCGTCGACGCTGCGAAAGATAAGGAACACGACGTGATAGAAGCCTACGTGCAGTCCGCGTCGGAAAACCTAGGAGAGTACGAGAGAGCTGAGATAACCCGTGTCACAAAAGACGAGGCGATGAATAAAAAAGATAAAAGGGAAAAGCACAAAAATAAAAGGGTACATACATTGTATACTACGGAGAGCCGCGTCGACAAAATATTGGGAGAAATAGAGTCAGATGATTTAGACGAGAACTTGCAAGGAAGACTAGAGAAATTGATCAGGCAAACGACAGGCAAATGCCATGTGGAACCTGGGCCTCTTCAAGGAACGGATTTCCTGACACATAAAATAGAAACGTACGACGACATTGCGGTCAATGTACGCCAATACCTCATCCCCCAAAAATTACATGAGGTCGTTAGGGAGACCATGAACAAACTGCTGCAAGACGGCATAATAGAACCAAGTGATTCCCCTTATAACAGCCCTCTCTGGGTGGTCCCGAAGCGTGAGACCATGGAAGGACTGAAGCAATGGCGAGTCGTTGTCGATTTCAGAAAACTGAACGAGAAAACGAAGCCATTCCCTTTTCCCATACCTAATATCACGCATCTCTTAGAACAACTCGGCGACGCCAAATTCTACTCAGTGATGGATCTAGCCTCTGGATTCTATCAAATCCCGCTCGACAAGGGAGACAAAGAGAAGACGGCTCTCAGCACGACGTTTGGACATTTTCACTTTGTGCGAATGCCGTTCGGGCTGAGGAATGTCCCATCTACGTTCCAAATGCTAATAAATAAAGTCGTCAAGCAAAAGAATGGCACCTTTGCTTACATTGACGATCTAATCATTGCAGCGAAAACCCCGGAAGAACACGACGAAAAATATTTAGAATTAGTTACAAGGCTAAAGGACACTAATCTAGAATTAAATCCGCCAAAATGCCATTTCTACAAGAAAAAGATAAATTTCCTAGAGAAATAACATGCCCTAGCATGTTATTTCTCCGTTTGGCACACAGCCCGACCCCAAGAAGCTGTCGGCAGTCAAAGATTTCCCCATCCCCAAGAACCCCAAGAATATCCGGCAATTTCTGGGACTTTGTAATTATTACAGGAAATTCATACCCGACTGTGCAAGGATTTCGAAACCATTGACGAGTCTGCTCAAGCACAACACCCCGTTCTTATGGACGGAAAAGCAAGACGAAGCCTTCAACAAACTAAAATCGTGTTTAACCAAAGAACCGGTCCTGAAACATCCAGATTTCGAATGAGAATTTTACGTTACCACCGACGCTTCCAATTACGCGGTAGGCGGAGTTCTTTCTCAGAAGGTGGACTCCGACGATCACCCAGTCGCCTATGCTAGCCGACTTCTTTGTCAAGCAGAAGTCAACTATAGCACGATAGAGAAGGAACTTCTGGCAATGCTATATTGCGCTGAGCAATTCAAATATTGCATCTATGGTAGGAAATTTACGTTCGTGACGGACGATAAACCACTGATGTGGTTACATAAAATGAAGGACTCCACGTCTAGGCTAAAGAGATGGTACTTCAAACTCACGGATGTATACAGCTTCGACGTGAACTATGCACCGGGCAAGACAAATTATGTTGCCGACGCCTTCTCCCGGAGCCCTCCCGAACCAAAAGAAACCAATGAAACGAAAGGATTTTGCGTAAATACAACCAAGAAGAGAAGCCGAGAAGATACAGCCTCGACTTCTTCATCAGAAATTTTCACGCCCTCAACCTACAGGACCAGTCGCCGCAAGACTCCAAGAATTTCGGACAGTCCCGAAAAATCCGACGATCCCATTGCAAGCTATTGCCAGGCAGCCGATAAAGATGCGCCACAGAGCAAGAAGACGAACGACGGACACCTTCTCCGCCTCCTGCAGTCCTCGGACTATCTAATGCTTCCTTTCCTCTCTCCGACTACCAACAAATGGCATGCTCATCCCCTCCTCTGGGAGATTCTCCTACGTACGTCGGTAAGTTGCGAGAAATAATTCGCGATATTCAAACCCTAGCACAAGAGCATCTGAAAAACGCGAAACAACGGTCGAAGGAGTATTACGACAGGCGATTAAATCCGTGCTCATTCAATGTCGGAGATTGCGTAATGCTAATTTTAAAACCTCGCAAAACTAAATTTGCACCCGAGTACACCGGCCCCCATAAAATTTTGGAAATTCTGGAAAACAATAACGTTAAAATTTCATACAAAAATTCATCCCGAGTAGTCCTTAGTAATAAGCTAAGGAAAACACGTTTAAACTATGAGGAATGAAGCTTGCTAATATGTAAAACTAATAACGATATTTTGTATAACTTTTATTTTATCTTTTCTCTAGAACTTGTCATTCTTTGTACCCAAGTATATAAAAACATTTTGTTCACAGAATCACGCAATGGGTGCTCTGACAGTGCTAACGCTCACCGTATCCCTAATTATCTTATACATTAGCGAAAGCGGGGCAATGCCCGCATACGATTGCAGAACATCGAGACCCAACGTCACGACGATCTCGTTGAATGAAGTCGGCACGTGCGACGTCGAATCGATCGACTCCGCAGTTGAAGAAATATACATAGAACTTTTACAGGAGACGGAATACTCCGACACAATGGTGAAGTTATGCAAGGTAAAAGTGGAACAGGACACTATATATTGTGGTATGCACTGGCACACTAACCGCGTTAAGGACGGCAGTGAGACTTTTGTGATATCGGTAAATCGTGAAATGTGCGACGAACTCGGACAAATAAATTTCGGACAATTTAAATACGGAAACGCGTTGATCACGGATCTTAAACCGAACATTACGAATCGTAGAACAGTGACCGCCGCGGGCATACTCAAAGACGACGGCTCGTGCGTGGGCGCAGTGTTCGTAAACGATAAGAATGAGTATAAAGATGTTTTTGTCACCGCGAAACTTGAAGTGCGTGTATCGGAGGTAACAGTGCCTTTTAGAGACGACAAAAATTAAATAATTTTACCTTCGGGAACCCGATGTAAATACACAGACTCGAAATGTATGGCTCGAACGAGGCCCAGGCCTATTGGGTTTTAAATCAAAAACAACAGTGCAATTTTGACAGGTACGCCGTCCTATATGAGGGAGTAGGAGTCAAGGTCAGCGACCGCTCTCACCGGACACAGCCGTTCTATTTCGGAAACTCATCAGAGGGCATACGATTCGGACTCGCTACAAGTGGCGACGTCTATTTCTGCGGATTCCAGTTAAAGGAGACCGAGCAGCCAAAATTATTCATACAGGAAAACGCCGAGAAAAGAATCTTTTCCACATGAAAAGAGCTCAAGCCACAAGATATCCTAATAAATGCTTATTTTAACACTAAAATTTCTTACCTGTCCAGACACATTAAAACGCAATTTAACACTCTCTATAAAGATATTCTGATCCACAGATGCCATCTCGAACGACAGACAATATTAAACTCAATGCACCTGGCAACCACGGACCCGGATGTATTCGCTATGCTCATCATGAAGGGCAGAGGATATACAGCCTACAGAGCAAGAGAAGTAGTACATCTGATCGAGTGCAAACAAGTACAATGTACAAGCAGACAAGTCGATGGTTGTTTCCACGATCTCCCAGCGACTTGCAACAACGAATCAGTCTTCATAAAGCCAAACACGCACGTCATATCAACGTACGTCCGAAGGAAAGATTGCAGCGACATCTTGCCGACGATGTTCGAAGTAAATGGCAAATGGCGCCAATTTATGCCACGAGCAGCAAGGGCACTCCCACCTCAAACACTGCATCCCATGACCAGACCATGGCGGAATATACACAAAGGAAGAGCTTGAAGAATTCCGGGAACACATAATTTTCCCGTCGAACAAACCGGTCATTCTGGAGGACATCGCACGGAAAATACTGGGAGGAGACGCGTATCAGAGCCAGTCGAACTACAAAAATTTGATAAATATGAGAGACCTGGAAGAAATGACGGAAACAAAATTGAATAAACTATGAAAAGACTTCCTACAATTTGGCAACGTGTCAGGTATCCTAATGATATTTATAATTTTTCAAATTTTAGCATCGGTCATAAACATGGCCATTCACGGCTATGCGTTGTACGGCATATACGGACTCAGCATGAAGCTGCAGGGAGCAATCTTTAGCTCCGTCACAAACCTGCTGCTATACGCGAGCAAGCCAACGCCCACACCTGCAGACGTCGAAGCACCGACGAACCACGATGAACAACCGAAACCACTCAGCATAACGCCCATTTGCAGGCCTCGACCGGACAGATCTGCATGGTCTTCAAGGACAATGCCAATAAAGCCGCGCTGATCACTTCACGACTTACGAGAAGAACTACAACTACGAGCAGCAGACCGTCAGCGAGAAGAAGCAGGCGCATTGCCCCGTGCTTCCAATTAAGGGTGGGGATGTAACATCCGGCCCTCTCCGATATCTTTATTATAACACTCGTAATCAATGTATTTAAAACCTGTTTGTAACACAATATATATCCTATACGTATATATATATATATATATATATATATATATATATATATACATATATATATTCAATATATATACCACGACGTTTGTAACCAATATATATTCTCGCATATACAAATTAGAATTATAGGAAACATACTAATATACGCTAATATAAATATAAATACAAATATACGTTACGTATTATCGACACGAAAATGTACAAGTTAGAATTATAAGTTATTATTGCATTATATTATATATTATGGTAATACACCTACAGACAGAAACTTACCGATCCGACGACTCACGGTAATGCACCTACAGACAAACACTTACCGATCCAACGACTCATGATAATGTACCTACAGACAAACTACTTCCCGATCCGACGATCGACATAGGATAATACACCCACCGACAGACACAATACCTCACCGACACTCTACACACGGTAACCGACCTACTGTACGCCAATTACCACAAGGCGACAGCTTACCTATAGATGAATAAAATATTCTTGACTTACCTTCTAGATGTACGAATCCCTATTAACAATTGTCTATAATTTATATAAACACGAAAGAACATTTGTGAAAACGATACAGAAGTGCGCATTAAATAAATTGTAAGAGGCGAAGCTCCTCAAGACGCCTAGACACAAATAACCTACGAGAAAGGAGGATTTATTCATAGATAAATGTATTTGTAGTAGAAGACGTACGCAGTAAAACTTCCTCCGTCAACATTCGTACAAGTAAATAAATAATTATCGTATCATCGCTAACTTTTACGTCCAAAGACTCCTCGAAAAATCGTTAGAATTAAGCGAAACTTCGCATATAGATAAACCATAGCTTTCGCAACGATTATGCCTAATGAACTTTATTTGTAATAATTAATTATAAGCCGTAAAATTCCATTAAAAATAAATATCCATAACAAATAAAAGTCCAATTTACATTGCGAAGTATAACTATATATACACGACGATAACAAGATCTCAGGTAGCACAGCCAGACGCTGACTAGGCTGTCGCGTAAGGCAACTTTTGCAACCGACGAGCTGCTCTTAGCACTTAGCAACAGAGTTTACGTCGAGTTTTTAGCCAATCATAATTTTGTACGTGGCCGCAGCGGCGGCACGGTGGAACTTCTTTCTCACCCTTTTATAAACCGGCACGAGCACGCGCCAGACAGTTCCAAGGCAGCCACGAGACTTTAAAAACGTATCTTTCGAGAGAATAATTAGACTTAACGTTAATTTTTATTTCCAAGTCAACTTCGAGTACGCGTCGCGCTTATACACGAGTTCAATTACAACCTCCGCATAAATAGATCGCGACAAGTCTTCGCGCATATACAAGTATATTTTACGATCGATTAAAAGAGTTTTCGTTGGTTCACCTTCTCGCGACTTCAAATCGTTGCAATATAGTTCAGCCACGGAGTCGGAACTCTCGCCCTATAATTAGGAGCGATCGCGAGAAAAAACCAAATTTACGTTTATAATTTCGATTCAAGATTAATACGGTTATCGTCTCTCGACTTCCACTTGCTTCAACACGGTTCAGCCACGAAGCCGCGACCCGTACGCCGTCAATCTAAAGTAACAATTAAGCGAAGAATAATTATATTTAATTTTCGACCGAAACTTACAGCACCAAAGTGGACGTAACAATTCTGTGTCGTGATTGTGACATTTTGTAAAAAAATATAAATAAATAAGTGATTTCAATTATAAGGATACACAGGTGTTGTTTTTAGTTCATTTATTGAAGAATATACATAAATCATACATATTTCCTGCCACCCTTTTCCTCGAACCAACATCGAGAGCCAGCTGCAATAAGTGGTGTAGCACTACGGTAGGGCGGCCCGCAACAATCAAGGATCAAACGAGCCTAGCGCTCCTTTCGGGAACCCTCGCCAACGCTGCCAACCTAGAAAGACAAGGTAAGTCTTTAAGGAAAACAAGTTACACCATAAATACGCCGGTGTAAAGTTTTAATAAACTGACCCGGACGTAACACGTGCATAAAAATTTCATTCAACTCATTCGTCAGAATCTTTAAAAATTTAATTAAATTAATTATTTCTAATGCTTTTTATTTATTTATCATTTAAATATTTATGAACTGAACTCTCTATTAATTTT
Organism: Sycobia sp. Sy_11; assembly: GCA_018907035.1. Classification (NCBI taxonomy): domain Eukaryota; kingdom Metazoa; phylum Arthropoda; class Insecta; order Hymenoptera; family Epichrysomallidae; genus Sycobia; species Sycobia sp. Sy_11. The sequence continues at coordinate 270,151 of JACCIC010000108.1, forward strand.
ATCAGACTATTTGCATTAAATAATTAGATACTTAATTTTACGTGTTATCAAAAAAACAAAAAGATTCTTGTATTTTTTTTTATTAATACAATACAGGTAAAATATTTATTTGGAGGGCGAGAAAACAAACATGTAAGTGTTTAATACAGAAAAGGAAAAAGAGACAAAAATTATCAATTATCAAAGAAGAAGTATGAACAGAGTATAATACAAACTATAATACAAACAATTCAGTATAATAATACACGTGTATGATCCTTATTATTATCTTTATTGTAGCAACAGAACGTAAATCATTTATTTAGCAATTGTATTCTATTTATTTAAATAAAGGAAAAACAAATCCCACAAAGCTGACACCAAATTGTAATTTCCGAGTCAATTTTATAACTTTACACCGGAGTTAGGATGGAATTTGTTTTCCCTTCTTTATAAAATTTGTTCGACTTACCTTTGGCAACAGGTGGCGAAGCGGCTCCGAGAGGAAGCGAGTAGTTAGATCCTTGAATTTGAATAATATAACACAGTATCTTGCTGTGCTAAACGCCGTGGGACTGTCAATGGATGCAGGAATAACGAAAGACGAAACAGCAAGACACAGGAAAAATCATAAAATAATAGAATTTGAGGTGTCGAGAATAAAACACGAACACTATGTATCAGTTTCTTTTAACGAACTTATTTATTTGATGAACATTCGAGCGAAGATTTCTAAATGACAATTACAAATATGTTAATTCTTTCGCTTGACAAGATCGGTTCCGAGTCATATATAAAAAAAGATACGACCGAACTTATTACCTGAACCGTGTTACAGGGACTCTAAGTCGGTGTACGCGCGCGTCGACGCTTCTAGCTTGTTGGTTACTTTGGAACTGACTGCGCTCCGCTGCGCTCTTGCTTATAATAAAGCCAAAAGTAAGTTGTTCCCCGAGCCGCCGCTGTGGCCGATTGCAGTGTGATAATAGGCTGTGGAGCAGTGCACGTGACTTGTTGCTAACTGCTCGGTGTAGTTCTACGGTCGCAGAATAATTTGTACTATTTAAATAGTACAAATGAACTGTATTAAGCATTAATGTTGTAAATGCTACGGACAATCTCTGTGTGAATTTTTATGTACCTTTAATGATTTTTCGTCTTTGGACTTAAAAGTTGGCATCGCTCTGTTAATTATTTTTCTAAATGTTCGAACGTTAATAAAGGAACTTTTCCTGCATATTACTGTCTGTAAATTACTTATGTCAATGAATATTTCCTCCTTTTCACAGGTTATTTACACGGGGCGTATCCAGAGGTTATTGCCTTCTTATAATGCATATATATACTATTATTATAATTTTTTTTCATACTAATACAAAATTAAATAATTATTGATAATATTTCGTACGTCTAACGGTAAGTTGTCGTCTTATGGTAGTGGGTATACAGTGGGTCAGTGAACATTAGTGTCGGGTCGGTAAGCAGTTCGTCAGTAGGTAAGTTATCTGCTGTATGGTAATTGATCCTCTATAGTTTTATTTGTAAGTTAGCATCTGTAGTCCTGTGTGTATGTTGCGTAAGCTACGACGTGTAAGGTGTATAAGATAAGTTATCAAGAGCAGTCGTACGACCATGTAGTACATTGGTGCAAGGTCACACACACACACATATATATATGTATATATATATATATATATATGTATATATATATATATATATATATATATATATATATATATATATATAATACAATTATACTTACGTAGGAATCAAACTGTTTGCATTATGAGGCACGATGCTACACCTGCCACTGTGTGTAGTTCTTTGTGTTCATAGTGTGACGTCCCGTCGGAAGTAGCCGTCGTTGCGTGGCGATGGCGAAGGCAGAGGGCACGGCGGGCTGGCAAACTACCTCGACGATGACGATCCTCGGAGGATGCTCGGGGCAGCACTGTCACCACTCACACTCAAGGCAGTGAGCTCCTCTTGAAAATCTTCAGCTCTGGGCAAGGCAGTACTGACTTTGGGCACGCAACTTGTATCAAAAAAATGCAACACAAAAAGGAACAGAGAATAAAATAAAATCACTATCAAAATTAATGAATTACACGAAGCAAAATTAAATGAATCACGCAAAAGGTTGGTGAAATAAAACTACTGACACGTGGCGATTCTAGTAAAACACTTTTTTATTGACCACTATTTAAAACACGAAATAATACATTTACACTGGCGCGGTGTCACTTACAGGACACGTTTCGCGATACAAAGAGCACGTAATATAAACACCACCAAAAATAATATAACCGAATAAATTTACACTGACGCGAATTCACTTCCAAACACTTTTCACGATACAAAGCCCATACACAAAATCACAACACTGCAAAACCACACACACTGCACCGAACCAAGGATCACCCGTCGCAACCGAAGCTGAGACGAGTCTGCCTTCTGTTCATTTAGTATCCTGCTCATCACCTTGGTTTGCTCTTACCGCTCCGCCCTCCGCTTTCGCGTTACTCGCTTATTGGTACAGTATCGCCGAAAAGCGAGTGGTGGGGGAACAGCGGCGACCAGGGGCGTGACGATGCGCTCTGATTGGACAGCAGCCTTTGTCTTATTCTAAACGTAATTTCTCTCTCGCAGCATTCGGGGTCAAACTACAGGCATTTATAAGACTCATATAACGTTTGACCCTCCCGCATGCCGGCAACACACACACATGCGGCACTCGCCCACACATGGATCCCTCGCCACTCGCACATATCACTCACCATTCATATTACATATTATATTCACCACTCATATTACACTCGCATACATTACACATGGTGCCCCCACCTCAAGTTCGTACCTCCATCCATCCTGCACACCCTATCATTATCATACCGCTCATTCTTGCATTTATTTTATATTACATAACATTTATTTTGCATACATTATTATTATCAATCGGTATTATTATTATTATTGTCATATCACACATTATTATTATACAATTACATTTGTTATTTATTATTATTTATTAGAAACTTAAACGGGAAAGGACGCGGAGCTAATTCGAGTGCAGGCGTCACATCGTGACGATTACGTGCACGCAAGGATCGAGGTCATCCTCGGGACGCAATAATAGTAAAGAATATTCTAAACTTTATAATATATATGCGTATGTTTATTATCGTCATTAAGTAAAGAAATGTATAAGCGTTACAACTAAGGTTTCGGACAGGGCAGGATATTACAATATAATAGTGTATTTTAATATGTGTTTATATGTAAGAATTCGAGGAGGACCGGATATTACAATCCTTACAATTTAGCAATTTAAGGGACCTTTCCGATCGATTGAAATAAATATTCGAACCCATCGAAACGTTAAACAGCCTTCGTGGAAAACTTGATCATGCAAGACGACACTATAATGAATCTATGCTAGCATACATAAACCCAATGTTAGATAGACACAATGTTTGACCGCAATATAATTAAACGCGGTGTCGAGCTTAGTGCACAGGAGATCGAAAAAATAGAGGAAGACGTCTTGGATGAGTTTATGGACGGTCTTGACCCGGACCTGCGGCTCCAGATGACGAATACGTCTGTGACCCTCTCCAACTAAAATCAATGGATTTTAGGATATCGAAGACCGTGAATATTGACGACATAGCCTGGAATACGGTGGCGAATTTTCTAAAGCAATATTATATCCACGGCAATATATATCCACGGCTCTCCAAAGGTCGTCGTAACTGACCAAGCTGCGAATTTCACAGGCGCTCTCATGAGGAACGTAGCAAAATTATGCAGAATAAAAACATGTACAACGACCACTTTCCACCCGCAATCGAACGGCTCAATAGAAAGCATGCACCATTCACTCAAAGAATATTTAAAAATGTATATTTCAAAAATCATTGAATGGGACAATTGGGTGGAATACGCGGCGTTCTCCTATAATACGAGCGTACATGAAGGTACACGGCTGACGCCCTACGAATGTGTATACGGAATATTAGCTAGAGAACTGGCTGCTAACGCGAATATCGAGGAAACTATCGATGAAACATATATCGCGTATGTAGGCAGACTAAGAGAGAAAATTCGCGACATACAGGCATTAGCTCAGTAACACCTGAAAAATGCAAAACAACATTCCAAAGTATATTACGATACACGTATGAGTCCGTGTACGTTTAAGATAGGTTACTCAGTCATGCTAATTTTAGAACAAAAAAAAAACAAATTTGCACCTCATACAATTTTAGAAATCTTGAATAACAATAACGTAAAAATTTCATATAGGAACTCAACGCGCTTAGTTCATGGGAACAAACTGAGGAAAACGCGTCAAAATGACGAACCTTAAAAAGTGGGCCTGCGATGTATACATATATATATATATATACATATATATGTGTGTATGGATATATATGCATATATATATGTGTGTATGTATGTATTTACATATTATATATGTCTTTACCCTCTCTTTTTCCGTGTGTGTGGACATTGAGATTATTATAAATGTAGTCTATATATTTTATGAAATTTGCTTACAGACTCGGGTAATGGACGCCTGAAAAGGAATCTCGTCTATACTCATCTCTCATCGAAGAATTCGCGAGATAGGGAGGAGCATCAACTTTGAGCAGCCCACGAACAACAAAAGAAGCAGGAGCATTGTCCCGTGTTTCCGATTAAGGGTGGGGATGTAACATCCTGCCCTCTCCAAAATCCGTAGTTGTAAAGATTTAATAAACTATTAGCTTGCATTTTTTAAATTAATAACAAACGAGAATATTTTTTTTATAAATATGTATGTCAGAATCCTCTATGCTATGAAGACAAAAAAAACTACACACAATAGTAAGTGTAATATATATATATATATATAGTAACGCGGGAAATGTGTTACAATACTGTTGTCGAATATTGTTACAATATTGTTGTGGTGTCTTACTTACTTGACCACATACCCCGAGTCGCGAGCTATCCCAAGCGGAGATTGGTGGAGAGAGACATACTCTTCCCCGCTACGCCGTTTCGGGAGGGCCGCGGCCGGTGTCGGGTCTAGAGGAATTTTTCCTCTCTCTTCGCTATTGGATCCCGAGCAAGCAACAGCTCTTCGTTTTCGGAGTTATTTTCCGACTCAAGGCAGCCACGCAGCGGGGCCACAAAAAGCCAGCAACGGCATGTAAGCGGTAAGGGTGACCTCCGAATCCCGTGCCAGAGGACAACCACAAGTCCCGGGCGAGAGGCAAGCCGATAGTTACTACTTCAGCTCGGGAATTGCCGTCCCGAGACGCCCGTACGCCTGCCACGGCGTACGAGCCATCGCCGAGGAGTGAGGGGCGAGTGGAGAGCGCAAGGTAAGTGCTCCACCTCGGTTCCATTCTTGAGCCGCGAATTGCTCCGCACCGCTTGGAATCCGTCGCCCTGACGAGCCGGCCGAGGCGATCTTCCTAGCGCGGAGCTCGCGATTAAGCAGTGCTGTGCGACCGACGGGAGTAAAAAGCGAGCTACGTATAGCTCACGCTGAGAACCGTATCTCAGCTGGCGCCCCACTGAACCCTCGCCGGTCCGCCTGTATTACAATTTTATATGTCTATAATAAATTTTGTATTATTAATAGAGTAAAGTAACGCCTAGTTTGTGTATCCTCCCTTTCATAATTTCAGGAGGATGAGCTCCACCTAAATCCAGGTAAGATATGTATTCAATATAACCGACACAATCAGCGCGTTAAAAATGGCGCCCAGAACGAGGGGCCCGACGCGGCAGTAAAAGAAATCGCGAAAAACGGAGCAAGTGTGGCCGAGCAACCGCGCATAGTAAGATAATAGACGCGTACGAGTAGACTGTGTGAGCGAAGGCAGGATGCGCACGGAGATGCGCACAACGCACATTTGAACTGTACACGCACATAGACATTAGTATAGCCGAGCAGTAGCATAGACAGTTAGCGTCAGAGTAGTAAAAACTTTTTTGATAATAATAGTAATAAAATAATAGATTAGATTAGAGTTAGTAGAATAGTTAATATTAAACGTAAAGTTAGTAGTAGTATATAATTAGTATATAGGTGAGAAGTAGGATTAGGTAAGGTAATTATAGAATTAATAAAATTAGACAGTAATCTTAGATTTAAGTTAGAATAATTAGATAGTATGTTAAATATTAGTTAGTATAAAGGATAATAGTAGGTTAAATATTATTTAATATAAAGCATAATAGTAGGTTAAATATTAGTTAGTATAAGTCGTTAGTAGTAGGTTAGTGTAAGTAGTGCAGGATAAAGAAAGTGAAAAGAGAGTGAGGTTAACTGAAGAAACCACGTGGCAGTGGTGAGTGTAGAGTAACGAAAAAGTGAGAAAGAGAAAAGGAGAGAGACCGGCCGTGGACGACAGACACAGCTGCCCAACAAAAAAAAGCCAATTAAAAATAATAAAAACTGAAAGGAGAGAAATGATCGAACAACACAACTTAATGGTATGTAAAACATGGTAAAAACTACATAAATATAGTGACACTAGACATACTGCTTAAATAAAAGGTGGAATACTTTCTAAGGTGATATTAATTAATATAACAGAGCATCATAGTTAGTTTAAATAAACTAAAGTGCTTTTCAAGTTCAGTATCGTGTAACAAAATTTCACATTTGTAATGCTGCTGTCAAATGCAAAATGTTAAACAAAAAAAAATACTATTCAGTAGAAGATAAAAAGATAAGAGGATATTATTATTTTTAAGTCCTAATTCTTTTCAATTATCTTATAATTAGTATCAGCAGTTCATAGTTTTCTGTATTTGTAATAAACATTTACATTAATCATGATGGTCTGCTAAATTTATTCGTTGAAAAACTAGCACTTGTAAAGTATATTAGTAATGATTATAGGTCTGGCTTTAAAACTGGTCTTTCACGTACAAATATTCAGATCTGGCAGATTGAAAAAGTGAGCAATGATTTGTGAACGATACTTGAGATCATATGTAGTACTTAAAATATTTTTAAGACTTATATCTCACTAAACATATATACAAAAGTATATCTCACTAAATATATATACAAAAGTATATCTCACTAAACATATATACAAAAGTATATCTCACTAAACATATATAAGAAAGTATATCTCACTAAACATATATAAAATTATGTCTCACTAAACATATATAAAATTATAGTTACTAGCTTAAGTTATATTCTTTGTTTGAAAAAAAAAATTAAAAGGGAGTTTTTCTTTACAATAATAATATTAATTAAAACTATTTCAGTTCTTTAACACTTATTTCATTTCAAATGTTGCTAACCAAATGTAGGTATCATAGCTAGTGTTTGAATAAATTACGCAAAAACAAAGTAGTTTCTTTACCTTTAAACAATATAAATAAAGGATAAACGATCTGAGACAATCTAATAAAATAATGAAATATATTTAAATGCATCAAAAGCTACAAATACATACATATATTTTAGCTACGTTTTTGAAAACACGTGCAACAATAACTGTTGGGAAATATTCAATATTTGTGTACGTTATATGCAATATTCAATTAATCTTCTAAATATATGCCATTTGTGATGTTCAGCAGCCACTTTTATTAGAATATGTTATATACTGACATTATTGTTTTTTTTTTCACATTGCCACAATAATGAAAAATTTACAAAGATGATATTATAAAGCAAGTGATTAAGTTCTACAAATAAAAAAAAAAGAAAATAACAAGCATTAATTTCTTATAGACAATATAATTCTGCCTGATGTAAACTGTGCAACGCAACTTTTACATACCAAATCATTTGAATTCTAATAGCAGATGATACACATATCTTTAGGCTTTTATAGATTCAGCACTAAATTTTTCTCTGGCTTACTTGTTACAGTTATTCGCTCTTTGAATAGAACTAGTTAAAAATAACTATATGTATGTATGAATGTCTTTAATATATTTAATTTTTGACTCGCTTGTCTTATATATTGCATTTATTTAAGCTTATTATTCATAATAACGCATCTTTAGCCTAAGGAATATCGATAAGAACTTACTGCTGTAACAAGCAAAAATATAAATTGAGGAAATTATTCCTGAATAAATAGATTATATAGGTAATACAAAACAATTGTGCTATATTACATTATTCCGTATAACAATAAATTATGTTTGTCTATAAAAGTAAATTAGTGTGAAATGTGTAGAAAAAAAAAAATTAGGATATTGGGAAAAATAACAAAATAAATGAGTAGCCTTTATGATTAATTTACCAATAAGGAAAAGGCTTGCTGAACTTTGTACAAATAACAGTGTAAAAGATACAGGTATTGGTAGAATCGACAAGGCAATAAGTAGAATTATATATTTATTTACTTTATTATTATTATTTTTGCTTGCCTCTATATTATATAATAATTATATTAAACCTCCTGGTAATTAGCACATGCATATCTATCTTATAAGCTGAGAAAGTTGCTTTCTTTCTCCTTTTATAAAGCTACTAGCTTGATGTCGTTTCACAAGTAAAGTGGAACAGTATAGTAGGAGTGTCACTGGTCTAAAAAGGGAAAGGGACGGAATTTATTTATCCTCTTTATTTGAGACACTTTGAACGTGGATGGCTGTATGCCCATACGCAAAGGAATGTGGTTATCCAGCAAGAAGCTAAATGACGGTTGCCTAGGCAACCTAACCACAAAACCGCATTGATACAGAGAAGTATCTACACAGTAGCAGAAAGGCGGGTGGCGTCTGCTATTGTATAGATGAGTACGAGGATAGCCAGTCAGTGGATATCATGAAAGTGTTCGAAGCGGTATTTCAAACAGTTAACCAGGGTGATAATTTATAACTATAGCAATTTATAAATTACGAATTGTTCAACTATAACACATAATTATCGATAATAATTATGGAAGTTATCATATAATTGGTAACATAATTTCTAATTAATATAATAAAATAAATAATAATTATAAACACTTAAATTTTTACTTAACATAATTTTTAATTAAAATAATTAAGTAAAAATATAAACTAATTAATAATTATTATAATTTAAATTAAATTTATTATTATCCTAGTATAATTTCATAAGATGATTAAATATTATAATTAATTATTAAAAATATTAATAATAAAAGTTTAATTTAATAATAATTAAATGGATACATAAACTCAATAATAATTATAAGCATTAACATCTTATTTTTGATTATTATTAATAATTTATGAGTAAAATACTAGATATCTAGGCTAAGTAATTAATTTAATTAAATTTACATTAATAATGAATTAATAAGTGAGAGATACTTAATATAATTAGAAGTGGAGTACCTACACGTATATTCCCAATCAGCTGTTTGGAACAAAGTTGATGAGGAATAAATCAATGGAATAATTGATTTACTATCATAACATAACAAATAGTAACATAACAAATACAAACAAAAATTAATTAATTAAATAATAGAAATTATCGAATATTTAATTTAATTAAATAATAGAAATTAGACAATTTAATTATCGAATTTAATTTAATAAATAAATTAATTGATTAATAATTAATTAATAGATAGAAGTTTATTAAATTAAATAAAATTAAATTAATTAATAATCATTGATAAAAGAGTGCCATTAAATAAAACTAATTGAGTCTCTAATTAAAAATCAATTAAGGGAGATTACTTAACATTTAAATGGTAAATAATGCAAATTTAACTAATTACATTAAACTATTTGAAATTATCACTACAATACTAAGTGACTATACTCAATTATCAAATTAAGTAATTTGATTTATCCACATCTGAGAAGATTACTAAAATAATTAAGCGTAACTCAATGTTCCAGAGAAATTATCAGGTTAAGTTAAGTTAAGTATTACCTTAAATAAAAATTGAAACAAATTAATTATTGAATTAATAGGGAAATTACAGTTGATAATTAAAATTAGATGAGTCAAAGAAATTCTTAAGATTAAGGAGTTAAGGTATAACTCGAGTAATTAATAATACGTATTGATTAATAAACGTACTAATAAATAATAAATAAATAATAAACAAATAATAACATTATAATTATCAACGAATGAATAAAATAAGTATCAAAGAGGAAATATCTTAAGTAAAATATATTAGGTAAATATTACCATTGAAAAAAAAACAATTAAATAAGAAAAACCAAGTAAAACAATTGATAATAAACTAACTATTACTAAATTAACTTAAACTAAATAAATTAAAGAAAGTGGTCAAATAAGCTAACTACTTCAAAAACATTAAGAGTGCTCCATACCGCGATCCCAGCGCCATGATGAACTATTAAAACGGAATGAAAATGTGTAAATCGTAGATTTCGTTTTGCGTCTTCATTTTACATTTTACAATGTTGAAACAAATTTTATACGAATCTTTGAAAAATTCTACAATTGGGGGTATCCCTTACTGTTTTCATAATATGTTTCAAAGTTAGTTTAAAAAAATAAGAAAATGTTTATCTAACTGTCGTCTGCACTATAGACATCGCCGCTTTGCAGTAACATCAAATAACAACAAATATTATAAATTTTATACGTATAGTACAGATTAAACTTGGATAGCCCCGGATGTAGAATTGAATAATGAATCGAATGAACTTTGATTCAACTTTCTATTCATAGATTTGAGGGATTAAAACGAAATATAAGATTTTATTACGGTTCTAATGCAAATTATCAATTCTGTAGATAAATAAGTTAGAACTTTAATTTCTGATTTTTTGAATAGCTGGCGCTGAAGAAAATATTCAATACCGTACAAATCAAATAAAGAATTATGAAGCCTGGTGCAGAAAATATATATATATATATATATATATATATATATGTATATATATATATATATATATGCACATAAATACACACATGCATACATACACATACGCATGCAAACACATTGCAAACATAGTAATGTAATACGGAAATTTGAGATTACAGGGAGGTGCAAGATGTACGAGCTTGAGCCTATAAATATATATAAAAATATAATAGGAAAGTAATTGTTCTTTTCCTAACCTAAAGTATATATAATATTTATGTAGACAAAAATGTTATTATTGCCTACGCAGATTTAATATTTATATACATCCTGAAAATTTTTTATTAAATAAATCGTTTCTTATGACAACTAAAGCTCTTTAATTCCCAAAATTTCAAACATGTTTATTTTTTTGCAGGATAGTCTTTTAGCTACAATTAAAACTCATAATTTTAGGAGGAAATGAGAGTTTTGAGTGTTCACAATGTGTAATTGATGAATTTGAGTTATTACTTCGATATGCACTCCTATTAGATAAAACGGATAAGAAAAAGTAACGTGAAAAGAATATATAATTTTTAATGCAAATGTAAAGTAGAAGAGTATGATTGTGTATTTATAGTACTGAATTTTGTGTAAGGAGTAAGTACAACTCCTAAATTAATATATTATATTATAAATATTTAAATATACAGTTATCTATATAAAGCAATTTTTAAATTTATTCTTATATTACAGTGATAGGCACTTTGTATAATTTATACAATATATATAATAAACAGCTTTTATAGAAACTTTTTGTAAGAAAACTGTTACAGATTCAAATATTAAAATAATTTTTAATGAAGTAACACTATTTGACAATAGCACTTATATATTAGAAATTACTATCTTTTTCAATAAGTATCTTTTCAATAGTTTCATTACTATCTATTTAATAGGTAATTATAAAAATTTTATTTTAAAATATATTCTTGTACGGCTAAAGTTTACTTTAGTATTTCATACATTGTAATTTTTTGGAATAAATATGTCAGATTAAATAAAGTCAATATGTCAAAATACAAAAATTATACATATATTCCCGCGAAAAATATCACGATATATAATATAGAAATATTTTTAGTAAAAACATATATATATTGTTTTTAAATAATTATAATGTAGAATATAATATGCCATTATATTTAGAAGCTGTACTTGATCCCTATGTAAAAACCAATCCTATTAAATATACAATCATACTGTTCTGCTTACTGTCCCAGAAGATGGCGATTCTATATTTTTCATTTAAAGTAAAAATTATATATTCTTTCCACTCTAATTTTTCACTATTTTGCATATTGGACACCTTGCAACTAAAATAATAGTTATTTTTGTTGCATTAACATCAGATTATATCTATAATATTAATATTATCACTTATGAACAATCAAACCGCCCCCTTCAAAACTCTTTAATTTATCATTATTTTTATAATTATTTATACCTTAAATGACCCTTTAAAATTAAAAATAAAGAAGGCCATACGTATTATACGATTTGTTTAAATATTAATACGTAATAAATTAATATGTTTGTACTATTACCTTATTTTTATTTTCTTTACATATAAGAACCTTATTATATACATATAAATACTTCATACCCTCGTGTCCCACTCTGGGGAAGGAGAAATGAAGCAAATTGTCTTTTGGGAGGCTTTACATTTTTGATGAATTTATTTAATAATTTTTTTCTTCAAAGAGAGCACCTTAAATTATAAGTTTTTGTCTATTACTTGCACATTGAAATTTAAAATAACTGAACTTATTTGAATTTTGGGTGCCCGTCATGTCTCGTCTGTATATAACCGTTTATCTCTACTTTTTTAATGAAATATATACTGATATAAATTATATATATATATATATATATATATATATATATATATATATATATTAATTGGCCATTAATAATTAATAATTTCTATTGAATTATTGTTTACATGTTTATTTAATTAATCATTAAATTATAATTATTATTAAAATAAAATTTTAATTAGCTATTATTTTTAATTCATAAAAAGTGAAATATGGAGATAATTAACATTTTAGGAGAGAAAAGAATAATCCATCAGAATACATGACCAAGAATTGTATCAAGACCCATCTCCATTCATCAGGTAATCGTTATGTTGATTCCTGCATTATATGTATATATATATATATATATATATATATATATATATATATATATTATCGGATCAGCTGTACGACATTTGTCGAGAGGTTGGGTCGACTCTGTTCGGATTTGTGGTTCATTCGTTTAGAAAATCGTAAACACTCGCATGCTGTCTATCAAATCATATACAATGCGATGTTGCCACTACTTTTTACACGATTTTGGAAACAGTGTTGAACGAATTGATTGAATACACCAGCTGCCAGCGCAATGATACGATTTGCGCGAATGTGGAGCGTGATGCCCGTAATACAGTTATTGACGATATACTTAAATACATGATTCCTTTATCTGATCATTACAGTTTTAGTATGACAAAGTAATAGTTCATCAACATAAGCTATTGTATTAATTGAAAATGATGATTAATTAAATTTTCATTTAATTGAAAATTGAAAATAATACCTTATTAAATATATATATATATATATATATATATATATATATATATAATATATATATATTATAATATATATATAATAATGGATTCATAAATATTTTCCCGCATTCGGGGCGCAAAATACGATTTTCTGCAGCTGTCTAGAGGGAGCAAAATACTACTTTTCCTCCCTAGGGAGGAAAAGTGTTTATGGCCGATTCCCGACCAATCAGAAAGCAGAATTTTACTTTTCCTTCCTTGGAAGGAAAAGTGAATGAACGGAATCGTGTAGTCCGGTAGGATCCTCAGTTTTCCCTGCCTGTGCAACATCTGGCATTTACGATGTATAGACTTCGAGTATATGCGCCAGTCGACCGTGAGTTCGACCTTTTTTTGCACTTTGAGTTAGGTATTCAAGATTTTAAAATAAAATAAGATTTTTATTCTATCTAAAATTTATTATAAAAATTTTTTTGTTTTTTAAGTATTAAAAATTATTTATTTCTTTTTTGTAATTAGTTTTAATTTAAAATTCTATTTATTATGCTATTAAATATTTAAAATTTTAATTTGAGCGTAGATTATTAACAAACTTATAATCTTCAATTGATTAGTCTTATTTATTAAATGGAAAGGGGGGCTCCGCGGGGGGGGGGGGGGTTTCACCTCCTACACCCCCACCACCCAATCCTACAACTTTTCTTAACATACTATATTAATTTCCAAATAAGAGGAAATTATTTAATTTAATTTTATTCAATTCAAGTAAATTGCACGTATAACCTTAAGAAAAAACCGATAATATATATTATTTTAAACCCAACGAATTACATTTTATGTTATGGCAACTTATTTCAGAGCAAGTATCTGTCTATAGTTGGAGCTTTAGATTTTATACCTGCTTGCTCTATCTAAGCATGGGTAACACATGGAGGGGGGTTTAACATTCTTTAATTCTGTGAGTTTGCCGTTCAATTTTTTGTGCATTTCTTTGAGAAAGAAAAAGCGCCCTCGTATGGGAAAATAGTTTGTGACACGGGAGCAAAATAGGCGTTTTCCGACGAGGGTATGTTTTCCGCCCGAGCGAAGCGAGGTACTATTATCGGTCTTACAGCCTTTATACAATAAAATATTATACTAATAGAATGACAGTCAGGCTCTCCTAGTTTATAGTAACCCCCATAAAATTGAAAATACAAATTACTATTAATAATACATAAAATAAAAAATCAATTAAATTAAAAATTAAAAATTAAAAATAATACAAATAAAGTAATCTATATTTTATGTTAATAAAGGAGAATCTGATTTCCCCCACCAGCTTAAATTTAAATTTACTTTTCATTTCCGACGTTTTGAACAGTTCCGGTTCATCTTCAAGGACTAAACTCTAATATAATTTACTTAATTCTAACTTTTTTATTTATTTCTTATTTAATTTAATTTTTATGTACTGTTTAGTTGTAGGTTCTATTTCAGATTGTACGGTGGTGATTATAAATAAGGACTGCCCGATACTCATTATATTACTATATTATATTATTGTAGAAAAACTGTAAGACCGAAAAATTTTATCAATTTACAGTCGAATTCTCTACCTTTTCAGCTGAAGCATTTGCTTCAGATATATGCTAAATACTTGTTGGTATCAGATATGCTCAATCCACTCGACACAGCTCCATCTTATATATGTGCATATTCAAAATGTGTACTAAATTCACTGCACGATCTCAGCGCCAATAATTAAGAAGTTAATGAAATGAATTATAAACTCATAAAATTCAAATTCAAGAAAAGAAATCAAAATAGAAGTCTTAAGGATATCTGCTCATTCAAACAGCACTGAAGATCGTATTGCCAGCAAAGCAGCCAAAGAAGCAGTTCTAATACAGCGTAAAATATAAAATATAACAACGCCGCAAATATGTTAATACGAAAAAGAATGGCTAGAGGAATATAGATATGGATAGAGGAAAAAAAAACAATAAAGACAAATTTTTTCGAACCAAGTTAAATTTTACAATAATAGTTATTTATTTTTGAAAGTTCTTAATATTCTAAAAACATATCAAACTCGCCTAGTTATTTTGCTTTTCTTAAAAAATTTATTATAAAAGTATACTTAGTCATTAGTTTTATTTTTTAAGTAGTTAAAAATTGAATAAATTTTTATTATTTATTAGACCAAATTTCTGAATCTAAAATTTATGTTCACTGAAAAAATTCCTATTTTCGTAACAAAGATGGGGGCTATGCTGTGATTTTATCACCAAGCCACGTAGAACCTAAACTTGCTAGTGAATGTATTTATCTTTTTATAAAATGTTTTTAAACGTAGTATTTTTATTATTTATAGTTATTGTATCATTTTCCTATTGTAATTAAATTTTTGGTCATTCTTACTGTTGCAGGTTGAAATTTGAATTGCAATATTTATTGTAAAAACTAAGTAAGAAAAAATGATAATGAAAAATAAACTACGACTCTTAAAACATTAATACAAAGATCTTATTTAACCTATAATTAAAAAAAAATAAAAATAATTAAGCATAAATAAATAAAAAAAATGTTAAAAACCTATTTTTAAAAAAATGGTTAACAAATTTAAATAAACGGTAAAAAAGAAATAACAGAGAAAAATTTAATTAAAAGTTAAAACATAAAACTATGCCCAGAAAATATTAAATATGAAAAATATTAAAATATAAAATATAAACAAATTATGCTCCAATGAGCAAAAACATCCGACTAAGTTTAGATAATCTGCAGGTATCCCCGCTAAAAGGATCGATTCAATTTCAGGTAACATTATATCATATTATGTTGCAAAATTTAGAAGGGATATTATATAAGACCTGTATATATTTTTGTATATTATAATTTATTTATAATAAATATTTATAAGACCTGTATAAATTTTATATATCTATATTTGGAACACTGCATCAGACAAAAGACACAATCTTTAGTCGAATTTGTTTTGTAAATTTTTTAATATAAATCGATAAAAACAATTGAAATTTGTTTTCAAATATTATATAATTTTTATTAATTTATTATTTTCTAAAATACGCTTATTTAGAATAAGTAGTTTAAAAATAATTTAATACAATAAATAAAATAATCTATTTTAGATAAATATCAAATAATGATTTAATTATTTTTTTAAATTACATAATTTTATATTAAGAATAGTCTAGAGTGCCATTATGTTCCATATAATTAGTATTTTTATATTCTTTACCCGATAGAATCAAGTATGCTTCTGTCAAATTATAGATTACCATTCCAATTTTAGATTAAAAATACAGATTTATAAAATAAAATTGTAAAAAAAAAAAATAATACAATAAAAATGTAATTGTAAATAAAAAAGTGCACGGCAATCCTGAGAAATTCAAATTTATTTAGATAACACGCAAAACTATGAAAATTTAATATTTTTATTTACTACTTTCATATTATAGCATTGCAATAACAAAACTAATATTTTATACATAAAGCCAATAAAATGAAAATATTGAATTTCTTTATATTTAAAAATTATACGTGTAAAGAATGTCAACTTGGTTTTCTATAAAATGACGAAGAAAAATTCCTTAGATTACATTCCTGGTACTAAAAAATAATTCCAAATTTAAGTGTAGAAAAAAGGAGTTATAATAGCTGATTTATTAGCGTTATATAGCGCAAGAAGAGATTAAAAGTAGAATTTCACAGGAATACTAAAAAATTAGAAACAAATCAAAGAATGACCAACAAAAGCTGAAAAAATACTTTCAGAACAGAATCGAAAATTAGCGTTATACATCACCTCGTAGGCATCTAATAATTTTGAGTAGGCTGAAATCTAGTCACTACGAATTAAAAATAATTGAACTAATATGGTTATAAAATAGACAAATCTTAGAATGAAAAATTTCAACATTGTTATAGTAAAATTAAGAAAAATGTATAAACTAGGTCCTTTTATTTCTGTCTAGTAAATAATAATTTTCTTTCAAATGCAAGTTTTAATTACTATACTGCAAGAAATTAATATTTATAGAATAATAATTTATTATGTTATTTGTTTAATAAAAAATAATTTAATAGAATACATAAACTAACAGCTTGAAAGAATTATAAAATAATGAAGTCTATTGTGTATTGGATTTTGTCGTCCCAAAAATTAAGTATAATAATTAATTTTACAACTGTTGATCTTAAACAGACAATTTTGTATATCTAAATTTTCGAGAAAACAAAATTAATTTGAAAATATTATTCGCTGTTATCTTTATACTTATTTCAATATTCATAATTAAGAGATCCCATTCTATTCATTAATGAAATAATTAATATCATTTAATTTTTTATCATTTTTTTTGTAACATTCCATAAACCAAAGTTTCGTATAAAATTGTGTAAATCATTGGTAAACAAGTTTTGATATAAACTCAATATGAAGTTACTATATATATACATATATATATACATATATATATATATATATATATATATATATATATATATATATATATATATATTAATCGTTTGCGACCACCGCGGCTCTTGACATTTTTGAGTAAGTAATTTGGTTAGAAATTAGGAGTATGGAGATTATATATGTTAATGTGTGTGTAGATACGCATACATATATATATATATATATATATATATATATATATATATATATGCATGCATAAATTAATAAATATTTTCATCAGTGTTACAGTCCAATATAAATTAAAATTAATACATAATAATATCAATACATATCCATATCAAAATTAATACACATATATATGCATATCTCTCTCTCTCTCTCTCTCTCTTTCTCTCTCTGCGTTTGTATGTGTGTAAATTTATATATATATTATATATATATATATATATATATATATATATATATATATATATATATAATAAACTTCTTGTGACAAATGAGTCACAATCAACTACTCCGCTATTTATTTCATAAGAATATTCTAAAATATAAATTTTGTATGAATGATTTATAATTTACATATTTAACTTGGGCTACTACGGCCCTGATTAATACTAGAACAATCGATAAAACAGAACAGGATTTTTCGTACACTTCGAGTTCTGTAAACTTCCACAGTATATTAAAAATCAGGCGCTTCAATCGATTTTAACTTCCGTCAGAGGTATAGAGCACTCTTAAGAGAAGATTACAATTAGCTACGAAAATTAATAATAACTAATTATTAAAAACGTAATAAGGAATAATAGTTCTCGATATTTCAGAATCTTTGGTAGATAGTCATGCGTGATAATACTAAGATATTATGCTTAAAAATAATCAGCGGCTGTTCAAGTAATTTAGAAAGATAGCAGCTATCCCAGTTACATCAACTGTCATTATAGAAGAGAATTGAAAATCTTAAAATAACAACTTAACGATACTAAATCAACAACAAGTAGTTAAAATAGATTAAATAATAACTATTTACGAAGAGAAAATAATGGATTAGTTATTTAACTAATTGACACCATGGAACATAACGTGGAATATTCATGGGATGAGGAAAAATCTTCCGAGGTGATCGAAGCGAACCTCCGGGCAAAATACCAGTCGATGAACCTAAGTACCTTACGAGCTGAAGCGGACTGGATCAAGATGCGCTCGGACGGACCTCCGGCGGATTTGCGAGATCGTTTGGTGAGGTTTGGACTGAGAGCACAGCTAGGTGAAATGGCAGCCTCGTGGGCACTATCGCTAGATGAGAGACCAAAGTCTGAAGCACATACCTCCATGCCAAGCATGGCAGCAGGAGAAATTTCTCCAGAGGTTACTGACACAGTTACTCGGCGAGGTGTCGAGATACACCAACCGAGCCTGGCGGGGACTGAAGCCAGACCTAGCACTGAGAGAAACAGTGATACTACAAATATGTCTAGATAATCGCTGGAGGGTATGATACTAGCACAACTGAAAAAGGTGCTGAAGCTCACCTCCCTATCGAATGCAAGAGAAGAAGTTACGCCTCTTGCAGTTACCCGGTCGGATCATTTCCAACAAACCAGGCTCAAAGAGCCACAACTAGTCTTAATACCGCCCGTAGTTTTAATACCGCCGCTAGCTTTAATACCGCCCCTAGTTTTAATATCACCCCTAGTTTTAATACCGTTCCGAGTTCTAATCTCGTAAATAATAGCAATATACCGTGGTTTAACGTGTATGCAATACCACCCATACAGTCGGCGTACGGATACTACACCCCATACGGGATTACTGGCGCACATGGGCCATCAGGAGCTCCTCATTCACAGCAAGAGTCGGAAAGAAGAAATGTGTCGCCTGGACGGGACGCAACACTCTTACGGGAAAGCAGGACGTCTGGCTTGCTAACCAAGTTTAAGATCACCTTTAACGGTGACCCAGAGGAAGACGTGGATGAGTTCATCCAAAGAGTGTCAGAATGTCAATCGAGCCTACGCTTGATGGATCGAGACATCCTGCAAATGGTTCCAGTGATTTTCTCGGGCGACGCTCTTATATGTGCTAGACCCATCTGTAGCCATTGGACAACAGTCGCGGAGATGAGCGAGGCACTACGAGTGCAGTACCGTCGGCTGGATTATAAGATGTAGCTAGCTGATGAGTTTAGGAACCGGACGCAAGGACCCAAAGAACCCATTGCAACGTATCTCTCATCCATTCTGGCGATGGCAGACAAGTTCGCTCCGCCCATGGACCAGCTGGATCAGATTTACCGAAATCTGCATCCAGAGTTCATTGGAAAGATAAACCGAGATCAATTCGACTGCTACGCCCAACGGCAGATATTGGGGCAGCAGTTCGAATTAAAACGGGAATTGATGAGGAAATACAAGCACTTACCAACGGCGGGTGAATCTCTCTGTCCCAGATTGGCATTTAAGCCCAAAACGGCACCCGTGCACGCGAGTCTCGTGGCACTAGATGAGGAGAACTCCGACACGGAGGACGTGGCTGCTATTGAGCAGGAGACTAAGAAGCGGGATGGGCGTCAGAGTCCACAGGCGTGACTTCTTAGTGAGACAAGTCGCGGCAAGAACCCCGGGAAAAGGAGACACGGGCAAGAACACCCTACAGAAGAGCCTCGGCGCCAAGGGCAAGTGCCCAAGCCGTCTAGACAGACCGTCAACCCGGCAAGGAAGAGCCCCTATACGGTCGCTCAAGGTCCGAAGAGACCTTCTCCGGGTCGACAGCTGGCTCCAATGCCCAGACAGGTTGGCTGCTTCCGCTGCGGACACTCAGGGTGTACAGCTCCAACTTGTCCCAACTGCGTGTTTCAGCGTCCCAGGAGTTCGGGAAACGAGTAAGGGGAGACTCCCACAAAGGGCGGAGGCTCCCGTCGACTCAAAACCTGAACACTCCACCTGTATTGAGACCGCACTATATGGAACCAATGGCCCCGGTAGTAGACGGGGAGAACCGCTACTTTATCCAAATCGAGATAGAAGGACAGCGATACCCCGCTCTCATTGATCCGGGGGCCAGAAAGTCCTATTTAGGAGCAGCCCCCGCAAACTTAATAAGGAAGCACTGGAAGCTGAGCGCTTCGTGCATCGTCAAGCCTAATGGACAGTTATGTCATAACGAAGCAGAGGTGCAACTTTGAGTGTGCACAGATGGAATGAGATTATGTTTCCCATTCCAAGTGTACACTCAGTTGCAGTACGAGGCCCTGCTCGGAATGGACATACGGCAAAAGGTGAAAGTCTAAATAGACTTCGGCACGAACACCTGGACCACGCGTAGGAACATCGTCAGGTCGTACTTAAGCACCGAAGGTGAGATTGTAGCTCGTCTCTCGGCATTGGCAGCTTTAGGCGGGGTAGCTGAAACAACAGCACCCCAGCGCCAGCGGCTGAACCATCTCCTAGATGTCATGCTGAGAGACGAAGAGACACTACAAGAAGCGGACGTGACCCCTCACGTTATCGACGTGCAGGAGCACCGACCCATTAAGCAGAGACTGCGGAGGATTCCGCGGCCCCTGCTAAGCAAAGCGCATGCAGAGATCGACAGGCTACTGCGCGAGGGCATCATCGAGCCCTCTGAGAGTGCCTGGAGCAGCTGCCCGATCATAGTACCGAAGGACGGCGGCAAAATTCGATTCTGCATCGACTTTCGCGCCATAAATAATATTACGAGAAAGGATGCGTACCCCCTTCCTCATATGCATGCTCTGCTGGACAATCTTTGAGATGCAAGGTACCTCTCCAAGATTGACCTGTCGCAGGCATAAGATCAAAAACCATTGGCCCAAGAGAGTAAGGAAATGACGGCCTTTGCCGTGCCTCAGAAGGGCCTATTTCAGTACCGTCGGCTACCTTACGGTTTGACCAACGCGCCGGCCAGCTTCCAAAAATCCATGGACCGGATCATTGGACCAGAGTAGCATCCAAAGGTGTTTGTGTACATGGATGACATCATCGTGGTCACAAGCACCTTTGATGAACTTAATAAATATTTTTTTATTGGCCTTACAGTCCACTCAATTCAATCTAAAAATAAAATAAAAATAAAAATAAAAATAAAAATAAAAAATAAATAACAATAAAAATAAAAAAATAAATAAATAAAAAATAAAAAAAAACTATAATAAAATAAAAAAAAAATAAAAATAAAATAAAAATTAAAAATAAAAATTAAATTAAGAATTAAATTAAAATTATAATGACAGTCAGACTGTCCTTGTTTACATTTACCCCCGTGGACTAATCGGAAAATCAAATATTAGCTGAAAAAATTCTTTGTTAGTAAAGTGCAGTCTGACTGTCCCCAAAACCCTTACCTAATTGAAGACTTGTCCAACGTTTCGTTTGTTTAATTTTTATTTTTAATTTTAATTTTTTTTTTATTTTTTTTTTTATTTTTTATTTTTTATTTTTATTTTTATTTTATTTTTAGATTGAATTGATTGGACTGTAAGACCAATAAAAAAATATTTATTAATTTGTATATGGGCAGTCGACAAAAGTACAATACAATGGTTTTAAGATATCATCAACATATCTCTTAAATATCATTGGTTCAAAAAGCAATTTTGACAAGGCTATACTTTCCAACTTTTCCATAACTAAATTAGGTATAACCGGTGATAAAGGCGACCCCATTGGACATTCGTATTTTTGTTCATAAAATTTATTATCAAAAACCAAATTAATTGCTCTAATTAATAATAAATTCATTCATTGTTAATTTTGTATGCAAATTAATTTCATTCCACTTTTCCTGTATAATATAATTTAACAACTCTAAAGGTACATTTGTAAACAAAGATACTACATCCACTGAAATCATCTTGTAGTTTTTCGGAATAACAATATCGTTCATTTCATTGTAAAAACACCAACTATCCTTAATGTATTAAGGATAGTTTATAAGAACTAGTATGTTTCTGTATCAAAGCGGCATGTATTTCTATTCTTTTTTTTTTGTTGTATCTTTTACGCGTCTTCCGGCGTAGCACTGCCGGCGTAGAATTATCGAATTTTCTTTTCACGTATGGAATCCGGGCAGCCTCGGACGTAGCAAGGAACCGAGACGACGGATAGTTTAATCATAGTATTTAGGATTAGAATAGAAACAGGGAGGTTGGTCCCTATAGAACCACCAATGTCACGCGGACACTATGGTCCAAAACATTGTTCAGCGGAACGCTTAGTTAGATGTGGGTTAGAAACGAGTGAAGCGTCACTCGCCTCATAAATAAAAAATTCGAAGGGAAGTTCGAACGGATCAAGCTTTGTGAACCTCACTCCTGGGACTGACTCGGTACCACGGCAATCGCGAACGAAAACACGTGTCACGTTTCTTCCTTTTTTTTTGGTCTGCTGAACCGGTATCCGGCTTCGGTCTAGCCGGGGGGAGTTTGTAACGCGGGAAATGCGTTAAAATACTGTTGTCGAATATTGTTACAATTGGATCCCGAGCGAGCAACAGCTCTTAGTTTTCGGAGTTATTTTCCGACTCAAGGCAGCCACGCAGCGGGGCTGCAAAAAGCCAGCAACGGCAAATAAGCGGTGAGGGTGACCTCCGAATCCCGTGCTCGAGGACAACCGCAAGTTCCGGGCGAGAGGCAAGCCGATAGTTACTACTTCAGAGTGCAAGGTAAGTGCTCAACCTCGGTTCCATTCTTGAGCCGCGAATTGCTCTACACCGCGTGGAATCCGCCGCCCTGACGAGCCGGCCGAGGCGATCTTCCTGGCGTCGAGCTCGCGATTAAGCAGTGCTGTGCGACCGACGGGAGTAAAAAGCGAGCTACGTATAGCTCGCGCTGAGAACCGTATCTCAGCTGAACCCTCGCCGGTCTACGTGTATTACAATTTTATGTCTATAATAAATTTTGTATTATTAATAGAGTAAAGTAACGCCTAGTTTGTATATCTTCCCTTTCATAATTTCAGGAGGATGAGCTCCACCTAAATCCAGGTAAGATATGTATTCAATATAACCGAAGTAAATAGCGTGTTACAATATATATATATATTATAACCGCATAGTTATGCGCGGTTACGTTTTACTTAGTTGGTCGTTGTGCGTTGCTTGCCGGCTGCGCTGGACCTGAAACGGGGCAATGAGGGAATGCGAAATAACGCGAGACAAGCGGATGGAATCAATGTGCATTTATTTTTTACGCATTCTTTACACCATAATTTTGGTAATGAAACATATGTACAAACTCATATGTACAGACGACCTTCACAACGGGAGCGGATTCCGCGGGCGTGGGGAAATATCGAACGGCAGGGAGTGGGATGGGGGATTAACGCGGCGATTAGCGTCTAGCTGGCGGAGACGTGGAGCAACCGTACAACTATGGCGCGCCTAGTCTCGAGGACGCGCACTCTTTCACATGTAATAAAACAGAGGGTACCTGCCGGGTCGACGCTCCGCCGTTGCTTCCTCTCGTTCCGGGGTGGTCTTCTCTTTCGTCCTTCTTTCCTTCCTTCCTTCTCTCTCTTTTACTGTAGCTCTCTTTATCTTTCAGATCGCTTCCTTCCTTCCTTCCTTATTTGTCGCTTCGTTCAAGCACGGGGGATCGCACAACGATCAGGGCGCGATGGAATCCGTACGGCGGCGAAGATCTTCTTCTCCTCGTCTTCCTCCTTCTTCGCGACGGTCGTGCACTCTCGCTGCTCGCGCTTCGCGCGTTCTCGCTGTCGCGCGCGAACACTCGGTTTTCACCGAGACGCGGGGGACCGCGAGAACCGGAAAATTTAGCCGGTTACAAACTCCCCCTTCCAAACCGACGTGTGAGGAGCATCCGTCCATGTTTCTGCGCCGGTTCTTACGGTGGAGGTCTTGGTGGAGAGGGGCATAGGAACTTAGGTATGGTTAATGTTTATTTGGGGATCGGAATCGCTCAAAACAAAAATAAAACTTTATGGGCTTCGCCTTGTAAAAAGAAAAAAAATAAACCTAAATTTGTGTGAGGCTGTAGAAGGTCTCACATAGTCGTCGTCGCTCGGTAATGATTCTATATAATGCTAAAGGGAATTGTTATTCTACTTTCAAAAAAGAAAATCATACGCGACATTTACAAATTCGTTTCGGAGGTCATTTGGAAGCCATTTGTTGTACAGAAACAACAAAAATCATACACACCATTTATAGTTTAATTCTGGGTTTGTATAAAAAATTTGTATAAAATTTGTATAAAAAAAATCAGGAATGTCATTGAATAAAAGAAAGTAATACGCGCCATTTATATAATCTCTGGGGACTTATATTTATATTTATATTTATATTTGTAAATACATCTGCGCCATTTATATTTTAATCGGCTGGGGTAAACAAACGAAAATGCGGAACAAAATTATATCTTTGGGTTCAATCTATAGACTAAAACTACTCCTAACATCTAGGGACAATAAAATTACAGCTACATGCTTAACCTATGTATTATAACTAGTCCTAATATCTAAAGACAAGAATTGAAATGTCGCTATTTGTAGGTAACTTATAACCTCTATGCTATAACTAATCCTAGCGTTTACAGAAAATAATTTTTAAAAAATCGCCATTTATAAAGAATATTGAATGAACAAAAGTTGAAATACCGTTTGTACGGCCTTAATCCTAGTGGTATAAATAAACTAGTGGTATAAACTAACTGCTAACCTATCTAATGTACGCATTTGTACGGCTGATCTTTATCAACTTATGACTAATGTTTTTTTGTTTAGTGTGGGGCTCGAACTGTCTGCCCTCTATGACGGTGTCTTCTTCGTGTTGGTATTCCTCTGGAGCAATTCACGCTGCGCTGGTTCTTGCTACGATGTGGTTGGCTGACAATGAGGTTGACATCATTTAGTGTGGCCTCTCAGCTGTCAATGGGCAGCGTTGGGGGACCCGGCAAGTAGTGCTCTGTTTGCGAGGAGCTAATATGTGCTCTCTTTTTCTAGTGCTACTACTCGTCCTCCAACCTTGTGCCATCGTCGTATTGCTGCGCTCGCGTGTGCTCAGTTTTCTTACTCATCATGGTTTCTCGTATCATGACCTACTTCGTCACGATTTTGATGCCTGAATGATGCATTGTATGCTGGTATCGCGGTACAGGGGACATGAAAGGGTAGCTGCGGTATTTGCTGGACTAGGGCGCTGAACGGTATCAATGGCCATCTACTTCGTTATATATATTGACGCACCGGGAAGGATGATCGTTACCGACCGTGCATTCTGGGCGAACACTCCTGCAACCTCCTGCAGAGCTTGACCCACAGTCTCTTGCACCTTGGCTGGCACGACTGTCGGCTTCTCAGGGGTGTTTTTCAGCTCAGTCTGATCACGCGCCTTATCTTCCTCTGCCAGGTTAATGGACGTCTGCCGCGTCGTCTTCTCCCCTTCACGTGGCGACTGTTCTAGACTGTTGCTTACGAGACGAGGCGGCAGCGGACGGTGTCACGTGGCAAAATGTACACGTAAGCACGTCTTGTGTCCTACTGCCGTAGCGTTAGCAGAACTTGCTGCTTTGTGGCTTGGGGCAGTTGGAGCATCTGTGCCCGCTTTCACCGCAATTCCAAAAACCAGCCGGTATCACCGCCTGCTGTTTAGTGAGGGGCCTGGCTGGATACGATGGATGTGGGCGCTTGGGGGGCGTGAAGTTTTCGGGGGGCATAATTTTCAGTGCCATCAGCGATGGGATACCCTGAGATCCTGTGGCGGAATTCTGCGTCGCCGTTTGCTGGGCAAGAGGCTCGTGAAGTCTCGCGGTGGGGCTAGCAGTTTGCGGTATCGCAAAAGGGTTAAACTTCTTTTTGGTGTTCAATCTCCAATCGTCATCGTGGAAAGGGGTTGATTTTTCTGGGCGCGGACTGGGCATTGGGGACTTATCACCGGCACAGGCGCCTTCTTCCTAGGGACCACGGCTCTCTTTATATACCGTCGGGATTATTATATATTTATTATTATTATTATTATTATTATTATTAATATTATTATTATTATTATTATTATTATTGTCTGTACCTTGACGACGATCGGTTATTTCACCATCTCTCAGCCGATCGGGTGATGGGCCTTCGTCAGTAATACAGAGATTAAGGAAGGCACACTCGCTCAGAGAATCTATAAACGGGTATCTCTTGAGGAGTGAAAACACATGCGGAGCGTAAGCGAACGCTCCTGTAAAAGGGATCCTAGCAGAGTAATTATAGATGCATGAGTGAACTTCAAACATTGGAGTTTCACTAAAATATTTGAGGGCAAATGTATGAATCTACATGAATGAAGGTTAGAATGAGGTACTCTTGAACAAATGACAGACCGCCGTGTTTGCCGTGCGGTGCGACCCGTGAGCTACCAAAAGGAGACCCTGGGTGTCGAGGCTTACGCCCGGTTGCGTGCTGGGTGACCCGAAACATCTTTGGCTCCCGCTGACGGCAAGACGGGAGGCTAGATCCTAGCCAGATCTAGTCAAACGGCTTTGGCGAGCGCGTTCGGTGTGTGATTTCCTCTGATGTTTCTGCAGAGAGTGAAACACCTTGTTGTTGGGGTGCGAAGCTCGAGAGGACGGAGGTGGAATAGTGCACCAGAGCGCGCTATACTCCTGCACAATGGTCCGAAATGAGTCAGCCCTTACAGGCATGTGTTGGGGGGCTCCCTTATCGAGCTCAACGTTGAAGGGTCCAGGAGGCCGACCATCTGTAGGAATGAAATTAAAAAAAATTGACCCATGGATTGCCAAAAGCAACAAAAGAGTTACCTTGGAGTGGGGGAGGGACAGTCGGCTGAGGCCGGGATTAAGTCTGTTGAGCGGACGAGTGAATTGGATATTATTCTCCAACTTGCTCGGCTGCTCAAGGACATGATCAAAGCAATGAAGAGCCAACCAAACATTAAAAAAGATATCAAGGATGGCCTTCCAAAAGCTGAAGAGCTCGTAGATGCTCCTCAGCACAAAATACAAGGGAACAAGGTACCGGGGAGCCTCCTGCCAACAACTAGACAGAAGAGAGAAGAGATAACCCCGAAGAGACCGGCATCAAGTCCCCCGGGTATCTCCCTTACTAAGGAGAAAAAAAAGGGGAGAACAGGAGGACAAAAAAGAAGGGTGACAAGAAGTAAAAACAAAAAAAAGAACAATAAGAAGAAGCAAAGTGAGCAGAATGCTGAGGAACAACCTCAGCATCCAAAAAAGAAAGTAATAATCACAGAAATTAAAAAAAAAGGCCAAAGCTCGATGCGATCGCCATCAAACCAGCGCAGGGGAAATCCTACGCTGAGGTGATGAGATCCATCAGAGCGGTCAAACCGGAGGACTTGGGCGCGGATGTGAGGACCGTCCGGAAAACCAAATCGGGTGAGGTACTGATTGAACTCAAACATACCAAACCCAAAGGCCGGAAGGCACTCGCTGAAGTGCTCAAGGAAGCAACTGGCCAGAGCGGCTATTTCAGGGAGCTGACCCCTAGAGGAAGTCTAGAGGTTAGAGACCTGGACTGCTGCGTGACGGAGGATGAGGTGTGTGAGGCCCTCAAAAGTAAACTGCCAGTTTATTGTGGCGAGCTGCAGGTTAGAGTGACCAAAACCAACACTGCGGAACAGCGTGCTGCCATCGTAGTGCTGGAAGAGGTTGCTGCCGTGCGTCTGCTGAAGATCGGGTTTTTGCGAGTGGGCCTGGTGAATTGTCGTGTACGTTGCCGCGAAATAATGACGAGGTGCTACAGGTGCCTAAGATATGGCCACCGGAGCCATAGCTGTAAAGGCCCTGATCGTAGCGTCTGTTGTTATCGTTGCGGACAGAGAGAACACAAGGTTGCGTCTTGCACCGCAGAACCCGAATGCTTTCTCTGTAAAGGTGAAGCGAAATCGGAGGGACGCCGGCACGTTGCCGGTTCCGGCACCTGTCCGACTTTTCGCGAGGCTCTCTCTCTTCTTCGGCTTTGCCACGATACTGATGCTGATATATTAATTATCAGCGAACAGTATCGGAAAAGAGAAGGAGTAGGTTGGTTCACCGATAACTATGGAACGGCAGCCATTTGGATTCCTAACCCACGAAAAACAAAAGTAGAGGATCATGGATCTGGAAATGGCTATGTTTGGGTAATATGCAATCACATCACGTATGGGAGTGCTATCTTGGGGTATTGGGAGTTGCTATCTTACACCAAACCAAGCCATAGGTAACTACCAGGTCATATTAGATGACCCGGAAGACATCGTCAGAGAAATGAAAGGTGAGCTGGTAATGGCAGGTGACTTTAATGCAAGGGCCCTAGAATGGGGCATGGCGGAGCCCGACTCCAGAGGTCGAAGAGTCATGGAACTAGCGTCCAGACTTGGTCTAATAGTTCTAAATACTGGCAATACTTCGACCTTCAGGAGATCGGGCTATGCCGAAACTATACCTGATGTGACCTTTGCGACAGAACATCTGGCCTCTCGAATCCAGGACTGGCAGGTGATCGAGGACTACACAGCCAGCGATCACCAGTACATCACATTCCGCGTATGTGATAGAATGCCAGATTTCACTGGACACAATTCGCGAGGGCCCCTAGATGGAACGTTGCAGGGATAAATAGAGAGAAATTCTCACAGGCCATTGAACGCGGTCAGCAAAGCCTTGTTAGGATTCCAAATGGCTCATCGACAATTCAGCACGCCAGGGAGTTGACTAGCGCCACA
Organism: Sycobia sp. Sy_11; assembly: GCA_018907035.1. Lineage (NCBI taxonomy): Eukaryota > Metazoa > Arthropoda > Insecta > Hymenoptera > Epichrysomallidae > Sycobia > Sycobia sp. Sy_11. The sequence goes on from JACCIC010000108.1 coordinate 299,669, forward strand.
ATGCGCATTCTATGCCGGGCTTGCGAAGAGTCGATGCCGTGCAAAGTGGTTGGTGGAAAAAGACGTCCTGTTTACTGGTGGACGGCTGAGATAGCTGATATGAGGCGTAGGTGTTTACATCTACGACGAATGTCACAGAGAGCTCGTAAACACGGAGATGACATCACTTTGATGAGGGCTGAATACAAGCTATCTAAGAAAGCCCTTCGACGAGCGATCGAAGCCAGCAAACGCCGATGCTGGAAGGCGCTGTGTGAAGACATAGATGGGGATCCATGGGGATTGGGATACAGGGTAGTTGCTGCACAACTGGAAGCTCATGGAAACATGGGCACCTTGGACTCCGGCATAATGCGGAACATCGTAGATACCCTGTTCCCTACCCACCCTGATAGGTCTGATCCAGCTCTACCGAAACGAGAACTGGATGTACCTCTTTTCAGCAAAGAGGAGCTCGGTAGAGCCGTGAGAACCATGCGGAATAAGAGGGCTCCAGGACTTGACGGAATTCCAGGAGAGGTGCTGAAAATAGTAGTTGAGGAGCATCCAGAACTCCTTCTGTCGATGTACAATTCGTGCTTGACAGCTGGTTTATTCTATTCTAGCTGGAAGGTGGCGAAACTTGTGCTTATCGACAAGGGCAAGAGTCCGCCGGAGGCGCCCTCGTCGTATCGACCTCTATGTATGTTAGATACAGCTGGAAACCTGATGGAGCGTCTACTGAAGTCACGACTCCTGGGAGCTGTTGCTCCTGCCGGCGGCTTGGCTGACAGACAGTACGGATTCCGGGGAGGCAGGGCGACGTTGGACGCAATCCTCGAGGTTGTTTATGCGGCGAGGCGCACAGAGAGGGGTAATCACTACTCTCGACCTGTTTTCCTCCTGGCTACCCTTGACGTTCGGAATGCCTTCAACTCTGTTGGATGGTCAAATGTTTTGAGGGCCATGAGCGAGACTTTCGGATGCCAACTCCAGTTGGCACTCAAGGGTCTGTACTCGGAGCCGACATGTGGAACGTTTCATATGACGGAATACTCCGGATGCAGATGCCTGAGGACACCTTTCTGGTTGGATACGCAGATGATGTAGCAGCTGTTATCATCGCTAGGGATTATGACGCTGCACAGATGCGACTCAATCAGGTGATGCGTCGAGTGCAGAGATGGATGGAGAACAATGGGTTAGAACTGGCGGCGGCGAAAACGGAGATCGTGCTCCTAACTAAGAAACGTATCCCAAAGATACGCCTTATGCAGGTTGGAGACACGACGGTGAGTACCAAAGCAGCTGTAAGGTACCTGGGGGTGACGCTTGATTCCAAGCTGACCTTCTGGGACCAAATAAAAAAAGTGGCGGATAGAGCTGCCCGAGTGACAGAACAACTTAGCAGGTTGATGGCCAATGTCGGTGGTCCAGCACCCTGCAAGCGGCGTCTGCTCATAAGGACAGCTGAATCCATCATGCTATACGGCGCAGAGGTATGGGCTGATGCACTGATGGCCCAAAAATATAGAAAAAGAAGGGCGGCAGTGCAGCGTAGAGGGGAATTACGCATCGTGAGCTCCTACAGTACGGTCTCCGAGTCGGCGGTGCTGGTAATCGCATGTGTTACCCCCATTGATCTTCAGGCACAAGAAAAGAAATTTGTCCACCAGAATAAGGATATTCTCGTCAGAATAGAGGCAGCTGCACCGGCCAGTGCTGTCACGATAACCGAATGGCAGAAGCGCTGGGAGAGGGATCCGCGTGGCCGATGGACGGCTCGTCTGATCAATCAGTTAAAGCCATGGCTCCAGAGGTCGCACGGAGAGGTTAATTACCACCTCACACAGCTCTTATCGGGGCACGGTCGGTTTCGATCCTATCTCCACAAGATGGGGAAAGTACCGGATCCGTGCTGTGCCACTGTTGCGCTCCCCAAGACGATGCACTTCACACATTCTTTCAGTGCGAGGTGTTTCGCCTTGAAAGGGAGTGCCTCTGGAGAGACATAGGACCATGTGGGCCTGATAATATCGTTCGGCTGTTGCTAGAGAGTCATGAGAAGTGGTCCAGGATTTGCAATTTCTGCAAAGCCATCCTGGACCACAAAAGAAGAATTGAAGAAGGCATGTAAGCCCGCAAGGGCGAATAGGATGGCGCAGCCCAGAAGTAATGTCCTCATAGACGGTTCCTGGGCTGCACTTACGCCATCGTGAGGAGATCTCCTCGGTGCACGCCTATCGACCCCGACTCGTAGCTCTTATCAGAGCTGTGGGAATTTTTGCGTTCCGACTGAGCGCATAAATGCGTATCGATCGCCACGGTACAGGCGTACGTCGCCTGTATTAGTACAGGTGTACGTCGCCTGTGTAGTACTAATATACACTATGGGTTCTGGTCTTCAACATTCGTTGGTCGCCTGTTTTCTTTTTTTCTATGGAATCTCGGGCCTGGCCGGTACGGTAAGGGGCTAATAGATCGAATCTGACCCCCCGATCTATACGGGATACGTCTTGCGGGGTTCTGTGTACCACTATTCGTCCTGTGAGATGCATCGCTGTTGGACTTATATCCTACTCCGATCGTATCGCCCAAGTCCTCGTATCTCCCAGAAAATGGATTATAAATCCAGTCCGTTTCCTTCTAGTTTTTTGTCCTTGCAGACAATGGCCTTCGACTTGTTCGTTATTATCCTCTTCTAGTGTTGATGTTGCTGCATCTTTGACCTGTTCAAGGTGCTCGCTTTCCTGCGCTCGCATTGGCTCCCGTCCGTGTGGACGTCTGAGCTCCTGTCTCTGCGGTGGTGTCGTAGTTTTCAGTCTTTGCGGACTGTCCATCTCCTGCGTTTCTACGTGCTCGTCTTGAGCTAACTCCTCTATATCTTCTTTTGCTTGTTCCATAGTTTTACGTCGTTGCGGAGGAACCCAGACGTTATCGTTGTCTGCATTTTCGCTAGTTTTACGTCGTTGCGGACGAACGCAGACGTTATCGTTGTGTGCATTTTCGCTAGTTTTAGGTCGTTGCGGACGCAGGCCGTCGGTGTTGTCGATGGAGTTGGTAGTTTTACGTCGTTCCGGACGATCGCACTCTTGTTCTGGTGCGATTTCCGTAGTTTTACGTCTTTGCGGACGATGGCCATCGTTGTCTTCTATGATATCGGTAGTTTTACGTCGTTCAGGACAATTGCATTCTTCTTTCAGTGCCTTTTCCGTAGTTCTACGTCGTTGCGGACGATCGTCCTCTATGGGCAGGGATTCTCCTATTTCTTCTTCGCTGGTGGGGGTAGGGGTTGGCTGGCGGGATATTATTGGATCATCGGCTGATGGGATGCTCGTGTCTAGCAGCGAAAGCGCGAACGAGCTTTCGTTAATCGCTCTTGTAGATTTTTCTTCCCAGATGTCTATCTCCTGGATTGGGCGACTTGACCTAGGTCTAGGGATTGACCTTGGTGGTCAGACTCGTATTGACGCTCCTGCGTCTCTTGATTGGTCGTTTGCGGGGCAAGGGGTATCGTGGCATTGTCGGGTGTTAAACCCGTTAGATTGGAGGTAAGTACGTCCCCTGATCAACGTGGTGGCTCGGTCAATGTGGACCAGCGAAGCCCTCTGCCTCGTCCGCTGGCGGTATCTGTTGGGAAAACGGAAGGTTTATTAGGGGGGTAATACTTCTTTATGTCCGAATCGTGTACTTTGGTTTACTTGCTGTTGTCCAGGTTTTTTAACTCGAAGATTACAGGGGATATTTTTCTCACGATTCGGCAGTGCAACAAAGTTAGGCACCAAATTGGCTGCAAATTTATCTGGCCCCTAAGACAAGGCGTATTGTCGTCTACAAACCATCTCGTTTTCCTCAAACGATACTTCTCGTCTATGTTTATTGTAATAGTGCGCCTGCTTGTTGCTGGCTGCACAAAGGTTCTTTTTGACTAGTTCGTGAATGACAGGTAATCTCCTTACTCGAACTAGCCAGTCAGCTGTTGTTAGTGGCTGACGTGGTTGATTGTTTAAGTTGTTCGTGTCTTGACTAAGCACGGCACAGAGGGCGTAGTAATTAGCATCAGTCTGACGTATATAGGGCTTGCTCTGTATGGGGCGCGGGTGGTTGCGTTAGCAAGATACGCAGTTGGTTAAATGCGTCTTCCTGGGGTTTATTCCAGTACCACCTCACGTTTTTTCGTAGAAGCTTACTGAGTGGCGCTTTTATGTCCGCTAAAGATTTTATAAAGCGGGCATACCACCCTAGCATACCGAGAAAAGTTCTCAGCTGTTTGATGTTTGTTGTTGCCGGATATTCCGTGATAGGCTTTAGCTTGTCGGGGTCCCTACGCAATCCGTCCTTGTCTACGATATAACCCAGGTAACGTACTTCCGGGCAGCAGAACTCAGACTTATCCTTGTTGATTTGGAGCCCAACCTGATTCAGGCGGTCTAGTACCGCTTCAAATTGCTGAGTGTGCTGCTCGAACGTGTCAGTGGCGATAATAATATCGTCCATGTGGACAAAAACGCTCGGTTGCCATTGCGATCCGAACAGGACGTCCATGCCGCGCTGAAAACTAGCGGGGGCGTTGGTCAGCCCATATGGGATTCGGGTGTACTGAAACAGCCCTTTCTGTGGGACTGCAAAGGCAGTTATTTCCTTACTATCGTAATCTAGAAGAATCTGGTGATACGCCTGGCTCAAGTCAATCTTATAAAGATCACGAGCGTCATGTAAATTATCCAATAGAACGTCCATGTTAGGAAGAGGATATGCATCCTTCTTGGTCACCTGGTTAACTGCTCTGTAGTCAGTACAGAAGTGGATCTTTCCGTCCTTCGGCACGATCACCGGACGACTGCTCCACGAACTCTCCGAAAGTTCGATGATTCCTTCGGCGAGAAGCCTGTCGACTTCTGCGTGGGCCAGCCTTAGTAGTTTGTCCGTTATACGGCGGAGGCGTTGTTTGTTTGGTCGATGGCCTCGCACATCTATGTGGTGGGGGGGGGCATTTGTGCCAGTTTTAGGACCCCTGTCTGTTTTGGTATTAGCTGCTCCAGCAGCTGGTTCAGTTGCCGCCTTTGTCCCTGCTCTAATGTCGCTACTCCATTTACTGCTGCTAAGGCAGTGATAGCTTGGATTTCGTTGTTCGAGCTCGTCACGAAGTGTCGCACTATTCTTTCAGATGTTTGCCAGGTCGCCTTGGCGAAATCAATTGTCATCTGTAGCTGGATTAGGATATCCATCCCGAGGATGACATCGTACGTCAGGGATGTCGACACTCTGAAGCGCGCTGAAATCTGCTGCTCGTCTATTTTTAGGAAGAGATCTACTTGTCCATCATTAGAGCGAATCTGGCCATCTGGCAGCTGCATGAAGGACACTATTTGTATGATTGCCGATTTTACAATGCGTGCTGGTCGCGGTTCGATGTAGGACTTGCGCGCCCCGAGGTCTATCAGCGTCAGAAATATCTTGCCTGATAGTTCTATATTCAGGAAGAATCGATTTTCGTCTTCCTGAATTGGGGCTGCGTTTCGGGACTCAGTAACATCAGTGGCTACAATAGTCGCACCCTTTGTGCTGGTCGTTTCGTTGTTTGTTCTGGGAGTCTCTTTGTATGAGGTAATGGAGTCGACTCCGGTAACACTTTCCCTTATGCATTTCCTTGGATGTTCTTGTTTGGTCCGCAAGGTGCACAGTTCATTGTGGTAACGCCATCTTCACCACAATTGTAATAAAAGATATGTTTTTTTTTTACGTCCAGCACGGTCGATCGTCTTTCGCTGGATATCCACGTTCCTCGCGAGGTTTTGGTGACTCGCGACGCGTTCTGCCTTATTGCTGTATCGTTCGTTGCGTTCCCTGCTGGGTGACCGAGGATAACGTCTCAGTTCGTCGTTCCCTCGAGCTGAGCGGTAATCGCGAGAGGGGCTAGTGGTGGTATAGATTCTATTTCGTTGGGACGGACTCCTAGGTCTATACCGGGGTTCGTCTGTTGGTCTTGATTGATGTTGGGGGAGGGGGGGGTGTTGCTGATCGATATCTGGGCGAATGGCTTCGTTTTCGCGAATCATCTGCCTTGTATCGTCTTTCTTCCCGTGGGTGCCTCGGTGAGGGGCTATGACTTTTGTCCCTACTTCGCGGTGTTGTCAAGGGGCTTGTATCAACTACTTTACTGGATGTCAGTATCGATGTAGGTGGTTCTGTTATCGAAGCTCGTTTTGTCTAATCCTCGTATAGGAAAGCTACTCTTGATCGTCTGGTCGTTCCAGACGCTGGGCATACTGCGCTGCTCACCAGGCAGTTCTCTGCGGCTGGTGGCTCCTTGTATCGACGACTGAGCTCTCTTTTCAGTTCGATATGTTGTCCTAATACTTGTAACTCATCTATGGTGTTAAATTTTTTTCGGTCGATTTTGTCGAGGAATGTAGGGTGTAGATTCCCATAGACCCTATCAAATTGTGCTGCCGGCGATAACAGTGGCGACACTTTACCTAGTAGCGCTCGCATACCTATCAGGTATGATCCGATCGATTCGTGAGGACCTTGCGTCCTCTCTGGCAGTTCCTATTCTAACCTCAACGTATAATCGATCGGCCTGAACTGCTGACGAAGCGCCGTCTTAAGATGCTCTAACGTGTGCCACCCCTTCTATATCGGTCTCTTCCAGGTGCGAGCAGACCCGTATAAGATACCGGCTATCATCTTTAGTATGTCTTCTATCACCGAGACACGGGGGAACGAGAGAACCGGCAAATTGAGCCGGTTATAATATATATATATATATATATATATATATATATATATATATATATATATTATATGTACCCTTACACCAATATACTACATGATTATGCGACTGATAGATAACTTACCTACGGACGATCTGCCTTATCGGCGAAATTACAGATGGTAACTCACCTATAAGACTACAGACAATAACCTACACGGTAACGCACACGGTAACTTACCTGAAGACAACAACCTATTCACCCACAGCTAACCTGCGTACGAAATAATAGCATTATAATAAATTTCTTTATGTAGCGCTAATAAACAATGACATGTGTACCGATATATGTAACCATGACCTGTATTTATATTGTAAGCTTTAGGAAGATGCCAGAGACTTTTCACATCACGTAAATTAGCAATAATACTATAATAATTTTATTTACCTAATATTAATTAATAAGAAATTATGCTAAACATTATAAATCGCTAAATATTGTAAGACGCCAAAATTCCTTTCCTCGCATAAATGTGTAATAATATTATCAAGATGCTTGTTGTTTATTATAACACAAAAAAATAATTAAGTCTAATACGCAAACTATGATTGAGAAATAATATATATATATATATAAATATATATATATATATATATATATAGAAATAATATATATATATATATATATATAGAAATAATATATATATATATTATAACCCCGAAATCGGGTTACTACTTACGGTTCACTTGCGTGTGTGTGTGGACTCTTCCACGCTGCTGGTTGTGCACTCCGCTGAAAGGGGACGGGGAACGAAGAATGAACCACGCGGGTGATTTTAGCAGATTATTACAAAATTAACGTTTATTATCATTAACGATCTATTTACAATAATGAAGTAGTACATACGTTATGTACTGATTGCGGGTTCCGCGACGCTACATCAATTATTTATATAATTATACACTCATTTAACATACACGGGGACGGGGGAAACGGAACGGGATGCTCTCGATACGAAACACGTGGAAACAACGGTATAACATTACATACTATATACTAACGAACTACTTATACGCGAACGCATTTACGGCAGTACAATATTATAAAAGGAATTACAAAACTAATCACTATGCTACGCGCGATAGATACATATTATTACAGATGAACCGCGAAGCTATACATTCGGCAGATCGCGGCGCGCGGGTGCGGCGGCGGGTCAGGACCTAGCTATACGCACACATGAACATGATAATAAAAGCAAAAAGCTACTTGCCGCCGACGACGATGATGCTGTCGCTGGCACTCGCTGGTGGTGTCGCTGGCGCTCGCTGATGCTGTCGCTAGCGCTCGCTGGTGCGGTCGCTGACGCTCGCTGATGCTGTCACTGATGTCAGGGCGACCGGGCGCGCGCTCTCTCTCTCGCTCCTGGCTGCTGACTTGCGCGGTCGCGCGTGGCTGCGGCTCGTAGCCGCTGATGGCGTCGCTGGCTAACGACGGCACGCGTATGATAACGCGTACACGCTTCCTCGAAGCTTTCACTCACGATCCGGGGCTGATGCGAGGATGTCGCCGCGTGTCTTCTCCTCGTCGACACCGATGCACTCGCACGGAGTTTGCACGAGGGCAAACTTGTAACACGTTACCGCGAAAGGAGCAAAGACTGCGGCCTTAACTCTACGATTCGCAATAGATCGCGAACGAAAAATACCACGGTATTTTAAAGCGGAACGAAATAAAAGTGCGTCGGGGACGAAAGCAAAAAGGTGTAAATTTAGGACTACAAACGACGAAAGCCAACTCAAGAACGCGAATTGACGAAGGTGAAATCAAGAATGCGATGTTCGTTCCGAACTTCTTACTTCCTATAGCGCTTCTAGCGCCCTCGCGGCTCGCGCGTATCGTTTCGCGGACACGCCCGAACACTCGCGGTTTCACACGAGCGCTCTCACCTACAGCCGCCGTTCGGGCGGTTACAGTATATATATATATATATATATATATATATATATATATATATATTATTTCTCAATCATAGTTTGCGTATTAGACTTAATTATTATATATATATTATATATTTATTGTACGCTTTTGGAAAGGCGTCCAAACATTCGACATAGATTTAGAATTAGAATTTTATTTATTAATTTTACTTTTTTATTCATATAGCGTGAATCGGGCGTATATTCGATAAATATTATAAATTAGGTAAATAGCGATAAATATGAACATTAACAAATATTCACATGCGGAAAATTCCGGTGTTATACGAACAAAAGAACGAATATTATAAATACTTTAACAAATATCGAATCATGTAATTTGTTGGATTTAAGCGATATTTCATACAGTTATAAATTATATCATTTGCAACATTTTCTTCTTATAAAATATTTTTGTACCTTTTAGATATAATTCGTAAAAGTAATGTGAAAGTTCAATTATAACTTATAATAACTATTCGTTAAACTCTTATAAGTACATGGCGAAGTACAGCTATATATACACGGTGATAAGAAGATCTCCAGACGCTGACGCAGCTGGCGCGCAGTAATACCGTTGCGACCGCAGATGTACATCGAGCAGTGAGCAACAAGTCACGTGCACTGCTCCGCAGCCTATCAGAATACTGCAACTGGCTGCAGCGGCGGGAACAACCTTCCTTTAGCTTTACTTGAGTGGGAGCGCAGCGCGCAAAGCAGTTCCGAGGTAACCAGCAAGCAAGAAGCGCGACGCGCGCGTACACCGACTTAGAGTGCCTGCAACACGGTTCAGGTAATAAGTTCGGTCGTATCTTTCTTTATATATTAGCCGGAACCGATCTTGTCTCGCGAAAGAATGAATACATTTGTAATTATCATTCTAAATCTTCGCTCAAATGTTCATTAAATAAATAAGTTCGTTAAAAGAAATTGATACATAGTGTTCGTGTTTTATTCTCGACAACTTCAATTCTATTATTTTATGATTTTTGCTGTTTCGTCTTACGTTATTCCTGCATCCATTGACCGTTGCACGGGGATTAGCACAGCAATATACTGTGTTATTCAAATTCAAGGATCTAACGACTTGCTCCCTCTCGGAGTCGTTTCGCCACATGTTACGAAAGCTAAGTCGAACAAATTTTATAAAGAAGGGAAAACAAATTGCAAATTAACTCCGCTGTAAAGTTGTAAAATTGACCCAGACATAACAGGACTACATTTGGCCACTTCCCGGCTTACTTCTAAAGCGCGCTTCCCAAACGAGATTTTCCGATGTCGAAAATCGATGATCACCTTCGGTCGATCCAAAAATCTCGCGCCTAACAAAACCGGTGTCGGTATAGGGAAATCGTTTTCGACAACGAGAAACTCGACGCGCATATGCGGATTCTGGAGGCGTAGCCTGCATACACCTATAACTGGCACGGGTCCGCTGTCTATTGTAATATCCGGCCCTCCACGAATTCTTAGATATAAGCACATGTTAATGTACACTATTATATTGTAATATCCTACCCTGTCCGAAACCTTAATTTTAACGGTTATTTATTTCTTTACTTCATGACGATAATAAACATATGCATTTGTACACACACACACACACACACACACACATATATATATATATATATATATATGTCCATAGAATTTACAACATTAATGTTTAATAAGCTTTATGTGTACTATTTAAAAATACGCCATAAATCAAATATCAATTATAACTGTTCTATTCACAAGCACTCTCAATAAAATTGTAAGATCGAAATACATTGCGAGTATTACTATATATAGGTCTGAGATAGGAAGATCTCCGGTAGCGCAGCCAGACGCTGACACTGCAGACGCGCAGGAATATCTTGCGACGGCCAAAAACATGGCCGCGCAAATTTACTTCGAACAAAGGATTTTTTATACGCGTTAAAATTTAAGATAGTATTACATCTAATTTGGTGGATGTATTTTACAATACATACACGGAATTATATGTATAAACTTCACAAGAAAGAATATCGAATATCATTAGAAATAATATATTAAATATATTATTTCTATAATTATTAAATTAAGACTCGCGTATACACCGAATAAACACCGAAAACCGGGCAAAGGTCGCGACGACTACTGAAGAAGGTAGTCGTCGCAACTGCCGAAACTCGAACAAGTAGAGAGAGAACGCGATATCTAGTCTCTCTCTCTACCACTAAGTTAAGTACAGCGTATGCCGTAGAGGGGATACACTGCGCGCGGCAAGAGAGCGCGCGTTCAATGTATTAGACCGGCGGCCGCTATCCCCTCTAATACATGCCGCACGCACACTATTACACGCTCTCACTGAGCAGCCTGAGCCGCAACGAATGTAGCGAACGCGCGAATACCAGCATATACAACGGGTGTCCGAAAACGAATGCACCCGCTGTATTTAATTAAATTAACTAAAACAAATGATTTAATGTACGCATAATGTATAAATATATGTATATAAATATTTAAACTTGTGTATATGTGTATTATTATTGTGCGCAGCACACCGGCTGCAAATAATAACGAAATATAAAATAATAATTGTTATAATTATTATTGAATATTATAATTATTATTGATTATTATTGTTATTATTATAATTATTATTATTATTAATATAATTATTATAATTCGGCGCCTCGTCCGAAATTAAACGAGCGGCGACGGAATTATCCGATTATGTTACTATAAAAGGGCCCGCAAAAGGCAAAATCGGCAGTTCGCCCGGTGAACCAACTGCCCCGAAGTTGTTTCACACGAACTCCTCCCGGAGCTAAAACCTTTTCCAGAGCTTGATTTAATCCTGATTTTTTTCCTCTCCGAAATTATTAACTTGATCTCTGTTGCGAGGCGCTCCTCAAAAGACAGACGGTTAATAATTTACCTTTCCTAAGTAAACGTGATCCTGGTTGCGAGGCGCTCCTCAAAAGACCAGCAGTTTACTTATCCTTACATTTACCAATTTCTCCGAAATTATTAGCTTGATCTCTGTTGCGAGGCACTCCTCAAAAGACAGACGGCTAATAACTTTACCTATCCTTAAGTAAACGTGATCCTGGTTGCGAGGCGCTCCTCAAAAGACCAGCAGTTTACTTATCCGGACTAGAAATTCTCCCCTTAACTCTTGATCCTGGTTGCGAGGCGCTCCTCAAAAGACCAGCGGAGTTAAGTTTTTCCTTATTTTTTATTCCATTTCAAATCAACCTGTCTCGGTTCATTAAATCCCCGCGTGGAAAATAACACCGGTTATTCGTGCGGTAACTAGCGCCGAATATTAGAGGCATTGCGGAAAATAGCGCAAAATTTATACAAATAAATATATAGATATAGCTATAGTTTACCATTATTAATTATTTTTTGTGTTTATATTGATTTGTTTCAGAATCCTGTAGATAGAGGAGCTGATTTATTTTTCGCAAATAAATTTATATTTTTTGTTATAAAAAATTATATACTGTGTTCGTGTAATATTATTTTCCTGAAACCGCCGTCCGATCCTGAAAAACTTCCTCCCCTCTCAAAACTACCCTGGGAAGATAGCGCGTAGGCTATCCCGAGGGGGATAGGAACGTTACAATCTTTTAATACTATAATAATTTTATGTACGTAATATTAATTAATAAGCTGTTGTTCCAGATGTTCTAAATTCCTAATTCTATAAATATTATAAGATGCAGAAATTTCTTCCTCACATAAGTAAGAAATAATAACATTAAGATGATTGTTGTTTATTATAACATAAAAAAAATAATTCAGACTAATACACCAACTATGACTAAGAAATAAGACGTATGTATATTATATATATTCATTGTAAGCTTTTGAAAAGGCGTCCAAATAGTCGATATAGATTTAGAGTTAGAATTTTTATCTATTAATTCTACTTGTTTTATCCACATAGCGTAAATCGATCATATATTCAATAAATATTGTAAATTAGGTAAATGCAATAAATGTGATCTTTAACGAATACTCACAAGCGAATAGTCATTTATACAAACGTATAATTATTATAAAAATTATTATTATAATTATAAATTATTATTATTATAAATTATTATTATTATTATTATTATTATTATATAAACATATAATTATTATTCGTTTCATACGAGCAAAAGAACGAATATTATATTATTATTTTAATACTTTATTATACTACTGTTATTATAGTATTATCGTTATAATACTAACGAATATTATAAATATTCAAACAAACAGCGAATCATTTATACGTTTATATAATTATTCATTCGTTTCATACGAGCAAAAGAACGAATATTATATTATTATCATAATACTTTATTATATTACTTTTATTATAGTATTATCGTTATAATACTAACGAAAATTATAAATAATTCAAACAAACATCGAATCATTTATACGTTTATATAATTATTTATGCGTTTTATATGAGCAAAAGAACGAATATTATACTATTATCATAATACTTTATTATACAACTGTTATTGTAGTATTATCGTGATAATACTAACGAATACTATAAATATTTAAACAAATATTGAATCATGTAGCTTGTCGGATTTAAGCGATATTTCATACAGTTGTAAATTGTATCATTTGCAACATTTTTCTCTTATAAAACATTGTTTTACGTTTTAAACATAACCTGTGAAAGTAATGTAAAGGTTCGATTATAACTTATAATAACTTTTCGTTAAACTCTTATAAGCGAAGTACATGGCGAAGTATAACTATATATACACGACGATAAGAAGATCTGCGGTGATCACTCCAGACGCTGACGCAGCTGTCGCGCAGTAATACCGGTGCGACCGCAGAACTACATCGAGAAGTTAGCAACAAACCACGTGCACTGCTCCACAGCCTATCAGAATATTACATTTGGCCGCAGCGGCGGCTCGGGGAATAACTTACCTTTAGCTTTATTTTAGCGACAGTTCCAGGGTAGCTTCTAGAGAGTAAGCACGTATCAGTCTTCACGCGTTTCTTTTATTCAAAGTTCACATTAGCTACCTTCTCGTGACTTTTAATCGCCGCAACACAGTTCAGCTACAAAGTCGTGATTCGTGCTCCATTCATTGCAAAAGAACTACGAAAAGAATAATTATTTATATTTCAAATTCGACTAAAGGCAATTGCAGCAAAGTGTTCGGCGTGCCACTACACTGCGTGATCGCGACTACACATAAATTTTAAATAAATAAGTGATTATAATTATAAAATATAACCAGTGTCCGTTTCGTTCATTTATTAAAATCGTACATATTTATAAAATCTATCCCTGCCATCCTTCCTGCATCATCTTCGAGAACCAGAGTGGGTATAGCGGAGCGGTAGCACCACTGCAAACAAATAATAACATTTGGTAAAAATAACATTAGGTATAGTAACTATCAAGGATCAAACGAGATATCAATACAAAAAAACAAATCCTACCAAAAATACGCCGGTGTAAAGTTGTAAATAATTGACGCTGACGTAACAACACTATACCCCTTACACACGTTTGTTTTGCGTCTCGTATATCGACCCTTTCGTTCAACGCGGCCCGCTTTATTACGTTGAGTTGAGCATCGGTATCAACCATAGCTGTAATTTCCTCCGATACTATATCGCGTGAAACTATCGTGATCATTAGCAGATCGTTCACGATGCCTGCTTTTGCGCCACTGTCGTCGGAGTGACGTCTCTCGCCGGGCGCCTTCCACGTTTCCCGACTCCTTTGCCTCGCGATTTTGTCGCGAAAAACAATTTTCGCGCTCATGTCCGAATTTGCCCCAATAGGTACAAATTATTTGTGGCCCGTCCGGACACGGTGAGCGGGTGCGCGTATTTGTGTTTCGCGCATGTGGGGCCTCTGCGCGTGAGTGCTTTCGCGAATTTTCGAGAACCGTATTCCGCGCGTTTCGTCGCGGTCGTACACGATCTGTAGGTCGGCGGATTCATCGCAGCTACGGATCGTCGGGGTACACCATCGTCGCCTCGCTCACGCTATCCACATGGCACGAATCACACGAACGGTATTCGGAATCTCGTGAACGCGGCTGCTGGGCATTGAAAGCGTCCCAACGAGATTCCGCAGGTTCCAAACGCGCGACGAGGTCGTCGATCACGGTGTCTCGATCGGGCTTCATAGCCCTATGTTGCGTGAGTTTCACCTCGTGTACTCTCAGGCGAGCCTCGCGTTCGGCCAAGCGATCTTCGCGCTCGCATAAATCGCGCATCCTAACTTCGAGCTCAGCCGGCTTGTATGCCATGTTCTTTTATACGCAATTCTTTTATATACGATTCGAACTAAAAGGAAGGGCTTTGAGGACGTTAGCCTCAAAGGGGGCCGGGTTTGTAATATGAAGAAAAGGAAATAAAAAAATCTTGTATCAATTTTACAAAAAAAAAAAAACTGACAAAAGTTTATATCAGTTTAGTACAGGTTTATTTAACTTTAAAATATACAAAGAAAAGAGGAAAATAAGGAACCCTTTCCGTTCTCAAAATTTACTTTAGTCTATGAGAAGACGTGCAGCAGGAGGGCAGAGACGTTAGCTCTGGGGATAAAGGAGGGACTCGGAGGCACTAGCTCCGACGGGCCTACGCAATTTGACGTATATACCCCGGGATACACGGACACACTAGGTCCGACCGTCCTACCTCACGCGCGCGAGATTATAATATAATACATCAATACAATATACTATAATAATTATATATAATATATATAAACAAATATAATATATAAAATAAATATAATATACAATACAATACGATAAGTATATATAATATATGTAAATAAATATAATATATAAATAGATATAAGTGTATAATATAATGATAGATATAAACAAATGAAAAGCAATGTTGGTTGTCTATGGGAAGAGAATGCCAATAAAACTGGAGGAGATAAAAGTAAAAATGTTCAGAAAGTAAAAATGTTGACTGAAATTTTGATCTAAAGGTTATCGTTTATTTTGATTTAAAATTCAAATATTTTACTTTTAATTTTAATTTCAATTTTATTTTGAAAACGTAAAAAAATTAAATTAAATTTTCCTTAAATTTTAATAAAATTTTAATAGGTTTAAAATTATACAAAAAAATTATAAACATTCGCAATTATAAAGTGAAAATACGGAAATATAAAATTTAATTATAAAATACATCGATAAGGTGCATATAAAATGAGTGTAAATAAAAATTTACTTAGTTGCAGCGGTTAGTATTATTAATCACGATACAATTAATACAATTAGCCAGAACCGCAGTATAATTGACAATTAAACAGCAAATACCTGGATATAGAGAATATAGATATATTCATTCGTCGTTTTATTACTATCCTAGCATGCATATATCTCACATCGCAAAGGTGTAAATTAGGTGGCAGGGTAATCTCGCATCTATCATCGCCGAGGGGATTATTCCTAATTCGCGCCTAATGACCCTGTCGCTCCGGAGTTTATCTTAATTTGGCGTCTAATTACCGCGACGCACCAAAGATTATCTCTAATGAAGATTGTCCCTGGTTTAACTTAATAACTTTTTATGCGAAATACGGACGACGGATAAATAATAATTTTTTTTACAAAATTTTACTCGATTCATGAAAATTCTAATTATCAAGATCAAATTAAAAGAGATTAGCGTAATATAGAAAAACAAAACCGACGTAAGATAATGAGAGAAAATTTTATTATTAAAATTATTAGAATTATTAGCAATATTTCAATCGTCAAAATTACGTATTTTAGCAATCACAAAGAATATACCTGCGAAACCTTATCCGCGTCCCAACAACATTCATCGAATCATATGATTAATATCAACGCTACAATACGCGCTTTTATAAATTATAATAATGTATAAAATAATATATGTAGAATTTTATATATAAAAAGCGCGATATCACGGTATACGTATGAAACGTAATTTGAAATTTTTAACGTTAATTTGAATCGCGAAATATAATTATTTAAAATCTAATATCATTAGCTCCGTTTAGATAGCGCACCAGCGACAGTAACTGAATCTAAAAATTACTACGAATCCGGGCACACAGATGCTAACACGAACAATAAATATAATGCTAATGAGGAAAAAGTCAATAGAATAGAAAATCAATATAGAGAAAAAAAAATCAAAATCAATAGAAATCTATGATCGGTGTTCCGATCTCCTAACGAAAGAAAAAGACTTACCTGGTGAATCTCGTCTTCTCCTCTGTGACGTCCCGTCGGTCGCAGCCGTCGTTGCGTGGCAATGGCGAAGGCAGAGGGCACGGCGGGCTAGCAGGCTACCTCGACGGTGACGATCCTCAGAGGATGCTCGGCAGCGTTGTCACCACTCACTTCTGGATTAGAAGGGAAACTGAGATCCCTATTCGTGAATCGTCGATGCACGACACAGCACTGATTTTACGCACTCTGTGAATTATTAAAACAACGAACTAGGTTCCGATGGTTGACCGATGAGCCAAAAAATACAAATAAACTAAGGGTCAAAAACAAATGGATCAGAAAAAGGCACGGGTTCATGAAATCAAATTCTAACACGGTAGCAATTTTAATATAAATACTTTTAATATAACCACTACTAAAAATTACAAGCGAAGAGAACAATAAATGTATTATAATATGTTTATATTATAATAAATGTATTATAATATGTTAATAATATGTTGGTACTCTTTATTTATTTTGTTATGTCATTTTACATTGATTGTTTTATTATTATTATCATTATTATTATCATACAAAAATCAGTATTATTATTATTATTATCATATCAAACACTATTATTATACAACTACATTATTTATTATTTGTGACATTATATTACATTTGTAATTTTCACACACATTATAGATTCAATCATCCATCAATACAAGTTGCCGATAATTATAAGCATATCATATACATCATATTATAATGTTACATGTATACATATATATAAATAAATGGATATACATTGTCAAAATAACAATCGCCTCACTCGTATGATTTGCACGGCGAAACAAACACCCTTCGGTTCAAAACCCACTTTCCAGTATTTGCCCGGCCGTTTAGGGAAACCGTGTAGAAACCGAAACGGGAAAAGACGCGGAGCTACTCGAGTGTAGGTGTCACATTAGGTTTAAATTTTAGGCGAATCATGACGTTTACGCGCGCGCAAGAAACGAGGTCATCCTCGGGACGCAACAAGGGTGTTAACTGCACTTTACTAACAAAGAATGTTTTTATCTAATATTTGATTTTTAGATTAGTCTATGGAGGTGTATGTAAATAAGGACAGTCTGACTGTCATTATAATTTTAATTTAATTTTTAATTTAATTTTTATTTTTAATTTTTATTATATTTTTATTTATTTTTATTTTGATTTTGATTTTTTATCTTTATTTTTAGATTGAATTGATTGGACTGTAAGACCAATAAAAAAATATTTATTAATTTGTATTAGACTTAATTGTTTTTTTTTCGTGTTATAATAAACAACAACCATCGTAATATTATTATTACACGTTTATGCGAGGAAAGGAATTTTGGCGTCTTACAATATTTAGCGATTTATAATGTTTAGCATAATTTCTTATTAATTAATATTAGGTAAATAAAATTATTATTGTATTATTGCTAATTTACGTGATGTGAAAACTCTCTGGCATCTTTCTAAAGCTTACAATATGAATACAGGTCTGGTTTCGTTGATATCGGTACACATATTATTGTTTATTAACGCTACATAAATAAATTTATTATAATGCTATTATTACGTACGCAGGTTAGCTGTGGGCGAATAGGTTGTCATCTTCTGGTAAGTTACCGTGTGTGGCTTTTATGCATCTGGAGGTTATTGTCTGTAGTCTTATAGGTGAGTTACCATCTGTAAGTTCGGCGATAAGGCAGATCGTCCGCAGGTAAGTTATCTACTGTCTGGTAAGTTGTCTTCTGTAGTTTCATGCGTATGTAGGTAAGTTATCGTAGGTAAGTTATCTGCTATATAGTAAGATTAAGTTATCATCCGTAGTCTTGTGTGTATGTAGGTAAGCTATTTTCTGTAATCCTGTGTGCATATAGGCAAGCAGGATGTGTAAGGTGTGTGGCATGAGGTAAGTCATCAAGAGCAGTCGTATGATCATGTAGTACATTGGTGTAATGTAAGGGTACATATATATTACGCCTAAAATTATGTGTAGTTTTTTTTTGTTTTCATAGCATAGAGGATTCTAACATATATATTTATAAAAATATTATCATTTGTTATTAATATAAAAATGAAATGTGATAGTTTATTACATCTTTGCAACTAAGGTTTTCGGAGAGGGTAGGGTGTTACATCCCCACCCTTAATCGGAAGCACGGAGCAATGCTCCTGTTTGATTTGTAGTTCGTGGGCTGCTCGAAGTTGAAACTCCTCCCTTATCTCGCTAATTCTTCGGTGAGGCTTGGCTGGCATTGATCTCACGGACCATATGGATCGGCTTCGCTGTGATTGTTCGCTCGTGGTCGTCCGAGGCTCGGATCGTTCTGCTCGCTCGTTGATATCGATTTTTGTCCTAGCCTGATCGGCTGTGGCTTTTGGTTTGCTACTGTATAGGAGTAGATTCATTATTGAGCTGAAAAGTGCATCTAATAACTTCAGTCTCCATCCATAGGCATGGTAGATCGTGTATCCGTGTATTCCTGTGTTGATGATTGTTAGCAGTGTTTGGAAAATTAACATTATCATTATTATGCCGGCAGAGATATTGCCGAATTTTATAAACCCTTTCCACAGTTCATTTAGTTTGGACTCTCTTAACTCCTCTATATCTTTTATATTTATTAGATTTCGGTAATTTATCTGGCTTTGGTACACGTTTCCTCCTTGTATCTTTCGAGCGATGTCTTCTAGGATCGCCGGTTTGTTGGACGGAAAGATTATGTGCTCTTGGAATTTTTCGAGCTCTTCTTCCGTGTATATGCCTCCATTCGAGATGTCCTCTAGATCCTCATACTTCCAAGTCGGCGCGGTCATGGGTTGGAGTATTTGCGGAGGTAGCGCCCTCGCTGCGTGTGGCCTAAATTAGAGCCACCTGCCATCCAATTCCATCATGCTTGGTAGAATGCTAGTACATTCTTTCTTTCGACCGTAAGTAACCGCTTATGGTTATTATATGTGTGCTCGGTTTAATGAATACTGACTCATTGTTACAATTTTCGGGCAGATCGTAATAGCAGTTCTCTTTTTGCCGAACCGTACACTGCACTTCTTTACACCTGACCAGATGGGCTACCTCCCCTGCTCTATAGGCTGTATGCCCTCTGCCTCTCATGATGATCAAAGCGAACTGGTCAGGGTCCGAGATGAATGGAGTTCTTCTCTAGATGAATGGAGTTCAGTATGGTTCGGCGCTCGAGGTTGCATCTGTGGACCAGGATGTCTTTGTAAAGTGTATTAAATTGCGTTTTAACATCCCGTAACAGGTGAGAAATTTTGGTATTAAAGTAGGAGTTGATTAATACGTTTTGGGGTTTGACCTCTCTTCTCGTGGAAAATGTAGTTTTCGAGAGGTTTTCTCTAATGAATAATTTAGGTTGCTTTGTATTCTTTAAATTAAACCCACAAAGATAAATATTAGCTGTTGCTGCGAGTCCGAAGTGGATTCCGTCTGAGGAATTGCCCAAATATACCGGCAGTGTTTGTTGAGAGCCGTCGCTGACTTTGACGCCTATTCCTTCGTATAGTATCGTATATCGGTTAAAATTACACTGTACCTTCTGACTGGTCTTCCAGTAGGATTGAGCTTCTCTTGAGTCCGTACAGTGTGATTCGGAATATCGGCACCGAGTTCCTGAGGGTAGGATGATTTCGTCCTCGCTGTTGTTTTTCCTCACGAGTTTATTTAATTGACATGCTTTACATTTACCTACAATTTCCTGTATTCATGTTTTCATGTTCAGCCAGTAATAGCTCTGCCGTATTCTGTTATATGTTTTTATCACGCCTTTATGACCGTTTACTGGGGACTCGTGGATATCGATTATTATAGCCGGTCGGGACTGCATGTCGGGAATCGTTATTAAGTTTTTACATATAATTACATTTGTCGTACTATCATCAAAAATATTGCTTTAGAATATTCGCCACCATATTTCAGGCTATGTCGTCGATATTCACGGTCTTCGATATCGTAATGCATTTTAGCTGGAGAGTGTCACAGACGTCTCTTAATGATATTATACAATCTTTCAAAATTTCGATATCGGTTCGTATTCGCAGGCTCTCTTTCACGACTAAGGCTACGAACGCCTTGGTTTTTGTTATCTCCTTCTGGGTTACCTTTGTCCTAACTAGCATGGTGTCCTGAATCGGTACCAGAAAGCCTTATGCGAGAAGCGCGTTCGCACCTAAACAAACCGGTTCATTTTTCTGTGTGACAAAGTACGCGATGTTCTAAAAACAACAAGTCCTCTGACTCACTTATATTGTGCGCGACGCGATTCTGATGGACATTGTTTTCCCGGTGGATTTCATAAAGTACGTCAGATTTTCGGCGATATCGGAAGACAATGTTTGGTATAGATTGTCGTGATCGGGAATAAGATCACGCTGGATCTGGGAGGAGGAAATTTCGGAGTCATGGAAATCACTTACTTCGGGCGTTGATAACGAGTTTGGTGATGGGATGCCGCTGGGAGGAGGCGGGGGTAACTGTTGTGGGCTTTCTTGACGTACCGGGTAGCTGTGGTTAGTGGAGACTGCTCTGTTAGCTGCCTGGTTGTTCTTGTTTTGGCATGCTAGGCCGATCTATTACGTGCGTTAATCTTGGTGTTTTATGGCGATTTTTCCTATCGATACTCGGTGTGAACATTTCTGATGACGATAATGAGCTCGTCTATTCTCTCATACGTTTATCGGCCGTACACACAAGTAGCTTACAATTCTGGTCTGCTTCTTTCAGTTCCGGCGGATTACGCGAGAAAACGTCGGCCACGTAATTCATTTTTCTTGGCGAATATGAGACTTCGAAGTTATAAACGTCGACCAGTTTAAAGTACCAACGTTTTAATCTGGAAGCCGAGCCTTTCAATTTGTTTAGCCACATTAGTGGTTTGTGGTCGGTTATCGAAGTGAATTTTCTACCTTATATACAATATTTTCTCTGCGCAATAAAACATTGCTAAAAGCTCTTTCTTTATTGTGCTACAATTTAGTTCTGCTTGATTCAGAAGTCGACTAGCATAGGCGACCGGAAGATCGGCCGTGTCTACTCTTTGAGAAAGTACTCCGCCTACGGCATAGTTCGAGGCGTCGGTAGTCACACGACATTCCTGCTCGAAATCGGAGTGTTTCAAGACCGGTTCCTTCGTTAGGCATGATTTTAGTTTGATGAATGCTTCCTCCTGTGAGTTCATCCATATGAACGGTGTTTTGCCCTTTAGGAAGCTGATCAGGGGTTTCGCGATTTTTGCGCAGTCCGGGATAAATTTCCGATAGTAGTTGCAGAGTCCCAGGAACTGCCGAATATTTTTCTGATTCTTCGGTAGCGGGAAATCGTTTACTGCCCGCAGTTTTTTGGGGTCCGGCCGGATAACGACAGGAGATATGATATGACCCAAAAAATTTATTTTCTTCCTGTAAAATTTGTATTTCGGCGGATTTAGTCTGAGGCTTGTTGCTTCCAATTTTCCGGCGAGTTCTATATACTTCTGGTCGTGTTCCTCTACTGTCTTAGCTGCAATTATTAAGTCATCTATGTACGCATATGTGCCGTTTCTTTAATTTGCAATGTTGTTTATAAGCACCTGGAAGGTTGAGGGCGCGTTCCTGGGACCAAAATGCATTCGAATGAAATGAAAATAACCGAATGAGGTGCGGATGCAGTTTTCTTTCTATCTCTTTCTTCTAGGGGTATCTGGTAGAAACCCGAGGCCAAATCCATGACTGAATAATATTTGGCGTCGCCTAGATGTTCCAATAAGTGTGTGTCGTTTGGTATAGGAAAAGGGAATGGCTTTGTTTTCTCATCTAATTTTCTAAAATCGAGGACGACATGCTATTGTTTTTGTCCGTCCTTGTTCTCGCGTTTAGGGACAACCCATAAGGGGCTGTTGTATGGGAATCGCTGCGCTCGGTAATTCCGTCGTTGAGCAGCTTGTTCGTGGTTTCTCGTACTCCTTCTTGTAATTTCTGAGGGATTAGGTACTGTCGTACGCTTACTGGTATTTCATCGTACGTTTCTATCCGGTGTGTTATCAGGGCTGTTCACCGAAGCGGTTCTGGTTCTAGGTGATATATTTCTGCCGTCTTCTTTATCAGTGTTTCCAGCTGATCATATAATTCGTTCTCTAACCCGTCTGTCTCTATTTCGCTTAGTATACGGTTGGCGCGATTTCCTGCGGTGCTCAAGGTACAGACTATTTTATATTTTATTTTTCCCTTCGTTATTATCATCTTTCTTAGGTTTATTTTTGGACTCGCAACCGTTGATTTCCTCCATTTCATTTATTTCTGCTCCTAAGTTTTCGGACATAGATTTCATGTAGTCTTCTATTTCTTTGAACGTATTAGATATTTCTCGAGCATCGGCGCCTTCGTTTATATTATCAGGTGTTTCTTGGACTTCTTTAGCCCGTCTAGGCTCTTCCTTTATTTATTCTTCCTTTATAATACGTTTTTAGTAATATTTCCACGTCTTCACTGTTTGCTTCGAAACTAATAAATTCATCCTTTTTGCACGGGTATTCTTCGGTACCGACGCTGTGGTTCAGTTTACAATCTTTCCGTCTTTTCAATTCTGTCGGCGTAGTTGATGCGGTATCTTTTTAGTGTTCAGCGCTGTTTGCATTTTATCATCATTCTTGTTCAGAGGAATTGACTCAGAGGCCGTTGCGCGTGATATTCTTGTGTCCAGAGGCATTGAGGCGTGTTCACTTCGTTTGATTTCTTTAAACGTCGTTTCTTCATCATTTAAATTAGCGCTTTCAATTCTTCTATTCTCCACACCTTAGACATTCTTGTTATCTTCACCCGCGGAGTGTGCGTCGTTTATTTCGTTGTTCTCAGGGGATATTATCTGGTCATGTTTTTCTTGGTGGGGGATACCCCGGAGGTCTCCCAGTTCGTAGTTTCCCGTATCTAGTTCCGTAAATATGCATCGGATGGAGTCGTTTGTTCAGTTTTCAGCGTAGGCGCCATCCGTTTCATTCTCGGAGGAGACAATTGTTGCGGCGCAGCTGTCTACTTCTTCGACGAATGGCAGTCATATACTTCCGAATTTTGGTGCATTCTCCGAGTAATTTATCTCTGCTCCGACGCTCTTGAAAAAGTTTGATCCGAGCAAGACCGCATTCTTTAATGGCAGGCTGTCACGTATAATAATAAATCCACGCCCGTTCCATAGATGTCTATCTAGCACAGGCCCACTGCTTCTTCGTCTGCTCCGGTAAGGCCAACTAAAATAGGTGGTTTCTCGAAACCGTAAGCCAGTACGTTTCTCTCTGAATGTTTGATGAGATTCGGCTCTGCTCCCGAATCTACCATAGCATCTACCACTGCGTCCTTAAAGTGCTTAGATGTTATGTGCACCATAGGGAGTTTAACAAGTCTTATTTTTTATGACGTAGACTCGTCGTTTATCGCAAGAGTGCTCACGGGACGCCTGCTTACATTACTCGGCCCGGTGCGCCTGTACCCAGGCCATTCCGTTAGTTTCCCTGGTTTTACCTTGCCCTTTTCTCGTCCTGCCACCTTTTCGTGTAGCAATTTTCTACTACATGCCGCTCCTTTTGCAGTAACTGCAATGTGGAGACACCGGGTTGCGCGAATTGTTCGGCCTGCTAGGGCCTGGTTCATACCGAAACTTATTGTATTTGGGCGGGTGGCATGGTGGGGACACCAGGTTATTTATTCGATCTGGCCGGTTTTTTGATTTCCGAGACTGGCGATGTCCTTCCTGATAGCGGTTGTTCCTAGTCGGTGTGTTCCTGTCGTTCCAATTGTTTTCATAGTGTCTCTGTTCCCTATCATCATTTGGTTGCCATGAGAATTCAACCGGTCGCGGTAGTAGCTCCGCTCGTATTCCACAAATCTATTACCTGGTGTCGATCGAGCACTCGGCGCACGACAAAACACCGACAGACATAATATTTTACCAACAATATACGAGTGGGAACATGCCGACGAATGATCTGCCTCACCGACACTCTACACACGGTAACCGACCTACTGTACACCGACTACCATAAGACGACAACTTACCTTTAGACGTGCAACGTATTCTCAATGACGACAACTTATCCTGAGACATACAAAATGTTATCAATAATTGTTTAAATTCTACATAAATATGAACGAACATTTGTAATAACATACATGTATGCGCATTAAATAAATTGTAAAAAGGCGAAGCCTCTCGATGCGCCCCAGCATGAATAACCTGCGAAAAAAATAGAGATTATTCATAGATACATGTATTTACGGTCGGATAAATATGCAGCAAAATTACCTTTGTCAAGGCTTATACACTTAAATAAATAATTACCAGAGCATTGCCAACTTTTACGTCCAAAGACGCGTCGGAAAATCATTAGAATTACGCGAAACTTCGCACACAGATTAATCTTACAGTATTTACAACATTTATGTCTTATAAACTTTATTTCTATTAATTAAATATAAGCCACAAACCAGATTTAAATTAGAACTTTTCTATTCACAAGCATCTTTATAAAATTGTAAGTCCGAAACACATTGCGAATATTACTATATATATGTCCGGGATAGGAAGATCTCCGGTAGCACAGCCAGAGGCTGACACGGCTGTCGCGTATGAAGATTTTTCCTACCGACGAACTGCTCTGGGCACTTAGTAACAGAGTTTACTCCGAGCTTTTAACCAATCATAATTTTGTACGTGGCCGCAGCGACGGCACGAGGGAACTTCTTTCTCACCTGTTATAATCTGCCACGAGCACGCGCCAGACAGTTCCAGGGCAGCTTCTAGAGAGTAAGCACCTATCGGTCTTCACGCTTTTTTTTTATACAAAGTTCAATTGTAGTTTCCAGATAATAAAGTCATAACGAGTCTTCACGCGTTTTCACATATACCAGTGTCGATCAAAGTTTTACATTAGCTACCTTCTCGCGACTTTTAATCGCTGCAACACAGTTCAGCTACAAAGTCGGAACTCTCACTCTATAATTAGAAGTGATCGCGACTAAATAACATTTATATTAAATTTCGATTAAAGCTTTAGTTCAGCTACCGTCTCGCGACTTTTAATTGTTGCAACACAGTTCAGCTACGAAGTCGTGATTTGTGCTTCATCATTGAAAGTGATCGCGAAAAGAGTAATTATTTGTAATTCGACTAAAAGCGCTTGCACCAAAGTGTTCGGTGTGCCATTATACTATGTTATTGTGACTATACATAAAACTGAATAAATAAGTGATTATAATTATAAAATACAACCAGTTTCCTTTTAGTTCATTTATTAAAATCGTATATATTTATACAATCTATCCCTGCCCTCCTTCGTGCATCATCTTCGAGAACCATCAGTGGGCAGCATAGCAGATCGTAGCCCCACTGAAACAAATAATAATTATCAAGGATCAAACGAGCTCAGAGTTTCTTTCAGAAGCTCTCGCCACAGCTGCCAAGCTAATAAAGACAAGGTACGTCTATAAAGGAAAACAAATCCCACCAAAATACGCCGGCGTAAAGTTTAAATAATTGACCCGGACGTAACAGCAATCCCAGGTCGATTAAATCAAATTATAATTTGATTTAATCTAATTATTATAATAAACTAAATATTATAATTATAATTATAGCTATAAATTCAGGTTTATATTATGGTCAATGTAGAGAGATCTGTGGGATTAATCATTGATTTATGCTTATTGTTTTAGAGGTGACCCCATGGAAAATATTTTTATGTTGATTAGAAAATAAAATTTAATCATCAATTTGAATTATTATTATCATTAATTTAAAAAATTAAGGTTTTGTCTCTTAAGCTACAAATTGAAATAAAATTAGTTAAATATATAATATCAGTTTGTCAAAAAAGATATTTTATTAATATTTTATAAATTAATTTACATAATGTAATTTATAAAATTACGAAATCACTCGATACCTCAAATAAAACCAACTATATGAAGTTATTTATTTTTATTTATTTTATTTTTAACTTTTTTAACAATAAGAATTATAAATTTTTTATATTACTTAATTATAAATAAATCTTTTAATCCTTTTTTAAAGATAAAAAATATATAATGATAAATAATTTATTTTCAATTTTTGATCCTTCAACTAGTATAAGATATTCTTTAAATTGACTTAGAATAATTTATGTTATACTTTTTATACCAATAATTTATTGACTAATCCCATCTCAATGAAACTATTTTTTCCAATTAATTTTTAATATTATTATAAATGAAATAATTATATTATTAAAATATAAAGAAAATATTATTAATATAATTTACTTAATAAGAATCTTTTTTATTTATTTATTTAAATTATATCTAATAATTTTATAGGGATATTTTCATATATTTTTACTGCCTCTGCTCATATAAAAGTTAATATATCAATATCAATATTTTTATGATTAAATTTAATAATTTTTGGATGAAGATTTGAAACTAATCAAATATTTTATCATCTTATCCCTCAAGGGACTCCTACTGTTTTAATACGATTTATAGTTATTATTGAAACTATTAGAGACTTAATTCGTCCTGGGACTTTAGCTATTCGATTATCTGCAAATATAATTGCAGGTCATTTATTAATAACTTTAATTTCAAGAGTTTGTGCTTTACTTCAATTACTTCCAATATTCTCTATCACATTAATTCAAACAATTATAGTTACCTTAGAACTTAGTGTATCAATTATTCAAGCCTATGTATTTATAACATTAATTACTTTATATAGGGCAGAATTATAATATGAAAATAAATATATATCAACCTTTCCATTTTGCAACATTAAGGCCTTGACCATTATTAGTTTCTTTGCGATTATTAATAAGATTTTGCAGGTCATTAAAATTTATTACAACATTTAATATAATTCCTATTTATTTTAGATTAATAATTTTATCTTTATGTCTATTCCAATGATAACGAGATGTTATTCGTGAAAGTAAAATACAAGGGTATCATAATAAAAAAGTAGTTTTAGGATTAAAAATAGGATTAATCCTATTTATTATTTCAGAATTATTTTTTTTTATTAGAATTTTTTGAGATTTGTTTCATTTTAAACTTCCCCAGATATTTTTATTTATGAATATTGACCCCCATTATTAAATAGACCCTTTAATCCTTATAAAGTTCCATTATTCAATATTTTACTATTATTATCAAGAGCAGGAACTTTAAATTGATGCCATTATTTAATTTTAATATCAAATAAAAAATTTATAATTATTAGAATATCTTTAACTTTATTATTAAGACTAATTTTACATACACTCAATACCTAGAATATTCCGAAGCTTTGTATTAATTTTGTATTAATGATTTTGGTAGAGTATTTTTTATATCAACAGGATTTCATGGGTTTCATGTAATTATTGGTAGAATCTTTTTATTTATTAATTTTAATCGAATATTTAAAATTTCAATCTCCAAATTTCATCATTTTGGATTTGAGGCAGCAGCTTGATATTGACATTTTGTTCATGTAGTTTGATTCTTCTTATACTTATGAGTATATTATTGATTTTGATATATATAAAATAAAAATATTTAATTTTAAGATAATTTATTTTACTACTTTAATTTTTTTATCTTTAATCATTTCCATTTTGATAATAATTAATTTTATATTAAGTAAAAAATTTTATAAAAATCGAGAAAAATCTTCTCCCTTTGAATGTGGGTATGATATTTTTAATATTAATCGATTACAATTCTCTTTACAATTTTATTTAATTAGAATTATTTTTTAAATTTTTTATGTAGAGATTTCAATTATTTTACCAATTATTATTTCTAGCAACTATTATTTAATAAATGTATATATTAATTTAATATTAATTTTTTTAATTTTATTAGTAGGTTTATTTTTAGAATGATATGAAGGGGCTTTAAAATGATTTAAATTTAAATAATTCTAATTGCTAGAGCTTAATTCCGACTTAAATTAAGGATCCCTATTTAATTGGAATATATATTTCAATGATATTGTTAACAATAATAAACCTCTTTTTGGTTTCAATTAAAGCATATTTTTATACTTCTAATATAATATATAATATCAATTTATTAATGCTTTTAATCTAATAATTTAATAAAAATATTAAATTGCAAATTGAAAAATATTAAGATTTATAGTAATATGTCTGAAAAAACGTAATAAATTGTAAATTTATATATAGAATAATTTCGTATTACTAATTAATTTAATAAATTAAATATTTGGAATATAAATAATCTAATTCATCTTAAACTTAAATTTAATTTATTTATCTTATATTTGTTAAAAAATATAAATGACTTTATATCATATTAGCTATTAAAGATCTTGAATAAATTATCTTAAAATAAATCCCTATAGTCAATAATGAAAATATAATTAAAACGTAAGTTAATAGTTTACTACAATTTAATACTTCCATTACTGCAAATAATTTTATTATAAATCCTCTAAAAATAGGTAGCCCAATTAAATTAAGAAATATTAATATTATAATATAGATAGATTATTACTAATCTATTTCATGAGTTAATGCTTAAATCATAAAATAATGATATAATTATTCAAGAAATAATTAAATAAATCAAAAAATATTGATAAAATATAATTAAATAATAATAATCTTAATATCCAGGTTATATGAACAATTGAAGAAATTGTAAAGATTAATTTTAACCTATTTAAATTGTACCTTAATATAATTGTGTAAATTAATGAACTTACTATAACTATTAAAATAAAGGTTTTTAGATAATTTTGAAATTTTAAATTTAATAAATAGGATATTGTGACGTCCCGTCGGTCGCAGGCGTCGTTGCGTGGCAACGAGGGCTGGCAAGCTACCTCGACGATGACGATCCTCAGCAGATGCTCGGCAGCGTTGTCACTACTCACTTAAGAAAAGGGAAAGTGAGATCCCCTCGAAATATCTTCGGCTTAATGCGCGGCAACTCTGATGGGTGTTGATGAAATAAAACTCTACTAACACTGTGGCAATTTTAGTATAAACACTTTTAATTAAACACAACTAAAAATTACACAAACGAAAGGAATATTAAATTTACACTGACGTGATTTCAATTACAAAACACTTTTTACGATACAGAGCGCACATACTATAAACACCACGAAAAATTATATAAACGGAATGAACAATAAATTTACACTGCCGCGAAAACACTTTTAGCGATACAAAACTCACGCAAAAATCACAAAACTAGAAATCGCACTGCACGACACACACTTCACCGAAAATTACCCGTAGCGACCGAAACTAAGACGAGTCTGCCTTCCGTTCATTCCGCATATTACTCATTACCTCAGTTTGCTTTTTGTTCTCTGCCCACCGCTTTCGCGTTCTTCTCTCATTGGCACGGTATCACCGAGAAGCATGTGGCGGGGGAAGAGTGGCGACCAGAGGCGTAATGATGCGCTCGGATTGGGCGGCAGCATTTGTCCCACGAAAGACAGTCGCTCTCTCTCACTACAGTTGGGGTCAAACTACACGCATTTATAATATTCATATAACATTTGACTCTCCCGCACGCAAGTATATACACACTCATGTGCTATTGATTCGATGCTACTTCTATATATATATATATATATATATATATATATATATATAACAATCGTACTCCTATAAGCTTACAATGTTTGCCTCTCTACCCTTTCGCCCATTCTATCGTACATGCATTTATTGCCTACATCATACTGTTTACATAGCAACTTAATATATTCATTCTTCATAAAATACATAGCATTATTTATATTTAAACATTCGTATTACGCAGCTACACTGTTTATAAAACATACAAATATCTTTGTTTATTTAATTAAATACATTATTTATTATTCAATACATTATTTTTATTATTTGTGACATTATATTACCTTTATATTTTTTACACTCGTTATAGAGTCAATAATCCATCAATACAAGTTGCCGATAATTATAAGCATATCATATACATCATATTATAATGTGACATGAATATATATATATATATATATATATATATATATATATATATATATATATATATATTAGCATCCCCCGTCTCGGCTTCGCCCGAGATAATAATTTAACCGATTTCATAAATAATTCAATAATATTTAAGTAAAAAGTACTCTATATATAAAAATCTATGTTTCTATAAATAATTGACCGTAATTTACCTATTGTCGCATCTGTATAAAAAGCTGTTTCAATGTAGCCTCCACTTCAAAAAGTTGATATTTTGATGACCATTTTATAGAATATATATGTCTTGCGTCCAGCAACGACGTCGGATATATATATATATATATATATATATATATATATATATATATATAGATAGATAGATATACGCATTTACGTATCTACGTATACGTACGGGTGTGCGTGTAAATATTTACACAAGTGGTCATCCCCTTGTAGTTTCTCGCGCCGGGAATATGCGCGGAGTTTGAGCGAGGAGGAGAGTAAAATAGAAATTGAGAGAAAGAAAGAAGGAAAGGGGCGAGCGTTTGGCAACGTCGCGATTACTCTGCCTACGGAATATATATATATATCTGCGTATAAGATACGTAAAAAGAATATTCTAAAATTTTTCTGTGCCTAGAAATTGGAAAAGTGCAGACAGCGTCGAGTGACGAACTGCGCACGCCCGCCCCCCGCAATAAAAGCCAGATGCCGTCCAAACGGGGCTGCCTGGCTGCGGGCCCGTCGTAATGCGGCGTGAGCTGAAGTGCTTTCTCTCCTCCCTCCTCATCGATCATACTTCCCCCCGCGGAAACTCGGGACGAGTGGAAGGCGCGCTAATGCGACTTTTATGACCCCCGCCCCCTTTGTATGCACTAACGAATTTTGGGACGAAATACCAGCGAGAACGACACTACGAAGAAAGCTAAGAATTTTAAAAGCAATTTATATAATGAATTAATATTTGAAAATATTAATTTCGAAGTCTTATTTTCTAATTTTAAAGAATTATAATTATTATCGCGAAAACTTACTTTTTGCGAACCGTAATTATTATTATAATATTAATTATTATTATTGTTATTGTTATTATTAATGATATAAACTTATTTATTATCATGAATGGTAACCTTATTTTGATAGTTTTAATTATTAAAGCTGTACTACTAATTATATTTTGCGAACCACAGTTATTATTATAGTTTTTAATTATTATTATTATTATTAACAAAGTTAGTTATTATCGTGAGCGTTATCTTATTTTTAATCATTATTATAGTAAGGTTGATTATTATTATCAGTGTTTACCTTATTATTTTAATTATTATTATTGTTATTACGTTAATTACTATTAATCATGTTTATCTTATTTGTAATCATTCTTTTGATATTATTACCAAGATCATTATTATTCAGATTTTTACCATTACTATCAGTAGTTATTATTACAATTATTATTTTTAGTATTAATATTCATGTTTTTAACGCGTATTCCCCACTATAAAACGTAATAGTTCATAAGAGTATGTTATTTTATATTAGCATTATAGCTAATAATAAAGCATAATATATAACTTTTAATTATAATTTTAATCTAGATTTTAAGTTTAACCCGTTTAATCTTTATTTAATTTATCATTTTTTGATTCTTAATATTTTGTTTCCTTTTAATCTTTTTATTGTTTTGAACCTTGACTTTAACTATTATTTTTTCTATTTATTGATTTATTTATTTATTTATTTTTCTCTTGAATCATTAATCTTTCTCTTTGAATTTTTCAACTAATTTTTATTTTTTTTAATAGTTTTGTTTATAATTCTTTTGTTTTTATTTTTATACCCTTTCTCTCTCCCTATATATACACCGTCGCTCTCTCGTTATCTAAATGGTAGGGCTAAATAGAGACCCCCCCGCGCCGAGCGAGCAAAGGTTAGAAACTATAGAAGAGCGAGTGAGTTCCCACCACAGGGCGCTTTGTATGGTAGGAACGCTGTCGCGAAATAACCGTACATATATCGAAGAATTACAAGAGGCCTGTGCGGAGACACATAGGAATACCAATTTCTTGTTGCGAAAAATTACCAGCGTAAAAGAGCGAGTAGAGGGGCTGGAAAAAGAAAATGAGGAATTGAAAGCTTGGTTGGAAAAAACCTGGCAAATTACTGCACGCGCTTTCAGGGAACTGAACAATAAACGGTCCGTAAGCGAGTCACATATAGAGTTCCTGGAAGAAGCCGTTAGGCAGCTAAACATGGACGACTAAGAAAGGAGGAAACATTACTAATTAATATATTAATAATAAAGTTAATTAAGCGGTACGGTCGTTGACTAGCCCTGCATTAATCTTATAACGTTATAATGCTTTTTAATTAATAAGTTACTAAGTTAAATTATTATTATTATTATTATATAATAATTATTAATAAATTATTATTATTATTATATTATAATTAAAATTATTATTATTATTATTATATAATTACCGATTTTAACGCGAAAATTTGACACCAGCTATATAATAAAGACGCATGTCTGAACAGCGTGTCACTAGAAGTCGGGCAGATAAGAATAAATTCTGCCTAGACTATATCGACAACGTCGACCCTTTTTCGACAACTAAAGAGATCCCGAGGGATGTAGAAATAAAGCCTCCACCGCGAGCGTTACAAGGAACGATCTATCTTTTGGAAGACTCTGTCCTAGAACCAACCGCGCAATCGGAAAAATCGGCTGATAATAAGTAAAAGGAGGAATCTAAAAACCCCGATATACATATATCAGACAATAACCGAGTCCACGTAACAATGCCTACGCAATCAGTCCCACTGAAGGACGTGTTTAAGGTGGTGCCTGTATTTGACGGGCGTAACATCACCCTGAGCGAGTTCTTCGAAGGCTGCGATGAAGCATTAGAAATCATAGACACGACCAATGAACCAAGTTTTGTAAGGTTGTTACGGGCACGCGTGACAGGGGAGGCAAGGCAAGCGATTCGCGGACAGACATTCAACACTTTTGCAGCTTTAAAAGATTATCTGGAGACCATATACGCGCCTCCTCGAACCGTTCAGCAATTCATCGGCGAATTGGGAACGGAATTACAACGAGATAATGAAAACGTAATATCTTTTACAAACCGCGTTAAAGATTTAGGCCGTCGACTCTTAGAGGCAGAGAGAGCCCATGTAGGCTCTGTAACGGAAGCGATGCGACGGGAAGCCGAAGCTACGTTGATCACTTGCTTTCGCAAAGGATTAAAGAAAGAAATAGATAGGAGTATCGGTGCAGCGGCCACCGATCTCAACGCTATTATAAATAAAGCCATACAAGAAGAAAGAGATCTGGACGAGCGTAACTTGCTAAGAGATCTGAGCCGTAAGCTTATAATTCGAGGTAAAGAAGATAAGAAAAGGGCATATGTCTGCCAATTAGACCAACCTCCTACTGAGCAACGAAAGGTAACATGCGAGCGTTGCGGGCGATTCGGACATCAAGCTCGCAATTGTCCAACACACGGAGCTATCCAACATAAGTCGCTCACGACTATATGCCAGCTGAGTGATGCAGCGGGACACGTAGCTATCGCCTGCCCCAACCGCGTCACGTGCCAAATATGCAATTTAAGAGGCCATACAGCCAAAAACTGTAAGCCTCCTGAGAGATGTATTCGGTGTAACGAGCCCGGACATAGAGCGGGATCGTGTCCACTGGATGGAGTGGCTCATAAGATCCCCACAACCGACGATACTCCAGTGAGTACGCGTCAATACAGATTGCCGCATGCTCTGAAAGATGAAGTGAACCGACAAGTGAATGAATTACTGCAGAAAGGCGTAATCAGGCACTCTAGAAGTAGCTATTAATCAGCGCTTTGGGTCGTACCGAAAAAACAGTCGGCTGATAATAAACCACGCTGGCGTGTCGTAGTAGATTTCCGTCCTCTTAACGAGAAAACGGTAGCAATGGCTTACCCGCTTCCGAATATTGTCGAAATACTCGATACTGTTGGTGCTGCTAAATACTACACCGTCATAGATTGTGTCTCTGGATTCCATCAAATACCGATGAGTCCCGAGGACATGCATAAAACTGCTTTTTCTACTCCCGACGGGCATTTTGAGTTCGTGCGAATGCCCTTTGGTTTGAAGAATGCAGGCGTGGAATATCAGCGCGCGATGAACTTTACGCTCGAGGGCCTTATTGGCAAGGGCGTGTTCGTCTATATGGACGACATAGTAATCTATGCCAAGTCTTTAAAGGAACACGAAATATTGTTCAATGAAGTCATGGAAAGATTACGCAAAGCAAACTGGAAGCTCGAACCGGGAAAATGTAAAATTCTACAATGAAAAGTAGCATACTTAGGACATGTTCTTAGTGAGAATGGGCTGGCGCCCGATCCAAAGAATCTAGAAGCGGTAGAACGATTCCCGCGTCCTAAACATATAAAGAACATTCGACAATTTTTAGGCCTAGCTAGTTACTATCGTAGGTTTATTAAGGATTTCGCAAAAATTTCTAAACCGCTTACGAAACTCTTGCAAAGCAACGAACCATTTGTCTGGGGAGAGAACGCAGAAAACGCGTTTCTACACCTAAAAAGGGCTTTATGCACAGCGCCTGTGCTGCGATTTCCCGATATGGATCAGCCATTTATAATCACGACGGACGCGTCGGGTTATGCTATCGGTGGCATCCTATCACAAGGGAAACTCGGTAGAGATCAACCGATCGCCTATACGTCACGCGATTTACGCGGACCCGAGTTACGCTACGAGGTATATGAGAAGGAAGCACTAGCTATGCTTCATTCGGTGCAGACTTTTAGGCCGTACGTATTTGGACATACGTTCACCCTTGTGACTAACCACCAGCCGCTTGTGTGGTTCAAAACAGCAGATTTGAATACACGAGTAATAAAATGGAGGTTCAAGCTATCAGAGTACGACTATAAGGCTGTTTACAATCCGGGGAATACAAATGTGCACGCCGATGCATTGTCTCGTAATCCTGTCGAAAATGTAAACGCAGTCACTCGTGCGCAAAAGAAAAGGCTTCTTAATCTGGATGGACCATTTACAAATCCTGAAATTCCAGGTTCCCCCTTAACTGAACGTCATAGGTCCGCTAAAGAATCTCGAGAAGAGAACGGCTATATTAAGAAACCACATATTTCTAAGTTTTCAAAGAGAGTCCAAGATTTTTCAAAGTTTGATAAGGAGAAAGCAAGTCATGCTAATTTTTCTAAGTTGGGAGCAGATACCGCTGATTTGAAAGAGAAAATTTTAAGAAAAAAAGAAAGAAGCGAAGAAGATCGAAAGTCCAGAATAAAAACATAAATAATAATGCTAAGATGAAGAAAGGTACAGAAGAAGCAATCGAAAGCCGTCCGCAACGACGTAAAACTACGAACCAAACCCAGAAATACAGTCCGGAAGCGCAAGGGACTAATAGAGTGACTGCTGCGGTTGACACTTCCATTTTTAAACAGGGGGAGAGAGAAACCCCAGATCCGCATCAGATAGGAACTAATAACATTCGAACGCTTCGTAAACACCAAGGACGATCAATTAAAGAAGCTCGAGATGATGAAAAGCCGAGCAATGTTATCGAGGACAAATCGCGCAAATTAACGAAAAAGCAAAAGAATAAAAAACTTACTAAGTTGTATAAATCGAAAATTAATAAGCCAACATTCGTCCGAAAGAGCAAAGCAACAGATATTTTACAGAAAGGTAGTGAGTCTACAAGCGAATCAGACAATGAGTCATCCTACTCCCCGCAGCATAAATCGAAAATGATAAGTAGAAAACCTAAGGGCAAACCTACCTTACCATCCGAAAGTAATACGGATCAAAGCAGTAGCGACATAGATACCTCTAGTAGCGAAAGTTCGTTAATGGAACAAAGTAATTGTTCTAATTGTGGCAACGAAAGTAAAGGTGACGATGCTAAAAATAGCAAAGCTGACGTTGAAGGAAAGAGTTTAAGAGAGAGCAAAAATAAAATTGTGGAAACCAAGGAAGCGATTCAATTTCGCAATGATCATATCCTATATTTTATCAATAGCAAAGGCGAACCTTGCGACCTAGCAGCACGGAAACTTGCTGAGGCGAATAAAATTCCGGAACGTCAATACGTAGAAAAAGCTAAGATAAGCCCATACAGACGAAGCAATCGTAAGTTCCTAATTGCTATGAGTATTAAGGGTGACCAACCCGAATCATTGTCAAAAATAAAAGAGATCATGCAGAATGCATGTAAAGAGTTAAAAACATTTAGCCTCGATAAAAATATCGACGAATTCAGTATTGCTCACTCGCCAGACATTCAAGGATTAGAATGGCGCGAAGTCATGAGTATTTTGAAAATGAATTTAAGGACATCAATATAAAAATAATAATTTGTAAAGGCACGTTAAAATTTGTCCCGCCTGATCGTCGAGATGAAAATTTTCTATGAATACCATAACTCGCCGATTGGCGGCCACCGAGGTGTTTCTAAAACGTACAATCATATCAGGCAAGAGTACTACTGGGATAACTTAAAGGCAGATGTGCAAAGACGCAATCAGCAATGTATAGATGGTCAACTAAAGAAACTCGTACGGGTAAAGACAAGACAACCCATGGTTATTACGGACAAACCGGGTACTACATTCGAGAAAATAGCGCTCGATATAGTGGGTCCATTATCAATAACGAGACTCGGAAATGAGTATATCCTAACAATGTAAGATCAGTTATCAAAATATGGCATCGCCGTCCCGCTGCCGAACGCTTTGGCATCCACAATTTCCGATGCATTCATAAAGAAATGCATCTGTATCTTTGGTGCTCCGAAAGTGATACTTACCGATCAAGGCAGAATTTTTTTGAGTAGTTTAATGCAGAGAGTAGCAAAGAGATTTAGAATAAAGAAAGTCAGAACAACTGCATTCCACCCCCAGTCTAATGGGTCCCTAGAACGGTCTCATCACGCGTTAGGAGAATTTCTCAAACAATATACGGAAAAAGATTCCGAATGGGATGAATGGGTGGAAATAGCGATGCTCAATTACAATACATGTGTACCAAGCATACGCCATTTGAAGTAGTTTTTGGTAAACTAGCTAGACTTCCCTCAAACGACCCACTTCGCGAAGCCGATTTGGTTCCAACCTATCAAGGTTATGTCAAGGAATTAGTCGTTAGACTAACAGGGATAAAAAAATTAGTTTACGATAACATTATCAAATCGAAAGAAACATCGAAAGAACGGTATGACCGTCACATTAAAGAGGTACAATTTAGAGTAGGCGACTATGTGTTTTTACTAAGCGGTCCGAAACCTGCGAAATTATCAAATCAATATTCCGGCCCGTTCCGTATATTAGAGATCATCGGCAAAAAATATAAAAATACAATATAAAAAGGGCGGAAAAATTGTTCACGCGAATAGGTTGCGAATATCGTATATTAATAACGACGCAAGAAACGTTGAAACTAAAATTAATAATAATCCGTAAACAAAAGCATAACTGGCAGTCTCAATTAAAGAATATATGGATGTACGAAGTACGTATCTACGTGCGAATATATGCATATATTCAAAATAAAAAAAAACAAAACACAAAAAAAATCGTAAATATATATAAAAATAAAAGAAAACCTTCTTTTTGATACGAACCTAGAGCGTCAAAATTATTACTGCGATAATGAATGTAAAGCGTATTAAGATAGTTTAAGATGTTTGTACTAAGTTGCATACTAGCGTGAAATTAATTAAATATATCTATTTGGAGATACACCGTAACCACATTCGCGATCGATATTTGTAACCTTAACATTGTAAGTAGAATTAATAGCGCCTATAACTAGAAGAAATAAGAGCCAGAGTTCAGTCAGCCAGTACGTGAAGATTACTCATGTTTGTCACCGTCGAACGAGTAACAAACCAAACTACCAAGAAGAGTCCAACACTATACCAATGGTTACAACAACTCAGCGTGATGGTTGTTTGGATCTTTTCAAGCCCCAACCAACCATTTAAGGTTGCGGGTGTTGCAAATAATATTTGTACGAGATGAAGGGAAGTATAATATTCCTATAATAAAAAAACGCCCTTCATCTCTCCCACCACTTTGTTTATTTAATTAAATACATTATTTATTATTCAGTACATTATTTTTATTATTTGTGACATTATATTACATTTATATTTTTTACACACGTTATAGAGTCAATCATCCATCAATACAAGTTGCCGATAATTATAAACATATCATATACATCATATTATAATGTGACATGAATATATATATATATATATATATATATATATATATATATATATATAAATATATATTAGCATCCCCCGTCTCGGCTTTGCCCGAGATAATAATTTAACCGATTTCATAAATAATTCAATCATATTTAAGTAAAAAGTACTCTATATATAAAAATCTATGTTTCTATAAATAATTGACCGTAATTTACCTATTGTCGCATCTGTATAAAAAGCTGTTTCAATGTAGCCTCCACTTCAAAAAGTTGATATTTTGATGACCATTTTATAGAATATATATGTCTTGCGTCCAGCACGACGTCGGATATATATATATATATATATATATATATATATATATATATAGATAGATATACGCATTTACGTATCTACGTATACGTACGGGTGTGCGTGTAAATATTTACACAAGTGGTCATCCCCTTGTAGTTTCTCGCGCCGGGAATATGCGCGGAGTTTGAGCGAGGAGGAGAGTAAAATAGAAATTGAGAGAAAGAAAGAAGGAAAGGGGCGAGCGTTTGGCAACGTCGCGATTGCTCTGCCTACGGAATATATATATATATCTGCGTATAAGATACGTAAAAAGAATATTCTAAAATTTTTCTGTGCCTAGAAATTGGAAAAGTGCAGACAGCGTCGAGTGACGAACTGCGCACGCCCGCCCCCCGCAATAAAAGCCAGATGCCGTCCAAACGGGGCTGCCTGGCTGCGGGCCCGTCGTAATGCGGCGTGAGCTGAAGTGCTTTCTCTCCTCCCTCCTCATCGATCATACTTCCCCCCGCGGAAACTCGGGACGAGTGGAAGGCGCGCTAATGCGACTTTTATGACCCCCGCCCCCTTTGTATACACTAACGAATTTTGGGACGAAATACCAGCGAGAACGACACTACGAAGAAAGCTAAGAATTTTAAAAGCAATTTATATAATGAATTAATATTGTCCCGTCATATCTGGACAATATCTTCTACCGTCCGAACACGAAATTCTTCGTAGAAGTAGTTCCAAAACACCTGGAAATCGCATTCTATAATCCGAACATGAAACTCCGCCCTCGAAGTTGTCCCGACATACCTAAACATCGTTTTCTACCAACTAAACACGATAGTCCCAGTAGAAGTCAGCCCGAGAAAGCTAGCATCGCTTTCTAACGATTAAACACAATACTCCCCGTAGAAGTCATTCGGAAAGACCTAGATATTGCATTTTACTGTCCCAACAGGAATCTTTCCATAGAAGTTGATTTCTTCATACCTGGACCTTGTTTTCCAACAATTAAATACAATATTCCTCGTAGAAATCGCCCAGAAACACCTGGACATCACATTCTTTCATCCGAACACATAACTGCGTATAGAAATCGTTTTGAGGCAACGGAATATCTTAATGAACCGCCCGAACACGCCAATACAATATTACTTAGTAGAAACCGTATTTTAAAATATGTATATATAATACGTACATATAATATACATACAATATATATATATATATATACTTTTTATATTTCCGTTTCTTCAATTAAATACCGTGAATATTTTCGTAGTGATGTTAACTAAAATTCAAGCCAAATGTTGGTATACGCATAGCATATTTTTTAAATAGGCTATGAATATTGCCTTTTTATGTAGAAGTGACGATATATTTTACTTATATATACACAGTTTCAAGGTTGATAAAGAACCCTATTTTGCCATCATTACTTTTGTTCGAACTAAAAAAAACATAGTCACTTTTCACGATTCTGAAGTTAAATATAGAATGTATAAAAATAAAAATATAATTTGTCGTCACAAACTATATTCAATATGATTTGGTATACAGAACCATTTCATAAGAGAAGGAGAAAGAAACACAAAGAGATAGTGACAGAGAGCGAGAGAGAGAGAGAGAGAGAGAGAGAGAGAGAGAGAGAGAGAGAGGGAGAGAGAGAGAGACAGAAAGAGAGAGTGACAGAGAGAGATATTTTGATGTGGGAAAACCCACGTAAAAGAAAATAAAATTTACGAAAATCAAAAGATATCCATAAGGTGTGAGAATAATGTCAGATTAACCTCAAGAACAAAAAAGGTAATACCGACTAATGTCACACCTCCTTTAGGATACGAATCCCAAAGTTGGATATGAACATTCACTTGAGCTGGCCTGGTATTAATACTTTAAGCCGATTACATTGAGTTGATGTTCGCGATTCAAGACGCCACCTAGTGGCCGCTGGTGAACTTATTGTTACCATTAACTTAATTTATTGATGAAAGTAAAATGATTTTCAATAAAAAACATAGCCTATGTGCTTCCCAAAATAATATAGAATCTATATGTCAAATTTCAGAACAATCGGTTCAGTAGTTTATTCGGTTATCGCGTATAAACAAAAAAAACGCTTTGTCTTTATAAATTAGTATGATATGATATAAATAAATGGATATATATTGTCAAAATAACAATCGCCCCTCTTGAATGTATCAGCCCGTCGGTGTGATTGTTTCATTTACGTCCACGGCGAAACAAACACCCTTTCCGGCATTTGCCCGGGTGTTTAGGGAAACCGTGCGAAAACCTGAACGGGAAAAGTCGCGGAGCTACTCGAGTGCAGGCGTTACATTAGGTTTTAATTTTAGGTAACTCATGACGATTACGCGCGCGCAAGGAACGAGGTCATCCTCGGGACGCAACAGTATAATTAAGAAAGGAACAATTTTTTGTAAAACACTTAAATAAAAATTATTTCATCAATTTATATTCAGTATTAATTTTAAATATCAATTTAAAAAAGGGGAGTTCCCTAATTTCAATAATAAAGTTAAAATAAAAATTAATAAAAAAATATTTATTTCTGATATTATTATTATTATTATTATTATCCCTAAAAAAATATAGTAATTTACTGCTTGAATTAAAAAGTAAATCATTGAATTAGAAGTTTTACATAGTTTATCAAAAATTAATAAAGGAATATAGAAAATTAAATTTGTAACGTTCCTGTCCCCCTCGGGATAGCCTCCGCGGTATTTTCCCAGAGTAGTTTGAGAGGGGAAGAAATTTTTCAGGATCGGACGGCGGTTTCAGGAAAATAATTCTACCACAACACAGTATATTTTTTTAACAGTAAAAATATAAATTTATTGAAAAGAATCACTCCTCTATCTACAGGATTCTGTAACAAATAAATAAACACAAAATAATTAATACGAAAGTAAAAACTAGATCTATATATATAATTCTTAAACTACTTTCGCGTTATTTTCCGCAATGTCTCTAATATCCGGCGCTATTTACCGCACGGATACCCGGTGTTATTTTCCACGTGGGGAACTAACGAAACGAGACAGGTTGATTCTAAAAATAGGATAGAACAAGGTAAACTTAACTCCGCTGGTCTTTTGAGGAGCGCCTCGCAACCAGGATCAAGAGCTAAGGGGAGGATTACTAGTCGGGATAAGTAAACTGCTGGTCTTTTGAGGAGCGCCTCGCAACAGAAATCAAGTTAATAATTTCGGAGAGGATTTTCAAGAAGGAGTTTATTGAGCTGTGGATAAATTATAGCTCCGGGAAGAGTTCGTGTGAAACAACTTCGGGGCAGTTGGTTCACCGGGCGAACTGTCGATTTTGCCTTTTGCAGGCCCTTTTATAATAAAATAATCGGATAATTTCGTCGCCGCTCGTTTAATTTCGGACGAGGCGCCGAATTATAATTATTACATTGATAATAATAATAATAATAATAATAATAACAATCAATAATAATTATAATAATTATTGTTTTACATTTTGTTATGCAGCCGGTGTGCTGCGCACAGTAATAGTATACATGTATACAAGTTTATACATTCATATATATATATATATATATATATATATATATATATATATTTCTATATTGTGCGTACATTAAGTAATTTGAATTAATTAATTAATTTAAATTAATTTAATTAAATACAGCGGGTGCATTCGTTTTCGGACACCTGTTGTATATACTGGAATTCCCGCGTTCGCTACATTCATTGCGGCTCAGGCTGTTCGATGAGCGCGTATAGTGGTGTGTGTGTGGCGCGTATTAGAGGGGATAGCGGCCGCTGATCTAATACATTGAACGCGCTCTCTCTTGCCGCGTGCAGTGTATCCCCTCTACAGTATACTCTGTACTTAAACTTAGTAGCAGAGAGAGAGAGAGAGAGAGAGAGAGAGAGAGAGACTAGATATCGCGTTCTCTCTCTACTTATTCGAGTTTCGGCAGTAGCGACGACAACCTTCTTCAGTAGTGGTCGCGACCTTTGGCCGGTTTTCGGTATTTATTTCGTGTATACGCGAGTTTTAATTTTATATTTGTAGAAATAATATACTTAACATATTACTTCTAGTGATGTTCAATATCACTTTTCGTGGCGTTTCTACATCTAAGTCCGTGTATGTATGTAAAGTATACCCACAAAATTAGATGTAACACCATCTCAAGCATTTTAATTTTAATATGTGTGCGCGGTATATTTCGTGTAGTAGATTTTCTGTTTCGAACGAAATTTGCGCGGCCATGTTTTTGGCCGTCACATCTCCCTCCTTTTTCGGGTGCGCAGCGCGTGTGTATAGTGTAATAAATAAATTGGTGCGAATAAAAATTGTGTGTATAAAAAATAATTTCCAAGTATTAGAAATTGTGTATATAAAAAAATAAGATGTG
Organism: Sycobia sp. Sy_11; assembly: GCA_018907035.1. Taxonomy (NCBI): domain Eukaryota; kingdom Metazoa; phylum Arthropoda; class Insecta; order Hymenoptera; family Epichrysomallidae; genus Sycobia; species Sycobia sp. Sy_11. The sequence continues at coordinate 343,482 of JACCIC010000108.1, forward strand.
TATAACGAATAAGGTTTGTGTTTAAAAATAATGTGCGTATATGTACATACATAATTTCTTTTCGCAGCATGTGATGCACCGCACATGCCGCCGGTTCCCGATCCGCTGGCGATGCCACACGGCTCCCAGACAGAAGAATAGCGTGGCATTTTCGTCGTAAATAAACGTACGCCAGGGCACGCGTCGTTCGTCGGGGCCGAACCGTGCGGTTTGTATTCTGGTGCCAGAATCGATGGCATCCGCAGCGGAGCGGTATCATCGGCAGATAGTAGCGGTGGCCCAGCTCGTGGTGGCCCGGGTGTTCGGGCATTAGTCGGCAGCGCGGGCCTCTCATCGTCGACTGGAGGCACGTCCGCCTCACTGACCCGTGGTGACGTTGGGACGGTTGCAGGTTTCAGCACAACCTCTGGTATTACGGGCAACCGTCGGCCTTCCACCTGCAGACGAGGCGGCCGTGCCGGAGGCACCACTATGCGCGGACGTACAGGTATCCGCAGCATATTGTTTAACTCCTGCTCGGCGACGAGCAGGTCGCGCTGCGCCCGGGTAAGTTGTTTTTTGTATATAATTAACGACGTGTTCGCTCGGACTGACTAACGAAAACTGGATAATATTCTAAAGTTAAATTTTAATTTAACCTTTCGGGGGTTAAATTTTTATTTTACTTAAGAGGGCATCAACCCTTGTTCGCTCTTAATATATAAATATTTGTCGGTCGACTCTTACAATGTCCTTATTGCGATATGAATGTAAGCGATCAAATTTTCCGGTGAAATAAATAAATCTATTAATATAAAAAATAAAAAAAAACTTAATTATTATAATTAAATTAATAATTAATTAAATTAATCTTTAATAAAAAATAAATTCATTTATTTTTACATTTGATTTTCATATAATTAAGTTAATCTTAATCTATTTTTAATATTTAAAGATAATATTTAATCTATTAATCTTATATCCGTTTATATAATAAAAATACAATGTGCGTAAGACCGTGGTGCGATATAATATATTAATTTAACAAAAGATTTATATATTTTTTCTTATTTTACAGTGTTAATCCATTGAGTCTTCGGAGTCGGTGGCGGTGTAGATACCGTCATCTTCCAATCTAGCGGCGAGTCTTTTGGCTGCTCGACGATGTAGTCGCCTGTTTTCTCGGCGACATTCCTGAGCTACTGGACTTCTTTGGTTAAACAGGATACGAAATCCTATTTTGTTGATTTTTGCCACACCAAAAATGATGTCCACGGGCTGGTCTGGGATTATGGCGAAATTACTAACTCTTGTCTTTTTTTACAGGTGTACTCCATCTCAAGCGTGTATGTGGACACAACGTTGACGGGATCAACGGTGTATAACGGGTCCCGGTTAAGATGGAGAACCGATTCCCCGTATACACGGTGAGCACCACGTCGCTCAAGTATCCTGACGATTTCTGCCGAAACCGTGGTCATCAGTGTCCCAGTATTATTATGAGTACCTGGAATACATTCCATAGCACTTGATGGGAACACTGAGTTCCAAGAATTGACCTGCAGAACTCTTGTTCGACAGGGTGCTGCATGTTGACTGAACTCTTGGGCCTCTCGTCGGCCCTTATATAGTGGATTCATTGTGGTATCTTATCTAGATTGTTATATCTTTTACGTAGATCTTTAATGTGAATATGTTTAATAATTTTACCTTTATTATCTTTCAGGTCGTATATAACTGGCGACACCTTCCTGAAAATAGTATACGGACCCAGATACTTTGGAGCTAACTTTGCGTTAAACGTGTCTATTTTATTTGATAATTCGTGTGATCGTTTATAGACGTAATCGCCGATTTTCGGGTTCCATTTTCGACGGTTTTGATCATAGTAATATTTTTGTTTTTGGAAACTCCGAGCTAGTTGACTTTGTACAAGTTCTATTGTCTCTTGTATTTTTTTGATACGATTCTCGGCTGTAATATTACAATTTTGACCAAATTTTTGGAGAAGAGACCCGGGTGCTCTTAATGCCCTCCCAAAATTTATGTAAGCGGGTGTAAATCCCGTTGTTTCGGACGTAGCGGTATTATACGCGAACTGTAGCTCGTGCAAATAGCAATCCCATGGTCGTTGATTTTTCTCTATGTATTGAAAAATCCTAGTCTTTATTACTTTATTTGCTCGCTCTACCGGATTACATTGCGGCGTATACGGTGGTGTTTTTCTGTGAGTTATTCCGGATTGTGACAGCATTACCGTAAATTCTTTTGACACGAATTGTCTTCCATTATCGGAAATTATAATTTTCGGGCATCCGAAACGTAGGATGTCTTGCTGTTTGACTGCCAGCGTTATAGCCTCGGCAGTCGCTTTTCGTAAGGGTTTTAATTCTACCCATCTTGTTAATTTATCCTGCATGACTAACAGCCAGGTGTTCAATTTTGTTGATCTTGGGAGTGATCCTATAAGATCAACGGCCATGATATCCCAAGGCTGTTCGACTAACGTCGCATGCAATTTTCCAGCCGGTGATTGTTGTTTCGATTTAAATTGGTGACAATTCTCGCAATTTCTTACATAATTTGTTGTCATCCGGAGCATTCCAGGCAAGTAATAGCTTTTTGATATCTTAACGAGAGTTTTTGAAATTCCCAGATGACCAGCAGTAGGATCGTTATGTACTTCGTTTAGTACTCTATGTTGTTCGGATTTCGGTATACAGATCTTCCATTGCAAATTCTCACTAGTATCATTAAAGTCTAATGTGTGTAGAATATGCTTATATAATCTTCCATTGATGATACAAAAATCGGGTTAGTTTTCGGGATCGCTCTTCACATTTTTGTATATTTTTTCGTACCAATCTGCGATCTTAATTGTAGTTGCTTCGATGGCTAACGGCTGTCGAGATAAAGTATCGGCTAATAAATTACCTTTACCAGGACGATATTTAATTTCGAAATCGTACTGGCTTAATTGGAGTGTCCAGCGGGCTAGGCGACCGGAAGGATTCTCTATGTTGTTAAGCCATTTTAGCAATTGATGGTCGGTGATTACAATAAAGTGATATCCTTCGAGATAATCTCGAAATTTCCACACACCCCATTTAATGCTAGACATTCTAGCTCAGTGGCAGAATAATTTTTTTCGGCTGGGGAGAGTGTTCGACTTGCAAAGGCGATGACTCGTTCATTGTTCTCATACGCTTGAGTAAGCGCAGCTCCCAATCCTTCTTTACTCGCATCCGTTTGCAGGATAAACGGGCGGCTCCAGTCTGGACAGGAAAGGATGGGTGCGTTTGTGAGAAGCTGCTTGATTTTGTCAAACGCATCTTGCTCGGTTTCTCCCCAGGTCCACTTAGCTTTTTTTCTAGTAAGTCGATGTAGTCGTGCGGCAAAATTCGAGATATCTTTAAGGAATCGTCTGTACCACGATATCAAACCCATAAATCGCTGAATTTCTTTCATGTTTTTAGGTGGTGCTAAATTCAGTACAGCAGCCACCTTTTCCGGATCGGTTTGTAGACCGTTTTTGTCTACAATATGTCCTAAATATTTTAGACTTGAGCGGGCGAAATGGCATTTGTCTGGATTGGGCTTTAATTTCGCTATTCTTAAACGGTTGAAAACTTCTTTTAATTTTTGCAAATGCTCCTCGAACGTAGACGAGACTACTACGATGTCGTCTAGATATACAAATGCATACGGAGCCATTTCTGGAATTATCACTCTGTCTAAGAGTCGTTGGAAGGTAACAGTTGCTGAATGTAGGCCAAACGGCATTACTTTCAATTCATATATTCCTTTTCCGGCGACGGTAACGGCAGTGACAGGACGGCTCTCTGGTGATAAAGCTACTTGCCAATATCCATTTTTTAAATCTAATGTGGATAGATATCAGGCTCCTCGTAGCTTGTCCAGTGTAGCATTAATTTGTGGCAGAGGATAAGTTCTTTCTTTGTAACTGTATTTACCTTTCTGAAGTCCACATAGAATCGTGCTTTTCCGTCTTTCTTTTTTACAATAACGACCGGTGAACTCTACAGACTGCTTGACGGTTGAATTACGATTTCGCTTAGCATTTTATCAACCTCCTGATTGATAATTTCTTGCATGGCCGGATTTGTTGGCCGATATTTTTGTTTGATTGGTGTTTTTTCTTCCACGACGATTCCGTGTTGTAGGAGCGGAGTAGGACCTTTGATAAAATTAAATTTATACATTTGTGTTTTTAAAAACTTTTCTAATCTCTGACGTTCGGTTGGATTTAAATTCTGTAGTCCGTACGGTATTCCAATTGTACATACTTGATGTATTTGATCGTTTGATGATTTGTTTATTTCATGGTTGTTTAATATTATATGGATCTCAAGTTTTTTAAAAGTATCCATACCTAAGAGCATAGGATCGCTCAATCCATTCATTACTAGAAATTTTTGTTGGAATCTTTTTCCTTGCACATATATTGGACCATATATATTTCTTCCAAGGCTTATTTCTGAGCCATTTGCCAAGACTGCAATTCGATTACTTGGCTCAGTATGCTATCCGAATTTCATACAAACTTCACACAGTTGTTCACTCACATAGGAACTTACCGATCCCGTATCCAAAAGGGCTAACACTTCGTAATCGCCGATCATCACTCTTACAGAATGTCTGTTGTCGGTTTCTATTTCTAATTGTTGTTGGGCCGAGCTAGGTTCGGTGTGGGCTCGGCCGTCCTGTCGTTTCTCGATGGGTGGCACTTGCAATCACGGGTATACACATTATCACTACCGCAATATGAACAAAAGATTTTTTGCTGGTTTGTGCACTTAAAATGATCGTGGCCCGTTTGATTTCATTTCCAGCAACACTTAGTTCGATCGTACACTGTAGCAATTTTATTGTTAAAATTATGTACTCGGATCTCCGGTTTTCTTGATTTATATTCTGGCGTGGAAGTGTGAATTTCCGTAATTTTTTGTTTCTCACACTGTTTTTTGGTTTCCAGATATTCTTCTACGTGTTGAACGATATGTGACGTTGTTGTCACGTCATCACGACGAATATGTAATCTATTTTCGGCGAGCATATTGCACGTTTCGGTTTTTTGTTCTTCCGTAAAACCTCCTCAACATCTCATTAATGTAATTAATGAGTTATCGAACGCACGGATGTCTTCATTAGATTCCTGTACACGGTTATGAATCTGTCGATCTAGATTTCGTCGTTCGCTAGGTGATAAATAAAACTTTCTTAATCCTTCTTCTAATTCCGAAAACGTTTTAAAATTTGAGGCATAATTCCTATGCCACAATTGTGCATCACCTCGCAATAGTTCCGGGAATCCATTCAAGATTTACTGTTCGGATAAATTATATGCTCTTTTTAACTCATGGATCCTTTCGAGGAAAGAGTGTAGATTTTTGCCATCAAAGCAACAATTCCACTTTCTCATTTGGTCCATCACTATGGCGTTTTCTTGTGCAGCCGATGGTTGCTGCACGTACACAGTACGGAGTGCTAAAAGGTGTGTTCGCAGCTGGGTGTGCCCCGACTGGACTGGACGTTGATGCAGCTGCTTGTTGATTCAAGAGTTGCATACGTAATTGACGAAATTCTTCCTCAATTTTTTCAAGATCTTGAGTTCGATTGACATCTTCATCGAAGTCTTTTTCATCTTCTGGTTTTGTCGAAAAAGAGCTCCAGGTGAGCGCGCACATATGAAATTAAATTTTGTCGCAAATACGCTTTCGTACCTTCTATAGGTAAATTATTTTTAGCAAGTTCTCGTTCGATCTGCTCTTTCATCAGTTTATAGATCCAGCTTACACGCGGTTTTGCCATCTTAGCAAGATTTTAATTTTACACAAAAAAAAATATACTGTGTAATATTTTTAATTTTTCTGGAACGGAGAAAATAATTTCTTTTTATTTTATTTATAAGAAAACTATTATTTCAGTTTTCTATTTTAAAAACGATTAATTTTAAATAAATTTCGATTTGTCCTACTTTGTGCTTCGGCTCAACCCGCCTTAGCACTTAGTCGCTCAGCCCGCCACTAGGCTCTTTTCACATAAATCGTAATAATACGGTTTTTTATAAACAATTAAAAAACTTCGGCTTAAAGAAATTATTCTGTAATTTCAGAAATAATAAACATTATTCAAATGTAAATTTTTCTGATTTATAATACTAGTCCCTGTTCGGGCGTCATGTAACGTTCCTGTCCCCCTCGGGATAGCCTCCGCGGTATTTTCCCAGAGTAGTTCGAGAGGGGAAGAAATTTTTCAGGATCGGACGGCGGTTTCAGGAAAATAATTCTACCACAACACAGTATATTTTTTTAACAGTAAAAATATAAATTTATTGAAAAGAATCACTCCTCTATCTACAGGATTCTGTAACAAATAAATAAACACAAAATGATTAATACGAAAGTAAAAGCTAGATCTATGTATATAATTCTTAAACTAATTTCGTGTTATTTTCCGCGATGTCTCTAATATCCGGCGCTATTTACCGCACGGATACCCGGTGTTATTTTCCACGTGGGGAACTAACGAAACGAGACAGGTTGATTCTAAAAATAGGATAGAACAAGGTAAACTCAACTCCGCTGGTCTTTTGAGGAGCGCCTCGCAACTAGGATCAAGAGCTAAGGGGAGGATTACTAGTCGGGATAAGTAAACTGCTGGTCTTTTGAGGAGCGCCTCGCAACAGAAATCAAGTTAATAATTTCGGAGAGGATTTTCAAGCAGGAGTTTATTGAGCTCTGGATAAAATATAGCACGACAGGAGAGAGAGCATAGGGACGTGGGAAAGCAAGCGTACGCGGTGCTAGTTTTCCCCGTTACAATATACATATATATATATATATATATATATATATATATATATATATATTATACGAGCTCCACTTCTCAAAAATTATAATAAGCTCCGTCCCTGAAAAGTCGGTAGTTCAGAATATTCTGTTTAGTTCTGCCAACTACCGCAATTAATTTTTCTAGTAATCGCTGCGATTGATTCGGACTTCCGTTAAAAGTGTCGAGCATTCTTAATAAGTGTATTTCATTATCCTGACGTTTCAATTACACAAAATAAAATTACAAAAAAATGGCAGAGTGATTATAAGTAAGAATGTGAAATAGTAGCACGGGAAGAATCTATCCTTTTTACTTGAAATGAAAATCTATATAAAATTGTATCTTCACAAGTAAGAAATAATTTTTGTAAACTATTACCTGACAGAGTTGGATGCTATCGTAAACCATTTTTTTCATTTTTCATTATTTTTGTATTAAAACTTTAAATAACTATTATGTAAAGAACGTATATAATAATATAAAAATCATGGAACAATGAAATAATTTTTAGTTTCTATAAAAGTGTTTTAAAGAAAACTTTTAGATCTGACTAAAATAAAGTTTTTATATTCTATTTATTTTTGCTTTAAACTGTAATTTTATGAGCAAAATGTAAAATTAGAATGCGCTTGTAACCCGTTTTCGCCATATCATCTGAGCGGGGAGGTGAATCGTTAAGATATAGAATTAAACTGATTAAAAGCTCAAAAGGTTCGGCATTTATATAGTTTTTCTCGTTTATTCTTAGTTTTAGAATAAATATGGATAGAATATAAATAATTTATTTCAATTAGGTCTACAACATTTATTTGAAAAAGTTTTTTTAAAACTCAAAATTGTTGCGTACACAATGGTTTCTCTAATTTTTTTATAGTCAATTAATTTTATAATTTAACCGATTCAATTTTATAATTTAATGAATTGAATTTTATAATTTAGTCTGTTAATTAATTTGACCAATTTTTGTTTCATGACGTGAATTTACAATTAATTTTTTTATTTCGTCTTGTCAAATTTTCTATATATGTTCAATATTTTCTATGTATGATATATATATGTATGATTTTCTTTTATGATTTGCATTCGACTTTTATTATGAAAATATGGGATTTTTTTACGTTATGGTGAGCAGTGGACGCAATATTCAAATGGTTGGAACCGACGATTTTTTCTATTAATTTTTTGTATTCGTCATGAAGAACCAAGGTGTTTTTAACGATGCTGCCGTACGTAAGCTTAGAAATGCCTTCTGAGCTTTGGCTAGGTCATTAACTTTTTGGGCGACTGCGGGACCGACCTATTTCCAACCACTGAGTCGATCCCGTAACTTCTCCCAGATATCGATAACTCTAGTCTCCGCCTTCTTGTCGATATCAGCCTTGATTTTATAATCAGCCAATTGTCTCAAGAGATGTTACTCTATTTGTTGAAGCGAAGTCCACCTTGGAGGACGTGCTCTTGAATCATCGTGCTCTCCAGTACCCGAAGTTCCTACTTCGGGGAGAATGGACTAGTAACCAAAGTCTGACCACTCCCGTCATCGCATCTTCTGTTTTTCTGAGTTTTCGATCCCCGGAGTGGTGGGTCAATTTGTGAAGACTTCTTCACACTACATAAATCGAGCTATGGAGCCCTATTGCTGCGGAACTCCAGCACCGGGAGGGGTGAAGTACAACCATGGTTTTCCGCAACTCCTACTAACGGGTCGCTCATTTAACTACAATCAGGATGCACCTCCTCTTGACCTGAAGCTCCAACTTCGTGAGGTGTTGCCTCAGTCCATGGAGCTGACAGAGGAGGCGTGGGATGCATCCCCAGTGGATCTGAAGCTTCAGATTTAGGAGGGGTGGAATTATCCCGTGGAGCTCAAGGAGAAAGTGTAGAAGATATTCTTCCCCTTCCGCCGCCTACAGACGGGATGGACCTTATACTAACTGAGGGCGTCTCAGAGGAACATAGTCCTCCTTCTCCAACTCCAGACCTTCCTTCTCTAATTCTTCTATAACTTCAGAGAAGGGATCCGGAAGGAACCAACTCGGAGGGATGGATCGGGCGGTTCGAAGCCCTGATGGACAACTGTCAAGGCTAATCCGTGCCGCTGCCACATCTCTTCGAGCAGTTCTCACAATTGAGCGACGAAAATTTTGTCCATGAGCTTCTGCATCTATAAAAAAAAAATATAATCAACTGGATTAATGGAAAGATAAGACTTCCTCGGTCTCCCGCGTGGTTTTTGCTCTGAGGCTGCTTTCGATTGGAGAACACAGCATCTTGAATTGAACACCGTTCAAACATGGTCTTCTTCTAACGCGGATGATCTCGATGCCTACTTGGGATGGATACGGATCGCGAATAAACGCAGGTCTGTTCTGCACAGAGGGCCTCGCATTGGAAACCAGCCGATGTTGAAGACTCACGCACGATGGGCGGGTCGCAGAAGGCCCCGTCATTGTCTATCTCCATCACTCGGACCTGTCGTGACTTTCAAGGAATCGCCTTCTTCGGGTTGGACTACAGCTTGAGATATTCAGCATCAACTAATTGCTCAATCCGCCCGTCACAACCTTTCACTTCGTACGTAATAGTCTCCTTTTTCTCTACTTTAAAAGGGAGCTCCGTACTTTGGCGCCAAAATCGCCATTACCCCTTGCACTAATGTGGATAAGACACGGTTCTTCTTTTATACGAAATCACCTATTTGATACGGAGAGGGACGTGCTCAGCATTATAATATTCAGCTTGAGAGTATCCAGTAGAGCTGTGTGGCATCGTATTCAATGAAAAATTGAACTCGGAAGAGTTTTTCGTCCCACGTATTATCGGACCATTTGACGAACGACATAATGCGGGTGTTCAAAGTTCTATTAACCCGCTCCTCTGGATTATCCTGCGGATGGTATGTTCTCATAATGGTGTGGAGCATACGTGCTTCTACCAATTAATCATCAATTATATGATGTTTAAATTTCGTACCATTATGCAACAGCAAGACCTCTGGCGAACCGAATTTGAGTGCAATTCTCTCCCGAAATTCTTCGAAGATCGTCCTCGCATTTGCTTTATGAATTGGTATCTATTGTACCCATCGCATGAACAAATCTTGAAACACCAGGATATCGTCAAATCCATGGCGACTCTTTACAAATGGTCCGGTAATGTCACAAGCGACCTTTTGCAAGGGTCTCTCCAACACTCTCCGGCCCATCTGTCCGGCAGGTGATCTTAGATCTGCCTTAGACTGCTGACATAAAAAACAGTTCTTTACATAATTTTCAACTGCATTATAAAATTCAAACCAATAATAGTATTTGTTAATTCCAGTGAAGATTTTTTTTCGACCTGGATGTCCGACTGTCGGGTTGTCGTGACACTGTTTAAGTACAGTATCATGACGCTTCTTAGGAATGACGATCTACCAAGCGTCTTCGTCATCCAGAATGATCCCGAAAATTTTATCTGGACTATAGTAGTATAATGGTCCACCGATTATTTTCCATTTCGGATAATTGTTGGGACAATTCGGGACGTTTTGATTCATCTCTGATACCACTCCTTTTGATTATCTCCTTCCATGTAACAGTGAAGTAGGACAAATCGTCGTATCGAAAAACCTTGAAAAGGCGCCTGGCACATTATTCAACGTCCCTTTCGAATGCTCTACATCGAAACTTTGCCCTTGAAATCTAAGATCGAGCCTGCTTGTTGGCTTTTGCATCGTACAAATCCATCTCACAAACTCCAGAACTTGTTTTTGCGTCAAATCAATTCCAATTATTATCAAATGAGACTTGTTCCTTGGTTCACTCATATCGGCAGTCTTTTCGAGTCAAACTTGTCAGTGGTTCAGTAATAATGGCGAAGTCTGTCAAAAGCTTTCTATATCGCGATGCCATACCGAGGAAGCTTCTAAGTTGCATCAGATTCTTCGGTTCCGTTTATACAACATGAATACCTAAAGACTTAACTTCAGTATGTCTAGCGACGCTCTTTTCTCGATTAATCATGAGTACAACTTCAGATACTCGAAATAAAACAAGACGTATTCAGTATAAGTATTCTTAGAACGTTTCTATCGCAATGATAATACCATCAAGATATGAGAAAGCTTTTGGCTCGAGGTGTAGTCTATCCATCGCAAGGAACGATGCTCCAAGGTTCCACAGGCATTCTGGTAAACTGAAGCAATCCCATTTCAGGTACCGTAAAGGCGAAATTGGCTTAGATATTGGATGATACCTACTGCTCAGATCTAAGGTCGAAATATATTTCGTTGAGTAAAGCTTCTATAGTATCTGATCCATGTTACACAACGGGTATGCATCGGGTTGGGAAACTAAATTTACTTTTCGAAAATCGATACAAAATCTATATATCCCGTTGCTCTTTCGTACTTATAAGCCTTTTGACGCAGGCGGCAAGCATTTTCTATATCTGTGACATGCTCTGCCCACGTCCTACGTTCCAGTGGAACTTCTCTCGCCAGTAGGATCTTGTCTAACAACTTCTTCAATTATTGTCATCCTACTCGATTATATCCGTGAGACTAATGGATGGATGCGCACCTTGAGAATTCATTGATTAGATCAAAACCGATATTTTTTCAGAAACCCGGTTGGCCTACTTACGTAATATGAACAAAAGATTTTTTGCTGGTTTGTGCACTTAAAACGATCGTGGCCCGTTTGATTTCATTTCCAGCAATACTTAGTTCGATCGTACACTGTAGCAATTTTATTGTTAAAATTATGTACTCGGATCTCCGGCTTTCTTGATTTATATTCTGGCGTGGAAGTGTGAATTTCCGTAATTTTTTGTTTCTCACACTGTTTTTTGGTTTCCAGATATTCTTCTACGTGTTGAACGATATGTGACGTTGTTGTCACGTCATCACGACGAATATGTAATCTATTTTCGGCGAGCATATTGCACGTTTCGGTTTTTTGTTCTTCCGTAAAACCTCCTCAACTTCTCATTAATGTAATTAATGAGTTATCGAACGCACGGATGTCTTCATTAGATTCCTGTACACGGTTATGAATCTGTCGATCTAGATTTCGTCGTTCGCTAGGTGATAAATAAAACTTTCTTAATCCTTCTTCTAATTCCGAAAACGTTTTAAAATTTGAGGCATAATTCCTATGCCACAATTGTGCATCACCTCGCAATAGTTCCGGGAATCCATTCAAGATTTACTGTTCGGATAAATTATATGCTCTTTTTAACTCATGGATCCTTTCGAGGAAAGAATGTAGATTTTTGCCATCAAAGTGACAATTCCACTTTCTCATTTGGTCCATCACTATGGCGTTTTCTTGTGCAGCCGACGGTTGCTGCACGTACACAGTACGGAGTGCTAAAAGGTGTGTTCGCAGCTGGGTGTGCCACGACTGGACTGGACGTTGATGCAGCTGCTTGTTGATTCAAGAGTTGCATACGTAATTGACGAAATTCTTCCTCAATTTTTTCAAGATCTTGAGTTCGATTGACATCTTCATCGAAGTCTTTTTCATCTTCTGGTTTGTCGAAAAAGAGCTCCAGGTGAGCGCGCACATATGAAATTAAATTTTGTCGCAAATACGCTTTCGTACCTGCTATAAGTAAATTATTTTTAGCAAGTTCTCGTTCGATCTGCTCTTTCATCAGTTTATAGATCCAGCTTACACGCGGTTTTGCCATCTTCGCAAGATTTTAATTTTACACAAAAGAAAATATACTGTGTAATATTTTTAATTTTTCTGGAACGGAGAAAATAATTTCTTTTTATTTTATTTATAAGAAAACTATTATTTCAGTTTTCTATTTTAAAAACGATTAATTTTAAATAAATCTCGATTTGTCCTACTTTGTGCTTCGGCTCAACCCGCCTTAGCACTTAGTCGCTCAGCCCGCCACTAGGCTCTTTTCACATAAATCGTAATAATACGGTTTTTTATAAACAATTAAAAAACTTCCGCTTAAAGAAATTATTCTGTAATTTCAGAAATAATAAACATTATTCAAATGTAAATTTTTCTGATTTATAATACTAGTCCCTGTTCGGGTTCCATGTAATGTTCCTGTCCCCCTCGGGATAGCCTCCGCGGTATTTTCCCAGAGTAGTTCGAGAGGGGAAGAAATTTTTCAGGATCGGACGGCGGTTTCAGGAAAATAATTCTACCACAACACAGTATATTTTTTTAACAGTAAAAATATAAATTTATTGAAAAGAATCACTCCTCTATCTACAGGATTCTGTAACAAATAAATAAACACAAAATGATTAATACGAAAGTAAAAACTAGATCTATATATATAATTCTTAAACTAATTTCGCGTTATTTTCCGCAATGTCTCTAATATCCGGCGCTATTTACCGCACGGATACCCGGTGTTATTTTCCACGCGGGGAACTAACGAAGCGGGACAGGTTGATTCTAAAAATAGGATAGAACAAGGTAAACTTAACTCCGCTGGTCTTTTGAGGAGCGCCTCGCAACCAGGATCAAGAGCTAAGGGGAGGATTACTAGTCGGGATAAGTAAACTGCTGGTCTTTTGAGGAGCGCCTCGCAACAGAAATCAAGTTAATACTTTCGGAGAGGATTTTCAAGAAGGAGTTTATTGAGCTCTGGATAAAATATAGCTCCAGGGAGAGTTCGTGTGATACAACTTCGAGGCAGTTGGTTCACCGGGCGAACTACATATTTCTATATTGTGCGTACATTAAGTAATTTGAATTAATTAATTAATTTAAATTAATTTAATTAAAATTAAATTAATTTAATTAAATACAGCGGGTGCATTCGTTTTCGGACACCTGTTGTATATACTGGAATTCGCGCGTTCGCTACATTCATTGCGGCTCAGGCTGTTCGATGAGCGCGTATAGTGGTGTGTGTGTGGCGCGTATTAGAGGGGATAGCGGCCGCTGATCTAATACATTGAACGCGCTCTCTCTTGCCGCGTGCAGTGTATCCCCTCTACAGTATACTCTGTACTTAAACTTAGTAGCAGAGAGAGAGAGAGAGAGAGAGAGACTAGATATCGCGTTCTCTCTCTACTTATTCGAGTTTCGGCAGTAGCGACGACAACCTTCTTCAGTAGTGGTCGCGACCTTTGGCCGGTTTTCGGTATTTATTTCGTGTATACGCGAGTTTTAATTTTATATTTGTAGAAATAATATACTTAACATATTACTTCTAGTGATGTTCAATATCACTTTTCGTGGCGTTTCTAGATCTAAGTCCGTGTATTTATGTAAAGTACACCCACCAAATTAGATGTAACACCATCTCCAGCATTTTAATTTTAATACGTGTGCGCGGTATATTTCGTGTAGTAGATTTTCTGTTTCGAACGAAATTTGCGCGGCCATGTTTTTGGCCGTCGCAAATTCATCTCTATAACTAATCATATAGAAAACCAAGAATTAGCAATTAAAATTAATAATAAACTAAAAATGTATAATGGTAAAAGTAATAGATAATAATAAAATCTATAATAAATAATTCATATAAATTAATTAATTTATAATTCTATAGTATATATTTAAGTACAGAAAATTTCCAATTTTTAAGATTAAGGCTAATATAAGTAATGATATGCCTAATTAAAGGGTTATCTTGATAGGATAAATTAAATAGTAAATTATTATAATTATAAAAATACCTTATGAAAAAAATTTTAAGTTAAAGAAACTACAAAGCTTCAAAGTTTGAATTATATAAATTGTAAATTTTATGGTAATTTATAAATTCATTATTAAATTAATTATAATTTTATATATATATATATATATATATATATATATATATATGTATATATATATATATATATTTTTTTTTTTATGTTATTTAACGTCGCTCTATTTATGGTTACAAATATAAAAGAAATGTCATTATTGATGATATGGTCGGTACAACCGCTATCTAAAATCCATATTAATATATGAATTATTAGTTTACTATAAAAATTAGATACTATCCGACATCAATTCCCTCTCAATTGATTGATAATAATTAAAAATTTATAGAACTATAAAATTTAGATATTATCCGACATCAACTCCCTCGCAATTGATTCATAATAAATATATATCATATCATCATACTAATTTATAAAGACAAAGCGAATTTTTGTTTGTACGCGATAACCGAAAAAACTACTGAACCGATTGTGCTGAAATTTGACATCTAGATATTATATTATCTTGGGAAGGAGATAGGCTATGTTTTTTATTGAAAATCATTTTACTTTCATCAATAAATTTACATAATGGTTTTAACAATCAGTTTCACCAGCGTCCACTAGGTGTCGTCTTAAATCACGAATATCAACTCAATGTAGTCGGCTTAAAGTATTCACACAAGGCCAGTTCATTTGAATCATCATATCCAACTTTGGGATTAGTATCCCGAAGATGGTGTAACGTTAGTCGGTATTACCCTTTTTGTTCTTCAGGTTAATCCGACACTACTCTTACACCTTATGGATATCGTTTGATTTTTGTAAATTTTTTTCTCTTACGTGAGAAAATCTTTCTCTCTCTCTCTTTCTCTCTCTTTCTTTCTCTCCCTCTCCCTCTCTCTCTTTCTCTCTCTCTCTCTCTCTCTCTCTCTCTCTCTCACTCTCTCTCTCTCTCTCCGTCTCTGTATTCCTTTCTCCTTCTCTTATAAAATGATTCTGTATGTCAAATCATACTGAATATAAATTGTGAGGATAATTATATTTTTGTTTTTATACATTATATTAACATCAGAATTGTGACAATCAGAAACAAGAGACAAGTTTTTTTTTAGTTGGAACAAAAGAAATGATTGCAAAATAGTGTTCTTTTACCAACAATCTCGAAACTATAATATATAATGTACAATATATCGTCATTTCTGCTGAAAAAGGAAATATCCATCGTCTGTTTAAAAAATATGCTATTCGCCATACCATTTTGCTTGAATTTTAGTTGGCATTACCATGAAAATATTCACGGTATTTAATTGAAAAAACGAAAATATACGAAATATTTAATATATATTGTATGTATATTATATTGTAAATATTATATATACACATTTTAAATACGGTTTCTACTGAAAAATATTGTATTGGCCTGTACGGGCGGTTGATTACAATATTCCGTTGCCTTAAGACGATTTATATATGCAGTTGTGTGTTTGGATGATAAAATGCGATGTCCAAGTGTGTCTGTGTGATTTCTACGGTGAATATTGTATTTGGTTGATAGAAAACAACGTCCAGATATGAGGAAATCAACTTCTATGGGAAGATTCCTGTTGAGACGTTACTCTTTCCGAACGAACTCTACGGGGAGTATCGTGTTTAGTCGTTAGGAAGCCATGCTAGCTTTCTCGGGGCGACTTTTACTGGGACTATCCTGTTCAGTTGGTAGGAAACGATGTTTAGATATATCAGGACAACTTCTACGTGGAGTTTCGTTTTCGGATTATAGAATGCGATTTCAAAATAATTTAGAACGACTTCTACGGGGAGTGTCATTTATAGTTAGTAAGAAACGATGTCCAGGTATCTCATTACGACTTCTATGAAGAGATTAGTATTCGATCATGCATACTACCAGTAAGAGTCATGCCAGGATAACTAGACATTGTATCCTACCTCCGCAACTCTCTATAGCAGTCGTCTCGATACATTTCCTATAGTCCGAACATGATGCTCTCTGTAAACGTCGTGTCGAGACACTTGCACACCTTTTTCTACCGCTCCAACTCGAAAGTATAATTTTCTCCATTGAAGCCGTATTTAATATGCATATATATTCTATAAAATGGTCAGCAAAATATCAACTTTTTGTGGTGGAGGCTACATTGAAGCAACTTTTTATACAGATGCGACGATATAAGACTACTTTTTACTTAGATATTACTGAATTTTTTATGAAATTGTTACATCCGGGTCGATTATTTAGACCTTATACCGGCGTATTTTTGGTGGGATTTGTTTTTCTTTAAAGACTTACCTTGTCTTTATTAGCTTGGCAGCTGTGGCGGGAGCTTCCGAAAGAACGTCGAGCACATTTGATCCTTGATAGTTATTATTTGTTTGCAGTGGGGTGACTGCTCTGCTATGCTGCCCACTGCTGGTTCTCAAAGATAATGATATATTAGAATAATATATATACGACTATATAAAATAGATATAGGACTGAACTTATTACCTGAACCGTGTTGCAGGAACTCTAAGTCGGTGTACGCGCGCGTCGACGCTTCTTGCTTGCTGGTTACCTCGGAATTGTCGTGGACGCTGCGCTCTCGCTACAATAAAGATAAAGGTAAATTGTTTTCCGAGCCGTCGCTGCAGTCAAATGCAATATTCTGATAGGCTGCGAAGCAGTGCACGTGGTTTGTTGCTAACTGCTCGATGTCATTCTGCGGTCGCACCGGTATTACTGCGCGACCGCGTCTGGAATGGTCACCGGTGATCTTTTTATCGTCGTGTATATATAGTTATACTTCGCCATGTACTTCGCTTATAAGAGTTTAACGAAAAGTTATTATAAGTTATAATCGAACCTTTACATTACTTTTACGGATTATATTTAAAAGGTACAAAAGATGTTTTATAAGAGGAAAATGTTGCAAATGATACAATTTCTAACTGTATGAAATATCGCTTAAATCCGACAAGTTACATGATATTCGTTAGTATTATAACGATAATACTATAATAACAGTAGTATAATAAAGTATTATGATAATAATATAATATTCGTTCTTTTGCTCGTATAAAATTATTGCTTTTGCTCTAATAAATAATTATATAAACATATAAATGATTCGATGTTTGTTTGAATATTTATAATTTACGTTAGTATTATAACGATAATACTATAATAACAGTAGTATAATAAAGTATTAAAATAATAATATAATATTCGCTCTTTTGCTCGTATAAAACGAATAAAGAATTATATGCTTCTATAATAATTATAATTATAATAAGAATTTATAATAATAATAATAATTTTTATAATAATTATACGTTTGTATAAATGATTATTCGCTTGTGAATATTCGTTAACGTTCACATTTATCGCATTTACCTAATTTATAATATTGATCGAATATATGATCGATTTACGCTATGTGGATAAACAAGTAGAATTAATAAATAAAAATTCTAACTCTAAATCTATATCGAGTGTTTGGACGCCTTTCCAAAAGCTTACAATGAATATAGATATAATATATGTACGTCTTAGTTCTTAGTCATAGTTGGTGTATTAGTCTTAATTATTTTTTTATGTTATAATAAACAACAATCATCTTAATGTTATTTTTTCCAATTTATGTGAGGAAGAAATTTCGGCATCTTATAATATTTATAGAATTAGGAATTTATAACATCTGGCACAACGTCTTATTAATTAATATTACGTACATAAAATTATTATAGTATTAACAAATATTTCTGCGCGCCTGCAGTGTCAGCGTCTGGCTGTGCTAACGGAGATCTTTCTATCTCAGAAATATATATAGTACTACTCGCAATTTATTTTGAGTTTACAATTTTATAGAGAGTGTCTGTGAATATAATAGTTATAATTGATATTTGATTTATGGAGTATTTTAAATAGTCCAAATAAAGCTTATTAAACATTAATGTTGTAAATGCTATGGACAATCTATGTGCGAAGTTGCATGTAATTTCAATGGTTTTTCGACGTCTCTTTGGACTTGGCACGTCTCTTTGAAGTTGGCATCGCACTGTTAGTTATTTATTTAAATGTTCAACGTTAATAAAGGAACCTTTTCTGCGTATTTGACTGTCTGTAATTACTGATATTTATAAATATTCCCTCCTTTTCGCAGGTTATTTACTCTGGGGCGCATCGAGAGGCTTTGCCTTCTTACAACTTGTTCCGAGCGCGTGTATATACTATTATTATAATTGTTTTTCGTACTAATACAAAAATTAAGTAATTATTGATAATATTTCATACGTCTATAGGTAAGTTGTCATGTGCGGCTTTATGCGTATGTAGGTATGCTGTCGCAAGGTAAGTTATCTCCTGTAGTTTCGTAGGTAAACTTATTATCCGTAGTCTTGTGCGTATATAAGTAAGCTGTCGTAAGGTAAGTTATCAAGAGCAGTCGTACGACCATGTAGTACATTGGTGCAAGGATATATACATATAAGTATATATATATATATATATATATATATATATATATATATATATATATATCTGTATAATGCAATTGTACTTACGAAGAAATTGAACTGTTCATATTATAAAGCAGGATGACGCCTGCCACTGTGTGTAAGTTTGTGCGTTCATAATAAAAAGTATCTGAAATTATATATATTGTAACCGTCCCGATCGACGGTCCCTGCGTTTAAAAGCGCGTGAACGCGTAAGCGCGAATAATACAGTCGCGCTGCCAAAAGGCGCACGCGAAGCGCCGCGGAACGCGACGCTCGAAAGAGAGAAGCGTAGGCCTTCTTCTCTGTCAAATAATATTATATAATGTATACAAGTCACGAGCGGCGCGGCACGGCGCGGGGGTAAAGCGCCGGCAGCACGGCCAAGACGCGCGAGCGCTCTTAGGTGCGGTACAGTGCGGTAAGGGGAGAGCGAGCGCTCTCTCCCAATTCTCAAATAGAGCCGCACTGACTGCGAATTTTCAGTGTGCCAGCGGCCTCGAAACTGGCTATTCGAGGGGGACCTGTCGTCGGCGCGATAGCGGGCGACAAGTCTCAGCACACTCAGGGCGGGATGCGATCGCGTTGGATAAAAATAAGAAATAAAATTGTAATTACGCTCACGCGGAGCGCTAAATTTTAAGTTAAAAATAATTGTCAATTTTATAAATCATAAAATAAATATATTTTATGATTTTTACTGTTTCAGCGGAAGAAGGCGCGACTAAGCAAGTCGAGAACAGCGGCTAGTTCGGCAGTGCCGAAATAAACAAATTATTTAGTATTTGTAGTTTTTGTTAATTGTTTTTATATTTTTTGTTAATAAATTTTCTTTTGTTGTTTTCTCAAATAAATAAGAATTTATTTTAGTCCCAACATCCAGTAAAGTCGGGAAAAATAAATAAAACAAATAAATCCAATTCGAACTCTGGCGAGTTGAGCGAGAGTGAGTATTGGATTTCGTGGTACGATGCGTAGTCGAACAAACTTGGTGGCGTATATTAAAAATAGTCTTAAACGATGGAACATCAAATTTGCCGAGGTTATAGGTAAACTGGGATTCGTATGTAACGATATGGATCCGCTATGTTACAATATATATATATATATATATATATATATATATATACATTATATTATTATTATTATTTTAAAGTAAAAGATAATAATAAGATTATATATATATATATATATATATATATATATATATATATATTGGAACGGGATACTTAATTATTAAACACCCGGTGGAAGTGCCCGTTAACAGAGTTCCAAAGAACTCCGAACGGATTCAATTGTTTAAAATAATCTTTTTAGACCGTAGGTTCTTTGCGGATATTTCTTCCTCAGACTTACCCTGGAAATTATATAAATTATAACATATTATGATAAATTATCGGTAATCCAGGGAAAGACGGATTAATGATCAGGTACAGGGTGGAAAATGTTTCTCAGATTTTTTACTATTAACAAAGAAAAATCAAAAGTAGAGTTGTTTCATCAACCAATACAATAACTGAAATTTTTATAAAATTAATAAAATTATAATAATTTTTATCCTAACCCTACCTAATACGCACCCGCGATCGGCTACCACTCGAATACGTTCACACAGGGTGTGAGGGAGATAAATCTGTAAGTATAGTGGACAGACAGAGCAACAAGAGCGTCACCTTACGAAGAACAAGGTGTACCACTAATGAAAACTCAGTGCGCGCTTGTTACTCTTGGTTATATCTCTCTTTGTCTCTCACACTTCTACAGCTAACTTAAAATTCTAACATCGTTAGAAGAGAAAGAAGAAAAGAGTAGAGATATATAATACTCTACTCTAACCTGAAAATGTAATAAATAAAAGAAAATCTACCAACCTTTATAAATCGACGCAGAAAAATACAACCCAACGAAGTAAATGATGTTCTCTCGATATTCGAATCACCGGCCGGTTGATTGCGGCTTCCACTCGGAAAAATCTTTTATTACAATAGTTCTAGTATTATAGTAATCGAATAAATTGAATCACCACAAACTGCTATATTTTGGATTAATCCAATGAATTAATTGACTACACAATAATGGCCACGATATAATTATTAAGAACAAAACTTTTGACGAAATCAATATCAGTAAGGTATCTTTTTCTAACTATTTTCTATACTAAATTAAAATTCTATTCTCCTTCTTTGTCTCTCTTTTTCCCTTTTTACCTTCTTTTTTCCTATATAAATGGAGTAGAATTAATTAATGTTAATTGATGACTTATGAGTAATTTAAATAGTTTTAGGGTGACCTATGTAATTAAATAAAAGTAGACTATAAAAGTCATTAGGCTCATAATCAGAAAATAAATTATTTTCTTTTATAAAATTTGCGAAAAGACAAAAGTCTCGTGCAAATATTATATATTGTACATAAGTCGTGAAGTCGCGAGCGGCGCCGCGCGGCGAAAGGCGAGCGCCGAAGACTTCGTGGCGCGGCGCGGCGCGGGGATAAAGCGCCGGCAGCACGGCGAAGATAAGCGAGCGCTCTTGGGCCGCAGGCGGCTGCGTAGTTCTGCGGCATGGTACAGTGCGGTAAGAGGAGAGCGAGCGCTCTCTCCCAATTCTCAAATAGAGCCGCACTGACTGCGAAATTTCAGTGTCCCAGCGACCTCGAAACTGGCTATTCGAGGGGGACCTGTCGTCGGCACGATAGCGGGCCACAAGTCTCAGCACACTCAGGGCGGGACGCGATCCCGTAGAAGAGAAAATAAATAAAATTTGCAATTACACTCACGCGGAGCGTTAATTTTAATTTAAAAATAATTGTGAAATTTCTACATCATAAAATAAATATATTTTATGATTTTATTTGTTACAGCGGATAATGGCGCGACTAAACAAGTTGATAGTAGCGGCTATGTCGGCAAATGCCGAAATAAATAAATTAATTAGTTTTTTTATACTTTTTTGTTAATTATTTTTATATTTTGTTAATAAATTTTCTTATTCTTAAATAAATAGAAATTTGTTTAGATCCTAACATTCAGCAACGAAAAGAAAAAAATACAAATAAAT
Source organism: Sycobia sp. Sy_11 (assembly GCA_018907035.1). Taxonomy (NCBI): domain Eukaryota; kingdom Metazoa; phylum Arthropoda; class Insecta; order Hymenoptera; family Epichrysomallidae; genus Sycobia; species Sycobia sp. Sy_11. The sequence continues at coordinate 365,529 of JACCIC010000108.1, forward strand.
AAAATAAAATCCCATTCGAACTCTGGCAGGTTGAGCGAGAGTGAGAATTGGATTTCGTGGTTCAGTGTGTATTAGAACAAACTTGGTGGCGGGTTGAGCGACCAAGGGCCGAGGCGGGTTGAGCCGGAGCCACTCGTTTATCCAAGTTAAAACGAATAGAACTTAGCCTTAGTGGGGTGAAAAGAACTCGATGGCGTAAAGAGCAAGAGCACGAATTAGCTCTCACCAAAGTGCTTATGTTACAAATTTTAATTAAAAAAAAAATTTTTTCTTTCAAAAAAAAAGATTATTATTTAAAAAAAGAATTATTAATTAATTTTATAAAAAAATTTATTTTACATTTACAGTTAGTTATAAAATGAATATATATATAATTTTTAGAGGCTAAGAATTTCAATAATAAATAATTTTAATATATATAATTAATATTTAATGAAAGTTGTTACGTTCCTATCCCCCTCGGGATAGCCTACGCGATATTTTCCAGGGTAGTTTGAGAGCGGAGGAAGTATTTCGGGATCGAACGGTGGATCAGGAGAATAATTTACAAGAACACAGTATATTTTTAGATAACAAAATTTAAAAGAAAATTTATTCAGTAAACCTCCCTCTAGTTACAAGGTGTTCTGAAACAAATAAATTATAAACAATATAATTAATAAAAGTAATTTATAAGCTAGATCTATATAATTACTTAAACTAATTTTGCGTTATTTTCCGCAATATGTATTACATCCGGTGCTATTTACCGCACGGACATCCGGTGTTATTTTCCTCGCGGAGAAATTACAAAACGTGAAAGGTAGAATTTATATAGGGAGAAAGTAAGGTAGACTTAACTCCGCTGGTCTTTTGAGAAGCGCCTCGCAAGAGGGATCAAGAGTTCAGGGGAAAATTGACAAGTCTCGATAAGTAAACGGCTGGTCTTTTAAGGAGCGCCTCGCAACAGAGATCAAGCTAATAATTTCGGAGTAAATAAGTGTAATGGTTAAGCAAACGGCTGGTCTTTTAAGGAGCGACTCGCAATCAGGATCACGTTTACTTCAGAACAGGTAAAGCTATTAGTCGTCTGTCTTTTGAGGAGCACCGCGCAACAGAGATCAAAATAATAGTTTCGGATAGGATTTTTAAGCAGGATTTTGTTGAGCTCTGGAAAGATTTCTCTTTTTTTTAGTTCGGGCGGAATTTAGTCTCAGGATTTAATTTGACCTCTGGATAAGTTTTTAGCTCCGGGAGGAGTTCGTGTGACTCGACTTTGGGGCAGTCGGTTCACCGAGTGAACTCTCGATTTTACCTTTTGCAGGCCCTTTTATAGCAAAATAATCGGATAATTCCGTCGCCGCTCGTTTAATGTCGGGCGAGCCGCCGAATTATAATAATTATAATCATTAATAATAATAGTAAATAATAATAATAAATAAAATAGTTATCATTTACATTTTACTATGTATATTTGCAGCCGGTGTGCTGCGTACAGTATTTGTATATGCGTATAATGATGTATACGCACATATGCATGTATAAATATATATATATATATATATATATATATATATATATATATATAGATATATATATTTCGTACAATTATTAAACTGATTTAAGTAATTTAATTAAATACAGCGGGTACATTCGTTTTCGGACACCCGTTGTATATATCGGAATGCGCGCGATCGCCTACCGCAATAGTCGTTGCTGGCTTGCGCAGTTCAATGAGAGCATTTAGAGCATATGTGTGTCTGAGTGTCGCGTATTAGAGGGGATAGCGGCCGCCGGTTCAATACACTTGACGCGCTCTCTCTTGCCGCGCGCAGTGTATCCCCTGTATCGTATACTTCTGGCTTAGCTTAGTAGTAGAGAGAGAGAGACTAGATATTGCGTTCTCTCTCTACTTGTTCGGTTTTCGGCAGTTGCGTCGACTACCTTCTTCAGTTATCGTCGCGACCTTTGCCTGCTTTCGATATGTTTACTGTGTGATATTTAATATATTATGTAACTTTAATTTAGTTTTATTAAATATCAACTGTTTAATTTAATTTTAAAAGTTTATGCATCTAATTTCGTACGCGTATATAGAATACATCCAAGAAAATAGATGTAGCGGTTGTTTGAATAATAACTTTAGATTCTTTTTGGTGTGTGCGCGGTATATTTGTGTAATGGATTTCTGTCATATTTCTGTATAAATCAGACCCCAGACGGAAGAACAACGTGGCTTAATCATCATATATAAATGCGCGTCATGGGCGCGCGTCGTCCGTCGGGGCCAAGCCTTGTGGCTTATACTCCGGCGCGGGAACTGACGGCATCCCCAGCGGAGCGGTATTGTCTTCAGGAAGCAACGGCGGTGCCGGTCGTGATGGCCCTGGTGTTTGTGCATTAGTTGGCAGCGCGGGCTGCTCGCCGTCGGCTGGAGGCACGTCCGCCTCGTTCACCGGTGGTGGTGTTGGGATGGCTGCACGCTTCGGCTCGACCTCCGCTATTGCAGGTAACCGTCGACCCTCCATCTGCAGACGAGGTGGCCGGGCCGGAGGCACTATTATGCGCGGACGCACAGGTATTCGCAGCATGTTATTTAACTCCAGATCAGCGACGAGCAGGTCGCGCTGCACCCGGGTGAGTTGTTATTTAAACAAACTGACTAACTAAATCTGGACGGTAAAATTATAATAATTTAAATTTTAATTTCGGTTGAACCTTTCGGGGGTTAATTCTCTATTGTCATTAAGAGGGCATCAACCCTGTTCGCTCTGAATTTTTGCATTATCTATTAATTGGTCGTCGGTTGACTTTTGTAATATCATTATTGAGACACGGATATAAATAATCAAAATATTTCGGTAAAATAAATGAATTTATTAATATATAATAAATAAATTTTTAAAAATTAAAAAAAATAAATTCATTTTTACATTTATTTATTTTATCTTTACTTATTTTATATATTTCACGGGAAAAATATACAATAGGAATAGTTATAATATAATCGTTATATAATGTAAATTTATATAAATAATTTATATAAATAATATAATATTTATATTATTTTACTAATATAAATTATTTAGATAAATTTATATAAATTTATACAAATAATAAATATTTAATAAATTTATTCAATTGAAAATATATATCAATTGAAGAAAATATTTATATTTATTTCTTTCTTTTCTTACAGTTTTCCTGTGATGAGTCTTCGGAGTCGGTAGCGCTATATATTCCTTCATCTTCTAGTCTAGCTGTGATTCTTCTAGCTGCTCGCCGATGTAGCCGCCTGTTTTGCTGGCGCCGTTCCTGGACTGCAGGACTTCGCTGATTAAATAAGATTCGAAAGCCGATCTGATTAATTTCTGCTATGCCAAAGATAATATCCACGGGCTGTTCACGTATTATCGCGAAGTTACTAATTCTTGTCCTCTCTTTGCAGGGGTACTCCACCTCGAGCGTGTATGAAGATATGACGTTAACGGGATTGGCGGTGCATAACGGGTCCCCGTTAAGATGGAGAACCGCTTCCTCGTATACACGATGAGCAACACTTTGCTCAATCATTTTCGGACATCCGAAGCGTAATATAACTTATTGTTTTACTGCCTGAGTTATAGCCTCGGCAGTTGCCTTTCTGAAGGGTTTTAGTTCTACCCATTTCGTAAACTTATCCTGCATTACAAGCAGCCATGTATTTAATTTTGTCGATCTTGGGAGTGGTTCTATGAGATCTACTGCCACGATATTTCAGGGTTGTTCGACTAAAGTTGCATGCAGTTTTCCCGCGGGTGCATGTTGTTGAGATTTAAATTTTTGACAGTTTTCGCAGTTTCTTACATATTTACTGTCATCCTGAACATACCCGGCCAATAATAAATTTTTGAAATTTTAGCTAGTGTTTTTGCGATTCCTAGATGTCCGGCCGTCGGATGATTATGCACTTCGTTTATTACTTTGTTTTGTTCGGATCTCTTCACACAAAGTTTCCATTGTAGATTTTCACTAGTGTCATTGAAATTTAAGGTATGCAGTATGTTTTTGGATAGTCGGACATTTTTTATACAAAAATCTCGATAGTTTTCGGGATCACTATCCACATTTTTGTATGCTCTTTCATATCAATCTTCTGTTTTCACCTCGGTGGCTCCGACTACTACCGGCTGTCGCGACATTGTGTCCACGAGTAAGTTATCTGTTCCTGGACGATATTTTATTTCACAGTGGTATTGGCTCAATTCAAGTGCCTATCGAGCTAGACGTCCAGACGGATTTTCGATGTTATTGAGCCATTTTAACGATTGATGGTCTGTTAATATTATAATATGGTATCCTTCCAGATACTCAGGAAATTTCCACACACCCCATTTAATGGCTAGGCATTCAAGCTCTGTGGCGGAATAATTTTTTTCGGCGGGAGTCAGCGTTCTACTAGTAAAAACGATAACTCTTTCGCTATTCTCATACGCTTGTGTCAGCTTGTGTAAGCTTGTGTAAGCGCTGCCCTCAATCCTTCTTTACTCACTCTTTAGATCCAATGTCGATAGATATCGGGCTCCTCGTAATTTGTCTAGTGTAGCATTAATTTGTGGTAACGGCTAGGCGTCCTTTTTCGTAACTCCATTTACCTTTCTGAAGTCCACACAGAATCGCGCTTTTCCATCTTTTTTTTTTTACAATAACGGCTGGTGAACTCCAAAGACTACTGGATGGTCGAACTACATTTTCTGCGAGCATTTTATCGACTTCTTTGTTCACAATCTCTTGCATGGCTGGATTTCTCGGTCGATATTTCTGTTTAATAGGAGTTTTCTCCTCTAACACGATTTTGTATTGCAGGAGAGGAGTTGGACCTTTAATATATTAAAATTTGTCCATTTCTTATTTTAGGAAAACTGTGAATTCTTTCTCCTCGTCGATACTGAGATTTTTAAGTCCTCTGGGTGTTTCGACTATACAAACCTGATGTTTTTGACAGGTAGACAACTTTGTAATTTCGGAGTTATTTAGTGTTATTCTTATTTCTAGTTTTTAGAGTGTGTCCATGCCTAATAGCATAGGTTGGCTTAACCCTTTCATAATTAAAAATCTTTGTTGGACTCGCACTCCTTGTACATAAATCGGTCCGGATATATATTTTCCGAGATTAATTTCGGAACCATTGGCTAGTACTGCCACGCGGTTGCTAGGCTCACTATGCCATTCATATTTTATGCACGTCACGCTCAGCTGCTCGCTTACGTATGAGCTTACTGAACCGGTATCTAGGAGTGCTAGTACTCAGTAATCGCCAATCATAACCTTTAGTAAGTGGCGGTCATCTATTTCTTTATTTAGTTGTTGTTGAGGGGCCGAGATGGATTCGGTGTGGGCTCGGCCCTTCTGGCGTTTCCCGATGGATGACACTTGCAGTCGCGAGCATACACATTATGACAAGCGCAGTACGAACAAACAATCTTCGGTTGGTTTGTGCATTTAAAAGGGTCGGGGCCCGTCTGTTTGCACCTCCAGCAACACTTATTTCTGTCGTACACAGTAGATATTCTTTCGTTGTATTTTCGGACTTCGTGTTTTCGATTGTGCGGCTCTGTGGTGTGTACAGCTGCATGACTCGCATTTTGCTGTTTTTGTACTGGTTTTTGGTTTCTATGTATTCGGCGAGCATATTGTAATACATTGTTTCTGCTTTTTGCTCCTCTGTAAATCCTCTTCGACGTCTCATTAGTATGATCAATGAGTTTTCGAATGCACGGATGCCCTCATTAGATTCCTGCATTCCGTTATGAATCTGTCTGTCTAGATGACGGCGTTCGCTTGGCGACAGATAAAATTTTCTTAGTCCTTCTTCTAATTCCGAAAACGTTTTACAATTGGAGGCACAATTCCTATGCCACAATGGAGCATTACCTCTCAATAATTCCGGGAATCCGTTCACAATTTGTTGATCGGATAAGTTATATGCTCTCTGTAACTCATGGATTCTTTCGAGAAAGGAATATAAATTTTTGCCATCAAAATGACAAATCCACTTTCTCATTTGGTCCATTACTTTGGCATTTTCTTGTGTAACCTACGGTTCTCTACGTAGACAGTAGCAGGCGGCGTGCTGTAAGGTGTGTTCGATACAGGAAGTGCGATGACAGGACTGGAAGTTGAAGCGGCAGTTCGTTGATTAAGAACTTGCAAACGAAGTTGTCTGAACTCCTCTTCGATTTCTGCCAAATCATGAGTACGGTTGAGATCTTCATTGAAGTCTTCGGGTTTATCACTATAGAGCTCCAGGTGAGTTCGTACATGAGGAATCAAACATTGTCGCAAATACGCTTTCGTGCCATCTATTGGCAAATTATTTTTTGCGAGCTCATTTTCCATTTGCTCTTTCGATAATTTATAAATCCAGCTAACTCGCGGTTTTGCCATTTTAGCTGGATTTTAATTTTATTTGTAATTACAAAAAATATACTGTGTAATATTTTTTTTTTTAATTTTCTGGAATGGAAACAATAATTTCTTTTTATTTTATCTACGAGAAAACTATTAATACAGTTTTCTATTTTCAAAACGATCAATTTTATTATAATTTCGATGTGTGTTACTTCATGCTTCGGCTCAACCCGCGTTAGCACCTGGTCGCTCAGCACGCCACTAGGCTCTTTTCACACAAATCGAAAAAATGATGTTTCTGTGTAATAATTTAAAAAATTTCCGTTTAAAGAAATTCTTCTGTAATTTCAGAAATAATAAATTTTATTCAAATGTAAATTTTACGGATTTATTATACTAGTCCCTGTTCGGGGATCATGTAACGTTCCTATCCCCCTCGGTATAGCCAACGCGGTATTTTCCAGGGTAGTTTGAGAGGGGAGGAAGTATTTCAGGATCGGACAATGGGTCAGGAAAATAATTTATAAGAACACAGCATATTTTTAGATAACAAATTATAAAAACGAATTTATTCAGCAACCTCCTTCTATTTACAAGGTGTTTTGAAACAGAAAATATTATTATAACTGAACATATAACAGACATTTTATAATTTATTATTTATAATTTATTTATATATATAATTTATTTATATATAATTTATTTATTTATAATTTATTTATTTATTTATAATTTATTTATTTATTTATAATTTATTTATTTATTTATAATTTATAATTTATTATTTAATATTATATATTAAATAATTAAGTGCCAGCATTTGCGGTTATAATATAAATTAACTTATATAATTAATATAATTTTTTTTTAGTTATTTGTATTAATTAAATATGATAACATATTAGATAAAATTTTATTTTATAATTTAGTATAATTTAAATTATTTAAAATTAAGAAAGTTATATAATAAAATAGGATTAGATACCCTATTATTATAACTTAAAAATTTATTAACTAATAATTGTATTATGAAAGTTTAAAATATGGCGGTGTTTTTATCTATTTAGATGAGCTTGTAGCACAATTGATAACTCACGAAATGTATGTTCGTAATAAAGATATTAAAAAATTATTTATTATTATATTATTATTATTATAATTTTTTTTTTTTAATTTAATTAAATTATATTTCAGATCAATATGTTGTATAATTAAGAGATTTATGAGCTACAATAAAACTATAAAACAAAAATAATTTTGAATATTATTTTTATTAGAATTTAATAGTAAAATATTTAAATTAAAATATTTGAATTAAGTTAAAAACATGCACAAATTGCCCGCCACTTTTAGAAATAAAATAAGTCGTAACAAAGTAATTTTAAAGTGAAATTAGATTGTATATATTAAAATTAATTAATTTCAAAAATTTCAAAAATTTTTATGCGCTGCATCAATATATAAGGAATATAATTAAAATATAATTTTGTTTTGCAAAAAAAGTTACATAATAATTATTGTTAAATTAATATAATAATTTATGAGTTATTTTTATTAAAATTAAAATATTAATAAAATTAATTTTTTTAGTATTTAAAATGAATTTTATTTATTTAATAATTGTGAAAGGAATAAATAATTTATTTAAAAGATAATTTAATTTATTTTTACCTTTTGTATCAGGGTCTTTTAAAAACATTAATATTTTTTTTTCTCGAAATAAATTCATCTATTTAATTATTATAATTATTGTAATAATAATATTTGTAACATGTGTGGGGCCTTTGTGGGGCCATGAGTTCAGCTACCACACGCGTCCCCGGGGTTGCGGATAGGGGAACGACCGCTCGCGGTCAGTAACGAAATAAGCAACTTCTACTGACGAATAAGTGGCCGTGGACAAGAACTTCAAGCGAAAATAGTGGTATTCGCCCGGCTACACACCCACTCATCATTCAAACACCTACATATCTGTATGATAGCCGTACTCGGACTGGGGAGTATATCGGGAACTCTATAAACGAGTTCTATAAACGAATATAAACTCTATAAACGAACTCTATAAATGTAGCAGCCGTGATAGTCGCACGCGACTATCACTTGATTCAGTTAAAGCTGAATCAGGTCATGAGACGCGTGAACGAATGGATGACAGATCACGGACTGCAGCTCGCGCTGCAAAAGACTGAGTTGTTGCTGCTGACTCGCAGACGTATACAGACGGTGGTTCCGATGACGTTAGGGACGGAAAGACTGGAAACCAGGAGCGAAGTCAAGTAGCTTGGCGTTACCTTGGATACGAAGCTGAGCTTCTGGTCCCACCTACGAAACGCGGCCACAATGGCAGCAGAAAAGACCAAGGCTCTAAGTAGACTGATGGCCAATACGAACGGACCGAAACAGAACGTTCGCAAACTGCTTATGAGCGTTACCCACTGGATTTTGCTTTACGGGGCGGAGGTTTGGGCCGATGCTGTGAATATCAGGAAACGCGCGAACGCCATGAAAAGCGTACAAAGGGTGCGTGCGTTCAGAATCGCGTGCGCGTATCGTACCGTGTCTGAGAGCGCCGTTTTCGTGATTGCTGGGGTCATTCCCACCGATCTGCTCGCAGCCGAACGGAAGCGAATTAACGAGCAGAGCCCGAACGTTGGAAGGGAAGACGCTGTGACTGAAGAACGGACGAAGACCATTGAGACATGGCAGAGACGGTGGACGACGGACGAAAGAGGACGGTGGACGAAATGACTAATACCCGAAATCGGCCCGTGGAAAGAGAGGGAATACGGGGAGGTGGACTTCTACATTACCCAATTTCTGTCCGAACAAGGATACTTCCGTAAGTAACTTTGCAAGATGAAGAGGGTCGCCTCTTCAGAATGCAAGTACTGCCGATGGGCTTGGGACGATGTGGAGCATTTTTTGTGTGCGAACATTGCACTGAGCCACGGCTAGAGCTACAGACGAGCACAGAAGCGATCACGCCAGAAAACGTGACGAAAATTATGATGACGCACGCGGACAGCTGGCGGTTGATCGCAAAATACGTTATGAATGTGCTTCAGAGCAAAAGAGCAAATGGATGTCTGGACGATTGAAAGTCTGTGAAGAGTGAATGTAATATCGAGAATGCATGAGAATCTGGAATGAAAGATACGAACGTGAAATGACCACGCAAGGACTGCCGCCCAGGCTGAAGTAATGTGTATAACAGTTCCGGGCTGGTGTCGGTGCAACACGGAGATATGTGTTTAGTGCGTAGTGACATGGGTTTTCTCTCGAGTCGCACATACTCCGGTGGCAATTTTTCAGGACCATCGGAGATACATAAACAGCATTCATAGATACCGCAAAAAAAATATGTATAGGTTAGTTCGATCTATACAAGTTAATATTTTCAACAAATAGGCAAAAAGGGAGGGAAAAAGGGAAAAAGAGAGAGAGAGAAGGATTTTTACTATCATAAAAATTATAATAGTATAGAAAATGGATATAATAAAATACCTTCTGAAAAAGTTGTTAAAAGTTTTTCTTAAGGATTGTATTGTGGCCATTATCGTGAAATTAATTAATTAATTGAAGTACTCCTAATAGATAGAGGTTCGTACTCGTTGAATCTATTTGGTTACCAGAACAATAAAACTATTATTAGAAAAGATTCTTGCCGAGTGATCGACCTGTATCTTGAACATTGAGCTCACGCCAGTTGCTTCGTTGGGTTGTACTCTTTTCTGCGTCGATTTATGAAGGTCGGTGAAATTTTTTATATATATTGTATCTTCGGTTTTGAGTAGAGTGTTATATACCTCTACTCTTTTCTTCAATTTTTTTTGATTAACATTATTAGATATTATAAGTTATTTTTATAAGTGTGAGAGAGACAGAGAGACATAGACTTAGAACTAGAATAGTGAGAGTAACAAGCGCGCATTCAGTTTTCTTTAATAGTACACCTTGTTCTTCGTAAGGTGGCGCTCTTGTTGCTCTGTCTCTCTGTTATACTTATAGAATCACCTCTCTCACACCCTGTGTGAGCGGATTCGACCGTTAGTCGATCGCGGGTGCGCATTAGGTCGGGGTATGATAATAATTATTATAATTTTATTAAATTAAATAAAAATTTAAGTTATTTTATTGGTTAATGAAACAAATCTACTTTTGATTTTTTTTGTTATATTTTCCTCCCTGTACCTGATTATTAATCCGTTTTTTTCCTAGATTAACGATAATTTATCATAATATATTATCATTTATATAATTTCCAGAGTAAACAAAGGTAAGTCTGAGAAAGAAATATTTGTAAAGAACCTAGGGTCCAAAAAGATTGTTTTAAACAATTGCATCCGTTTGGCATTCTTTGCAACTGTGTTAACGGATACTTCTACCGGGTGATTAATAATTAAGTACCACGTTACATATTATAAATTATTAAATTGAAATTATATGTGAGTCATAATTTATGATATCTAGTTACTTAACTTATAAATAAATTTAATTTAGATTAATTAATGATTTAATTTATATTTACATAAATAAATTTTAATTAATTAATATTATTAGGGTAAACTTAATAATAATTTTAATAATTAAATTTAATATTTTACTAATTAAATTTAAAAATTTTTATTTTTAAAAAATTTGTAATAATTTATTAAATAATAATATTGTTGGAAACAAGCACCAACCATGCTGCATATATATAAAGTGTGTGTGACATCTGTACGAGAGGTACAGATGCTGTATGAGTGAGCGACGCTGCTCGAGCGCCATTTAGAGAGAAGGACTGTAAGTCGGTTGCTATAGCTTGTAGAGAGTAGTCGCTAGTTAATAAAGCTTTTACGTGTGAAGTCAAATCCTTTGTCGTTGTCTATTATTATATTATTCCACTCTGCTATATATTAATATTCAAAGTTATTCCAACAGGTTATGGGACCCGCCCACGTCCACTGAGCTTTTCAGTGTATTTTTCGCGCGCTTTTTAGTTTTTAAAAATTCGTGAAAAGTGAAAAACAGTTTTTGAAAGCGAGTGCTTGTAAAAAGTTCTTTGTGCAATAGTAATAGGTTGAGCACGTGTTGCTCCCTATTGCAAAACCAAAGAAAGACACTTTCCAGTCTTTGAAGGAAGAGAGATAAATCTACGAGGAGATTTATTTAATTGAATTTTTGGAAACCTTCAAAGAGAGAATTTTGATTATTTTATTGAAATGGATTTCAATAAAAATGCAATTTCGAGCGTAAACGCTGTAAAGCGTAAGTTGGAACTTGATCTTTGTTCAAAATCTAAAGTATAAGGCTGAGTAAAATTTAATTTATTTATAATTGAATTTATTACTAAAGTGCGTAAAGTACTGAAATATTTAAAATGAGAATTCAGATTTGAATATATGAATTATAGTGTAATTACCACTATGGTTGGAATTCAAAATCTGAAATAGCGATTTGGATGTTTTATAAGTTAAAAATTTATCTAAGTTAAAGTTTATTAATACTTTATCATTGGATAATTAAGTAAAATAATTATTGAAATTTTGTGTGAATAATATGCTTAAGTACAAATTTTTAATATAATAAAAATTGAATTTAAGAGAGATAAATTTTGAAAAGTTTTAAAATTTGCATTTTGTTTATTTAATAATTTAAACAAATAATAATTATTTATTATAATTGTTTAAGATAATTTTAAATTGATTTTGATAATTATTGATTATAAAAACTAAAGCGACTTATGTAGAGATGAGTGAATGTAAAAACCGCGCGGGAAAAATCTTAATAATTTACCGCGAATCGAACATAAAGAATTTATTGTAATAATAATTCACGATAAATTTTTCGAATTCGTAGAATTTAGTTTTAAAAGTTGAGAGTTAGAATTTAAACCGAAAAGAGAAAGTGCGTGTGCACCGGAGTGCACGTGTGCGCGGTGCGGCGTAGTGAGGGGAGGGGGGCGCGCGCAGTACAGCGGACGCGTGGACGCGCGGCGCGTGGAGGTTCTAGCGCGGCAGCGGTGGACTCTCTCCCGGGCGCACGACCTACTCCGGACGGAGTCCGAGCGTCAAAACGTACAAGGAGGCCTCCTACGAGGCTGGGGACGCGTTTTCCGCAACCGCCGTACAATTTACACGCATGTCCATAAGAAAAATTGCTGCAATGTAATTCTTATGGGAGCTATATCCGTATATACTGTCTATACGGGTATACATATACGGTATATGTATGTATAGGTATACGTGTGAGGGAATATATCTGCGCGTCCACTATATAGTTGTACATATATACTGTACGGGTATATATATATATATATATATATATATATATATATATATATATATATATGCGTATGCTGGACAATATACGATTTGGCTGGTTTGTCAAGCGCAGTTGCTGCTGCGTTACGCACTAGTCTGAAGGGCCTACCTGCCGTTCCATACCGCCTTGACAGTGGGGGTGCATACATTTCTGTATTCTATCGACGTGAATGTGACTTTATAGAGCGAGACGTCGCTCTCCGGGGTTCTTAATACATACTTAAGGGTTTCGAGGACTTAGTGAGAAACACTGTTCTTTTCCAAGAAGAAAAATCGAGGTGGTTTAGTCACGCCACAAAGCGTAAAATCTAGCTAGTACTTACGTTTAATAAAATCCTATAGGTAACGATGCCGCAGTGTGTGATACCTTAGGCAGGAAGGTATGGAAGGCAATTGTTCTTACTTGCGTTTCAATATTTTTGAGGATTATCTTAACTCTGAATTATGTGTAAAAAGGCTGAATCACGTTCTGATAATAGGGGAGAACGAAGTCATTGACGAGAAAGCTCGTGACGACATGTTCAGAGCCCGAGACATAATCATCAATCATATCGATATTAGATATTACCAAAAGATTGTGAATCTGAAATCTCCTAGGGAGATACTCGAAAGATTAAGAGAACATAAAAGACTTGAAACTAAAACGACGCGTATATCGGCTCGGAGAGCGTTATACACGATAAAGTACAATCCTGCTAAGGAACGTTCTGTAGAATTCTGGTATAAATTCGAGGACACAGTCCGTTGATGAGAGTGTGCATAATGCCGACAAATTGTCTGACAAAGAAAAGAGAGATATGTTTGTGCACGCAATCACAGACGCAGTACCTGAAGTGACTCTCGCAGAGGTTATAAGCCTCGAGTCAACAGGTAAAGAAATTACTTACGAGGCACCAAAACATTTTATTTTACAGAAGGAAACTACGAAGCCAACAGTTGAGCGGAGGGACGATCAACTCATTGCCGAAAGCGGACACAGAAGACCTTTCCGCAATCCGTATAAGAATACCCGCAGGAGCGGAGACAGCAAGGTCGTAAGGAGGACCGTGCTCTCAAATGTAGAGCGTGTGGAAAGTATGGGCATATTTTGAAAGACTGCCCAACTCTCACGCTCATACAATGTTACAATTGTAATGAGCTGAGTAATCACATCGCCCGAGATTGCCCCAGCAAGCAGGTCAAGACGACCAAACGGTCGTATGAACAACACCGAAATGACGGGGCAAAGGATAAACCTTTCAGTAGCAAGAAAAGGGGACGCACGGCCTACAACGTGGAAAAAGAGGTCGGTAGCGACGAAAATCCCAGAACAGAGGGTGAGTCAACCAAACACACAAAATATAATGATTTGTTATTGTGCGACTTTATAGCCGACTCTGGTGCTACCGAGCACATAGCTTGATCTAAATTGATTTTAACAAATATTAAGCCGATCAACTGCCAAATGCGTTGCGCGAACAAAAATAAATTTCTAGATATTGACACCGAAGGGACGGTTGCAACGCGAGCAATAGATGGTAAAACAATGAAACTACCTGAAACATTATATTCGAACGAAGTCGCGAGAAATCTTTTATCACTTAGGAAGTTCGTAGAAAACGGTATGGAAATTTATTTTAACGACGAACGCATTAACGTAATAGATAAGAAAACGAAAGAGAAAATACTTACCGGAAATTAAAAATCTCCTTTTTGGACCATTTCGTTAGAAATTCCGAAATTAAAAACAGGCAGCGGCTTAGCAGCAGAAAATTCAAGCGTATCAATGAACACGCGAAGCAAATCGTGTTTAACGAATTCAAATACATCCGATACGCCCGTAACATCGGAAACGAGTCCAGATAACCAACTAGTCAGGGTTATTCCGAAAGAGGGAGAATGTGAGGTTAATGGTTCGGAAGAACCGGAAGTTGTTTATAGGAATCGTAATGTATTAAATTCTAAAACGTTATCTGCAGCGATGCTATGGCATACGCGCTTAAGTCATGCATCAATCATGTATCTCAAACAGTTCGCGAAAATAAATAAAAACTTAATCAATGAAAAGGACTTAATAGATACTTCTGAAATAGATAATTGTGAAGTCTGTCATCTAACTAAAATAATAAAGCTACCGTTTAATAAAACGCGAACGCGAGCAGATAGACCGTTGAAAATATTACACGGCGATACTATGGGGCCTATTATCGGCGTCAGATCCAGGAGGATATAAATTCATAATCGTTTTGATAGATGACTATTCGAGGGTAGCATGCGCGTATCCAGTTAAAAGCAAGACCGAAGCAGGAAACTGCATAGACTCGTGCGCGCGAAAATTAAGAAACGCAATAGGTCGGATGATAAATTCTGTTATCTGCGTACTGACCAAGGCACAGAATTCACCAGCAGAGAAACAATAGCTAGGTTAGCGGAATTAGGTGCAGAATTGCAACTCGCGTGTCCAGATACTCCGGAACACAACGGTGTTGCAGAAAGGTTCAATAGGACGCTTGAAATGGAAGTACGCGCGATGATGTGCGATTCAGGTCTGCCTCTGAGCAATTGGGATCTCGCGGTAGACGCTGCAGTTTACACTTACAATAGGGGTCCGCACAAAGTGCTAGACATGAACATACCGCTGTTCAAATTGCGAGCAGCTTTAGCTTAGATCTAGGACAGCTTACCAGATTCGGCAGCTTAGGCTTCTTCAAGAAACCGCGAAACTTAGACCATAAGTTTGGCTTACAAGGGATTCGAGGAGTAATCGTAGGAAATACTCAAACCGGTTATAAATTACTTGTACCCGAAGAAAGAAAAATGTACGAAACTAGGCATCTCAAATCACTTGAACATATTGTCTACGGAGACATATTCGATAAAGAAAAGAACAAACTATCGTTTGCGAAAAATCAGGTAGAATCACAAGATTCAGAGGGAGAGAAGAATAGCGATTCTCAAATCGAACATAATCCGATAGCGAAATGCGGTAGGCCGAAGAAAATTAGATCAGCGATAGATATCATGTACGTTAACGATGACAACGGAGTAGAGCTACGCGACGAAGCTAGGGACATACTCATAGCATCAATAAATAAAGATCCCGTTAATTATAGCGAAGCCGTTAGCTCACCGAATAGCAAAAACTGGATAGAAGCGATAGAGAATGAAATCAAATCACTCATAGATAAAAACGTGTTCGAAACCGTAAACAAAAGGGAGTTAATGGTCAGCGATAGCAATCCGAATATTCTAGACTCGAAGTGGGTGTTTAAAACTAAACTCAACGATAAAAACGAGGTTAGATATAAAGCTCGTCTAGTAATTAGGGGTTTTAAAGACAAAAACGAGTACTCGATTAGCGAAATCTATGCGCCATGTCATTATTCTGAGCGTGCTTAGCGATAACGAATTATTACAAATGGGAAATTCGTCAACTCGATGTAGAGACCGCGTTCTTGTACGGAGAAGTCGAGGATGATATATACATGCATAGAACAGAGGGAGTAAAATCAGATGAAAATGACAAACAACTTTGGAAATTAAAACACTCGTTATATGGCTTAAAAATCAGCCCGAAAAGATGGAAGTCAAATTTACTGAGACTATCAATAAATTTTGATACACATCTGATTCTATAGATCCGTGCTTATTTGTAAAAAGAGCAGACGACGTCGTCTGTTACGTACTCTTGTATGTGGATGATATCTTCATCTCCAGCAACGACAATAAAGAAATCAAAGATATAACCGAAAAACTAGGCGCTGAATTTAAAGTTAAAGATTTCGGTGAACCGCGCGAATTTCTGGGAATTAGGTTAGATCGCGAAGAAAAGAAAACACTTAAATTATCTCAGGGAAAATTCGTGCGTATTCTATTGATTAAATTCCGATTCGAAAGAACGCACCCAGTGGATACTCCACTCCCGATAGCATATGCGAATGACCGAGCGCGCAAAAGCAGAGAAAATGAAGATTGTGCAGTAGAAGCGTCTCCCGACAGAATGTTTCGTGAACTAGTAGGATCGTTACTATATCTGGCCAATTCTACGAGACCAGATATAATGTACGCGGAAGACTGGAAGATGGCTTCCCGTGTATGCAAATATCTGTCAGGGTCAATCGACAAAGGTGTTGTTTACAAAGGCTTGTCTGACAGGATGACGCCTTCTCGGACGCCAGTCTATCAGTCTGTAAAAATGCCCTTACTACAAGTGGTCTCGTAGTGCGACTGTTCGGCGACGCAATAGTGTGGAAAACAAAAAGACAATGGAGTGTTGCTCTGTCCACGTGCCAATCGGAGTACGTAGCTATGAGCGATGCATGTCAGGAAATTCTCGCTCTACACGACTCGATTAAGTTCGTCATGTCTAAAAACTTAATGCCTGTTGTACTGTACTGCGATAACTTGGCTGCCAAATCGTGCGCGGAAACCGATGGCAGCAATAGATTAAGACACATGATAGAGAGAAAAGAGCAGTTTATTAAAGAGTGCGTTAAACCAAATTACATACAGATAGAATAGATCTGCTCGAAAAATCAACCAGCAGACATATTCACCAAAGCATTGTGCGCTCAGTTGCATGATAATCTGAGCTCTAGAATAATACTGGGAGGTCAAGCAGCCATCCCTGTTCCCGAGCTGTTGTTTAGAAAACGGCCTTGCGGGATAGGATGGATGCTGTCGCTTGGGGGGTATAAAGTTTTCTGGGGGGTGACTGTCAACGTCATTAGCGCTGGTATTTTTGGCGTAGTCAAAGCGAAATATCTCGTCGCTTCTTGTGCTACAGGTCGATAGAGGCTGGCGAAGGGACTGGTTGAACCTTGAATTTTGAAGGGGTTAAAATCCTTCTTATATTCCAACCTGTAGTTGTCGGTGTGGCTTATGGTTGAATTTTCTGGGCGCGGTAGGGAGATTTGGGACGACTGACCGACACAGGCTTCTTCATCATAGGGGCCATCAACTTCTTTGAACTTCGTCGGAATTATGATTTTGCCTTGCGCTTTCTCCTCTATATTGCCCGGAGACTTCTGGCGATTCTTGTCCTTACCGGATCGCTGTGTCCCCACGGACCGCATAAAGGCGCAGCGGTCTCCAAGGTAGAGGCGAACTTCGCCCTCTTCGGGGGTGCTTACATATATGTAGGCGCTGGCTTCTCGGCTCTAGTTGGCTTTTTTGGCATAATTCGCCTATGGCATTTAGGACCTGGCAGGTATGGTAGGGGGCTGATGGACCGTATTTGTTGATGCGTGGAATATGGTATCGCATCTCGTGGGTTCCGGTGGACCACAATGCGTCTACGGGACGCTTTTAACGGTCCATTCTTATGTGATGCGTCGCTATCGGACTTGTAACCCAAGGCTATTGTATCGCCCAAGTCCTCATATCTCCTTGTGAACGGATTGAAGATCCAGTCCTTCTTTTTCTTCTTCTCTTCGTCTCTATGTTCTGTCCCTTGCGATGTTATTGTGCTACGTGCACACTCTGGTGCGTCACCTAAATCCTCATGTCTATGTGATCTTCGTAGTTCATTTCTAGGTGTTATTACGGTAGATTCCCGTCTTTCCGGATGATCGCAGAAGGGGATGTTTTCTTCTGCGTTCTTCATAGTTTTAAGTCGTTGCAGAATATCGCCATCGGTATCTTCGATGGGGTCGGTTGTTTTACGTCGTTCCGGACGTTCGCAGAAGGTGTTATCCTCTATGTTTTCGCTGGTGGCGGTAGGTGGTGGATGGAGGGTATTTTTTAGGTTGTCGAGCGGGGAATTGCTGGTGTCCAGCAAGGACAATGCAAATGAATTGTTGTTGACAGTTATAGTTGTTTTCGGTCCGGGTTCGTCGACACCTAGCTCCTGAGTTGAGTCCGAACTGAACTCAATCAGGTTGCCTACTTCTACTTCTTGTTCTTGCTGGTGCAGGGCTTGGGCCAGTTTGACCGTATCGAAAACTTGCTCGCGGTCGCGTGGGTACCCGCGCGTCGCGATTACGGGTTCTGAGCCCGTCAGATTGGGGGTATGAGCGTCCCCTGGTAGACGCGGTTGGTCGGTTAACACGGACCGGCGTAGCCCTCTGCCTCTGCCTACGTTCGGAAGCATCGTCTTGGATAAAGGTACCTGTGGAGAAACGAGATGGTGCATTAGGGGGTAGTATTTTTTCATATCCGAAACGTGTACTTTGGTTTTCTTCCTGTCGTCCATATCTTCTAGCTCGAAGATTACAGGGGATATTTTCCTGACTATTCGGCATGGAGCAATGAACTTTGGTGCTAGTTTTGCTGCGAATCTATCCGGCCCTGATGATAAAACCTGGTTTCTCCTGCAAACCATATCGTTTGCCTTGAACGAAGCTTCTCGTCTATTTTTGTTGTAGTGGCGTGACTATTTTTCGCTGGCCACACTAAGGTTTTTCCTGACTAGTTCATGAATGGGGGAAGCCTCTTCATTCTATTCAGCCAGTTAGTAGGTGTTAATGGCTGATGTGGTTGGTTTGCTGTGCGGATGTTTCTATACGTGGGCATCTTCCTAGGATTTCTACCGAAGTTTAGGAAGGCTGGCGATGTTTGAGTACTAGCATGCACAGAGGTATTCATGGCAAAGGCTAGTTCGTGTAGATGGATATCCCAATCTTTGTGATCTTCTTTTACAAAGATTGAGATCATGCCTTTGAATGTCCGATTTACCCGTTCTACAGGGTTTGCCTGTGCATGATACGGTGCTATCAGCTGTTGCACTATTCCGAGTTCGTCAAGTCGCTATTTGACTAACTTATTGGCGAACTCGGTGCCATCGTCGGAGATTAAAATTCGGGGCAACCCCATTTGAATACAACTAGCTCTTCTAGCGCCTTTATTATTGTTTGCCCCGTTGCCTTTCGGAGTGGTCGAAGCTCCACGTACTTGGTGAACAGGTCTTCGAAGATCCATAGATATTTGTGTTGACCCTTACTGGCCGGAAATGGGCCCATTATGTCAGTGGCCACGCTCGTCCATGGCCCTTCCACATTCCTGTGTGTCATCAAACCTGTTGGTGCTCTCTGGAAGACTTTGTATGACTGACATTCTGGGCAGTGTTTAATATAGCTGTAAATATCTCGCCTCATCCCTGGCCAGTAATAGTTTCGAGACACCTTGTCTAGTGTTTTATCAACACCAAAATGTCCGGATGTCGGTGTATTATGATACTCGAACATTATCCACTCTCGGTCTTTGGAAGAGATCGCAATCTTCCAGTCGTCTTCCTCGGGGCCTAGTATGTCCCAATAGACGTTTGGGCGATGTTTTAGTAGTATATTGTCCTTAATGCACCAGTCTGGATATTCCTCTGGGCATTTTCGAATTCGCTTACTTTTCTTTCATACCAGCTATCTCGCTCTACAGCGGTGATGATGGCTGCTGGTGATGATTCCATGGTAGGGGGACGTGAGAGCGCGTCTGGCACCTTGTGCAATGAGCCTTTTCGGTGGATGATCGTCATATTATAGGCTTGCAGCGCTGTGGCCCATCTCGCTAGCCTGCCCGTGGGGTTTTTTAGCGTATGCAGCCATTTTAGGCTACTAAGATCCGTGATCACTGTGAATGTTTCTCCCAACAAATAGCCTCTAAATTTCTCGACGGCCCATAGTACCGCGAGGCAGTCTTTCTCGATACCCGTGTAATTTACCTCTGCCTTTGTTAGTGTCCTGCTCGCATAAGCGATAGGGTGTTCTTCATCGTCCGTGTCTTGGCTAAGCACGGCACCGAGGGCATAATTGCTGGCATCGGTTTGGAGTATATAGGGTCTATTTTGTATGGGGCGCGCTAACACAGGTGCTTGCGTTAGCAAGATATGCAGTTGGTTAAATGCGTCTTCATGGGGTTTGTCCCAGTGCCATCTCACGTTTATCCCCAATAGCTTGCTTAAAGGTGCTTTTACGTCCGCTAAAGATTTAATGAAGCGGGCGTACCACCCTACCATGCCAAGAAAAGTTGTCAGCTGTTTAATGTTCTTAGGTGGTGGATATTCCGTGACGGGCTTTAGTTTGTCGGGGTCCGTACGCAGTCCGTCTTTGTCTACCACATATCCTAAGTAGCGTGCATCCTGGCAACAGAACTCAGACTTGTCCTTATTGATTTATAGTCCAACCTGTTTAAGGCGAGCCAGTACCGCTTCTAATTGCTGAGTGTGTTCCTCGAAAGTGCTTGTGGCGATAATGATATCGTCCATGTAGACAAACACGCAGGGTTGCCACTGCGATCCGAACACGACATCCATGCCGCGTTGGAAGCTGGCTGGGGCTTTGGTTAGCCCATATGGAATCCTCGTGTATTGAAACAGCCCTTTCTGTGGGACTGCGAAGGCAGTTATTTCCTTGCTTTCGTCATCTAAAGGAATCTGGTGATACGCTTGGCTCAGATCTATCTTAGAGAGATAGCGAGCGTCACAATAGGACGTCCATGTGAGGAAGAGGAAATGCATCCTTCTTCGTCAGCTGGTTAACTGTCCTGTAGTCAATACAGAATCTGATGTTACCGTCTTTTTTCGGCACGATGACCGGACAACTATTCCACGAACTTTCCGAAGCTTCGATAATTCCTTCGGCGAGAAGTCTGTCGACTTCTGCGTGGGCCTGTTTTAATAGTTTGTCCGGTATACGGCGGCGCAGGCGCTGTTTAATAGGCCGGTATCCTTGTACGTCTATATGGTGAGGGGGCATCTATGCAAGCTTCAGTGTCCCTGTGTATTTTCGTATCAGCTGATCCAATAGCTGATTCAGTTGCTGCCTCTGTTTCTGCTCTAACCGGGCGACACCGTTCACTACTACTAAAGCCGTGATGGCTTGTACGTCGTTATTCACACGAGTCACGAAGTGTCTCACTATGTTTTTCGGCGTATGCCAGGTCGCTTTGGCGAAATTAATCGTCATTTCTAACTGTATCAATATATCCATCCCTAGGATGATATCATACGTTAACAAGTTAGACACTCTGAAACGCGTCGAAATTTGTTACCCATCTATTTTCAGAAGGAGATCTATTGCTCCGTCGTTAGAGCAGATTTGGCCATCTGGCAGCTGCATAAACGATGTGACTGGTATGATGGCGGTTTTCACTATCTTTGCAGGAAGTGGTCCAATATACGAATCTTTTGCCCCCGGATCGACTAATACTGGGAATATTTTTCCTAATAATTCGATGTTTAGGAAAAAAATTAATGTGTAATCAATAGGTCGGGACTGTTGTCGCAGTGCTGTCTTCATATGTTCTAGCGTTTGCCACTACTTATAGATTGGCCTTGCCCATGTACGCGCAGATCCGCATAATATCCCAGGTATTAACTTCAGTACATCTGCCGCGGGAATGCTTAGACTCTCGCAAGTCTCCTCTAGCCTTTCAATAAATTCCGCGACATCTTCTTGCGGCGTTCCCGAATACTTTACGCTCCACTGCCTAAGCAGCTGGCCTGATCGCGTTTCTTTAAGATATGTACTGTCCAGTGACCTGCTCTTTGCGTTAAGTGTGTGTGGCAGAGATGGTGCGGATTCTTCTGCCTGTTTGTTGTTTTCTCGGGCTGTGGGGGCAGGTATTTCTGGTGGTGGTTGTTGCATATTTGCAGCGTATTGCTACATCCATAAGTGGTAAGGGTCACTGTCGGTCCTGGTCCATGGTCCTGGTAGATTATACCACGGGTGTACCATGGTTTCTGGTATTTTCTCCGCATCCGGCAGATTTGTACTGTGGGCTCGTGGTGATTACCATTGGCCCATATTATATCCACTGAACGGGGTGTTCATAAGGAAACACCATGTCGGTGTCGTCGTGACAGATTTCGTTTGTGGGCTCTGTTGAGCTGCAGCGTCCTGCGCTTCTACGCTGACAGCTGTCGCGTTGTTATCTTTCGTCTCCTCTGTCTTATTTAGTTCTGTGGAGTTCAGAATTTTCGATATTTCCGAGATGTCTGGGTGAATTTCATCATTCAACTCATTCCACTCGGCAGTGTTTCCGAAGAGGCGTCTCAGCTCAAACCTGACTAATCTGTCGCGGAGAGCTTCCGTATTATCCTGTGTTACGATATTGTGCTGCCTCGTTTCTTGGGCCAGCTGCTATGGCGTCATAATCGTGAAAAGGCTGTTTAATCTTTTTTCCTCGTCGGCTAGTGCCTGACTTGTCGACGGTTTAGCCTCCATTTCTTTAAGTAGGCATGTCCGTAATAAAAGAAATTCAAATTATGTAAATCTAGTTTATGTATGATTTATTATACAATCCTAGATTAAGAACGTGTTTTTATGACCTATTGTTGTGTTCGTTTGTATACGCGTCTAATTAGCTGGTGATCGCTGATTTACAAGGTTCGATAAAAACGTCTATCTATGTTTATTTTTATATTAATTTATAACTATCAGTCTTTTTCTTTTTATTTTTTTTTCTAATAGTTAGTCTATTTATATTACAGATAAAAAAAATAATTGTTAGCATAATCTGTTAAAATGTCGTTTTGTTATCCTTTATTTCTTGGCTTTATTTTTTTTCTCAACCTTATTTTATTTATTTCTTATTGCATTTCTGTCTCTGGACCAAATAATCGTTGGTTGAGGTAAGCATTTGTTTTATTTCTTTCTATTTTTAGTTTTGATTATTATTATTAGTTTATTTATTAATTATTAATTAACAACATTTATTCATTATTAATACTATTATGTCTATTATGCAGGTATTATTGTGATTTAGAAGTGTGAAGGTTCTTATGATGTTTAGTGAGCTGGAGCAATATAAATGAAAAAAAAGTACTAGAAAAATTTCAACAACAAAAAATGTTGAAGTTAAAATAGTTTAATTCGACATTCCTTTTGTCTCTACAAGTTTATATAAATTTCAAAAAAAATTTTAAAAGTTTTTTTTTTGATTGTTTATGCAAAAATTATTTTTTTTTATTATTTATCAATTTCTATGATTAAGTAGTGAATTTTATGTCCTCGTTTGTCTTCTGCTTAGTTATTTTAAAGATGACTTCTATTGTTGAAAATTTTTCTCAAGTGGTATATTGTTTATTTATTTATTTATTATTGTTATTATTATCCTGATTGTTACTATTTACTTTGACGTTAATTGATCCTGCTGCTGCTTCACTAACTTCCTTATTTTTATGTCTTGATATTGGTTGTTTATTATTATTAAATTATTAGTTATTAAATTATTTATTAATTATTATTTGTTATTTGTTATTTAATTAATAATCGTGTGTCAGTTATTACACTGAGCAATATATAGTGTCCCTCGCTGGCAAAAAGAAAGAGTTTAAAATTTGCTTGATGTATATATCTTTTGTATATATTGCTTAAAGACTTTGTTTATTTATAGTAAATTTATTGATGTTTGTTTTTATCGTTAATTAATAATTATTCTATTTATAAATCACTTCTATATATTCTCTATGGCTTCATGCTGCTAAGATTTTACAATCCTGTGTCGACGTACCTTGTTGTTACTTTACCTTGTATAACTACAAACTTACCATATGAGTTTTATATTTTGTAATATTCCTTATATATTTAATTATTATTTTTCCTGCAAAAAGAAGTTGTGTAAATGGCTTACGGTTATTTTTACTATGATCGTTAGGTTTTTAAACCAAAAGAAATTATATATCCTGATTGTGATGGTCACAGAGTTGTTTAGTTGCTTATTTATTTATTCAACCTCTTTATTTATTATAAATTAATTTATATTATACTTGATTCGTGGTCATGCTAACTTCTTATTAAACCCTTGTTTTTCTTTTCTTAAAACTTACCTTATGACAGAAACGCACTTTTACTTATACATAAATCTTTATACAACAGTCATATTAACTTCACACTGTGCAATTATTAATTATTTGTTAATCACTTGTTCAGCTTCCAATTCTTCTATTAATCATCAAGATATTTTACAGTAAAAGCGTGATATTTTATACTTGATTCTGTCTGGCTGTAGGTTGCATGTGACAGAAACAACGTGTGATTTCAAAATTACTCTTAAAGTATTTTTATAAAAATTTATAATTATTAATGAATATTTGTTCACGTTGATATTCACTATTGCTGTAGTTGTCACCAATTTAATGCCCTTAGTTTGGTCAGAAAATTCCTTTTCTTTCCCATACATTTGACACTTTCAAAATTTTCACCTATATGTACTTCACTTGACATATAGATTATACGTATCATCAATACTTGATACAGCAGACAGGTATAAATTTTTGTACTTATTAAAATCACTGACACTTTCACTGGTTTATATCAAGTATTATAAAATGCTATAATAAGGAAGCATGTATTCGCTGGAATTTTCGCTGATCGCTTTAACTTGCACAGTAATGATTTATGCAACATACATACAGACAAACACTTATATAACTTATTATTATATGTAAAAACACTGGAATGCACATCTATTATTTAAGTTATTGTGTATCTATCCTCTTCCTACTATTCAAATTTCTATCTATTCAAAGGAAATAGATTGTCTCAGCAATTGTTCATTTTAATGCCACTTGTATGGCTACTTGAGAACCTGTTTTCTTCATTAAGTTTTTCCTGGCGAAATTTGTTCTTTTCACTAAATGTCTTCAAATCTTCATTTTCTATATAGGTATGGTTGTACTAAACTGCATCTATCTCTCTGAATTGGGGAATTTAGCTTTTTTCTAATGTTTTTATGTCTATCAACATCCACATATGTACTGTCAACTATATAGCGTATCAGCTGACAGCTGGTACTGCTTAATCACATAGGCTTACTATGCCAGTATGTTTTACTTAACTTTGTTGAGCAGTTTCTTTTTTTCAGGGACATTTGTCACTAGCTTCTTCGAGCTAGTGAGCTGGAAGTGACAGGAAGAATGACAATCTTACACTGTTCAGAGATTGAATTTATGTGCAAAATATGTATATAAGAAACGTTAAAAGAATGAATTGACATGAAATATAATACAGAAAAATAAAACAGATATAACAAATATTATAAATAATTTTATATGGATTTATGAAAAGAATTTCAATAAATATTTATATCAGTAGTATATATTTTATATATGGCAACATGCAAATATGACATAATGAGACAACATTTAATTAAATTATTAAGCCATTTAAAATTATATCATTCTAAAAGAATTTATGTACGGCAATATATATTCGACGGGGACAATATTTTACTTAATATTTCTGTTTACTATCCTTATAGTTCATATGACGCTTGTGCCGTTTACACCGGCCGCGTCTGCTACACGCAACGGCGCTACTGCGCATATTCGTGCGCCGCTCTCCAACATGTCCGTCTGTACTTGCCGCGTGGCGTATTACACGGCGCGCTCTTACTTTTCATAATCATATCACTGCTTTCGACCGCGACTCTGTTTCCGCACTTTCTATCCGGAAAAAACTTTGTTTTATATAATTTTGTACGACGGGCCTCACTTATTGGACGCCATTTTATAACCCGACTTTCGCGGGTTACTTACCTTAATATCTCACGTGGCGTGGACGTCGCTGGAACGAGAGAACAGGGAACTAGGAACTAGGAACGCGAAAGAACGAGTCTAATTGGTTAACAATATATGATCAATTATTTATTATAACTCGCGCATCACACATTCCTTACTCTACGCGTTAAAAATCGCTTCGCAATTTACAGTTAACATTATAAGTGGACAAGGATAGATACGGTAGGACAGGGGGAGGGAGAAGGGGGGACGCGGTATAGCCTACAGCTAGACGCTCGCGCGCACGCGGCTACGCTACGATGGCGCGCGCTCACAGGGCGACGCGCACTTTACTCATTACAAATTACTTAGAAGGCTACTTGCCGAAGGGTCCTCGGCGCCGCTGCTTCCTCTTAATCGCGTGGCTTCCTCTCGTCCGGGTGGTGCCTTCGTGCTTCCTTTCTCTCTCTCTCTCCTTCACTCTCTCTCTTTCTCTCTCTCTCTTCTGTGCGGGGCTATCTTCCCACCTTCCTTTCTTCTCATTTTCTCGCTGAGCCTTCAGGCCCAGGGGCGATGCTGGTTCGGGACGACCGCGGGGACGGTCGTGGATCAAGCGTTGCTGTTGAGGTCGTCGTCGACGTATGCACGACTGGCGCATGGGAACGATCGGAGTACGGGTGGCAACCGAATCTGAGAAGAGCTCGATAGTTTTGGTGACAACTCGACTCAATACGTCAGATCTCCTCGACGGCTCGGGGAAGAAGAAGGAGAACTTCCTTTCTTTTCGCTTCCTTCATCGTGGACGAACGTCGCGCACTCGACCGGCCATTTGGTCGGTATATATCTGTATAATGCAATTGTACTTATGTAGAAATTGAACTGTTCGCATTATAAAGCAGGATGATGCCTGCCACTGTGTGTAAGTTTTTGCGTTCATAGTAAAGAGTATCTTAAATTATATATATATATATATATATATATATATATATATATATATGTGTGTGTGTGTGTGTGTGTGTGTGTGTGTACAAATGCATATGTTTATTATCGTCATTAACTAAAGAAATAAATAAGCGTTACAATTAAGGTTTCGGACAGGGTAGGATATTACAATATAATAGTGTATATTAACATGTGCTTATATGTAAGAATTCGAGGAGGGACGGATATTACATCCCCACCCTTAATCGGAAGCACGGGGCAATGCGCCTCCTTTTTCTGTGCGATGACCTGCTGCCTGCAGTTGAAGTTCTTCTCGTATCTCACGAATTGTGCGACGCAACTTTGCCGGCATTGTTCTCGAAGACCATGCAGATCTATCTGTTTGGGGTCCGCCAATGGACGCCATGCTCCACGATCTCGGAGGTTCGTCAACCCTCACCGGTGCTTCGCCATTTTTAGGTGTAGGCGCTAGTTTGCTCGCATATAATAGTCGATTTGTAATGGAGCTTAAAATTTTTCCTAGCAGTTTAAAACTCCATCCGTAGATGTCGTATAGCTAATATCCGTGTATACCCGTATTTATCATTTTTGACAATATCTGAAAAATTAGTATGATCATGAGTATGCCCGCGGAGGCGCTTCCGAATGTCAGGAAGTGCGCCCAAATTTCATTTAATTTTGACTCAGTTAATTCCTTTATATCTTCCATGTTGACTAAATTTCCGTAGTTCATCTGGCACTGGTACGTGCTTTCCCCTTGCAGCATCCGCGTCAGGTCTTCCAGAATAGCTGGTTTCATAGACGGCAAGCTTATTTGTTCCTGGAAACTTTCTAGTTCTACCTTGGTGTAAATGCCACTGTCTGCTATGCCATTGATGTCTTCGTATTTCCAAGTTCGTTTGGTCATAGGTCGAAGTATTTGAGGCGATGCGCTCCTTATTGCATGTGGGGTAAACTGCAGCCAACTTCCATCGATCTCCATCATTGTTGGTAAGATAGTTGTGCAGTCTCTGCTTCTTTTGTATGTGGCTACTACATGCGTTCTGGGTTTGATAAAAAGTGACTCATTATTACATTTGACCAGAAGGTCGTGAAAATAGGTTTCCTCTCGGCAGATTGTACATTGTACCTCCCTGCACTGAACTATATGGGTCACTTCTGTAGCTCGGTATGCTGTGTAGCCTCTGGTCTGGATGATGGCCATTGCGAATTCGTCTGGCGCTGCGTCAGCCAGGTGGATCAAGTTTTGGATTGTTTGACATTCCGAATTGCACCTGTGGATCAAGATGTCGTTATACAGATCATTAAATTGTACCTTCACGTGTCGAAAGAAGTATGAAATCTTCGTGTTAAAATATGCATTGATTAGGATATTTTGGGGCTTCATTTCCCTTCTGGTTGTAAATTTTATATTAACCGGGTTTTCCCTTATGAACAATCTTTGTTGTTCCGTTTGTTTTAAGTGAAACCCGCACATATATACATCACCAGTTGTTGCCAGGCCAAAATGTTTTCCATCCGACGAGTTTCCAAAGTAGATCGACGGTGCTTCGTGAGCATTTTCGCTGACCTTGACACCCACTCCTTGATATAGGACGACGTATTTGTCGAAATTACATTTCTGCTTTGGTGTGGCCGTCCAAAAGTTCTGTGTCTCGCTTGAGTCTGTGCATTGCGCTGCGTATCTACAGCGCGTACCCTAGGGTAAAATTATCTCACCTTGCTCCTTCATTATCGGCCAATAATAATTTTGACGGATGCAGTTGTATGTCTTAGTGACACCTTTGTGACCGTTAATAGGGGACTCGTGTGTATCGACTATTATAGCTGGGCGCGATTCCGCATCTGGGATCGCAATTAGATTCTTGCAAATAATTATTTTAGTTGGACTATCGTCAAAATATCGTTTTAGAACGTTAACTATCGTATCCCAAGCTATATCGTCCATGTCCACGGTCTTCGATATCCTAAAGGATCTCAAACTCAGCGTGTCACAAACATCCCTTAGCGACGCGATACATTCTGTTAATATGTCGACGTCGGTGCATATGCGCATGTTTTCTTTCACGACTAGGGCCATGAATGCCTTATTTTTCGTCCTTTCGTCCTGCGTTACTTTTACTCGACCTAGCATAACGTCTGTGATCGAGACCAATAGATTTTCTACGAGAAGTGAGTTCGCACCTGAGCAAACTGGTTCATTTTTTTGTGTGACATAATAAGCGATATTGTCACTGTTCATTAAGAACAAGTCGCGTGATTCTACAATATTAGGCGTGACGCGATTTCTTTGTTCGTTTATTTGTCTATTGAGTTTGTACTCTACCGCGCGAGGATCAAAAACCTCTGTAGACGGTTCAAACGAATACGAGTTGGTTGGTTCTGCAGTTGTGATTTGGAGGTGGGGATCGAAATCGGGGGTTCTATCTGTTTGGATTTGCGTGATTGATTCATCAGAGTTTTGGATAGAAAATTCTCTTGGAGGAGAGGGTGAGCGTATGGTTTGTCGGTTTTCAGAAAACAATTGGTCGGAGTATTCGTCGTTGATTCGGGGAGAGAGAAAAGGTGGGCTTGAGAATGTGAGGTGTTTAGGAGTTGAAGAGCGTGACTGTAGCTTTCGTAATTGTTCTGGTTGGTCATTCTTCATTGAGGCATTACTGTCTGCCGTAATTTCTTCTTCCATGGGTCTCTGCGGTGAGTGTGACGTTTTGCGTATCTTCGGGCTTTTCTTTTCCTTGCATGTAGGCGAATAGATCTCTGATGATGACGACGAAAACGTTTCTCCGCGACTTCTTTTCTTTGTCATATTCACTTCCATCTCTGCCTTTGTGTCCCCTTCTTTTATTTCCGGTGGATTTCGCGAGAATGCGTCGGCAACATAATTTGTCTTCCTTGGCAAGTAACTAACTTCGAAATTATAAATGTCCGTTAGCTTGAAATACCATCGTTTCAGCCTGGACGTTGCGTCTTTCATCTTATGGAGCCACATCAAAGGTTTGTGGTCTGTCACGAACGTGAATTTCCTCCCGTATATGCAGTAGTAATTGCAGAGTCCCAAGAACTGCCGAATAATTTTCTGATTCTTCGGTACCGAGAAATCGTTGACTGCCGACAGTTTTTTCGGGTCCGGCCGGATACCGAAAGGAGATATAATATGACCCAAAAAATTTATCTTTCCCCTGTAGAATTTGCATTTCGGCGGATTTAGTCTGAGGTATGCTGCTTCTAATTTTCTGGCGAGTCCTAAATACTTCTGGTCGTGTTCCTCTATTGTCTTAGCTGCAATTATTAAGTCGTCTATGTACGCAAATGCGCCATTTCTTTGATTTTCAATGTTGTTTAGAAGCATCAGGAAGGCTGAGGGCGCGATCCTCAGACCAAAAGGCATTCGAATGAAATGGAAATGACCGAATGAGGTGCTGAATGCAGTTTTCTTCTTATCTCTTTCTTCTAGGGGTATCTGGTAGAAACCAGAGGCCAGATCCATGACTGAATAATATTTAGCGTCGCCTAGCTGTTCCAATAGGTGTGTGATGTTTGGTATAGGAAAGGGGAATGGCTTTATTTTCTCGTTTAACTTTCTAAAATTGACGACGACACGCCATTTTTTTGTCCGTCCTTCTTCTCACGTTTAGGGACAACCCATGGGGCTATTGTATGGTGAATCGCTCGCTTCTATGATACCGTCTTGTAGAAGTTTGTTCATTGTTTCTCTGACAACTTCTTGTAATTTTTGCGGAATGGGGTATTGTCGTACATTGACTGGTATTTGATTGTATATTTCTATCCGGTGCGTTATCAGGGACGTTCCTTGAAGCGGTTCTGGTTCTAGGTAATATATTTCTGACGTCTTCTTTATTAGCGTTTCCATCCCATCGTACAATTTGTTCTCTAAACCGTCTGTGTCTATTTCTCTTAGTATACGGTTGGCGCGGATTCTTGCTCAAGGTACAGACTGCTATATTTTTCCGTTCGTTTTTAGCATCTTTCTTAAATTTCCCTTCTGACTCGCAATCATTGATTTCCTCCATTTCGTTCATGTCTCCTCCTAAGTTTTCGGACATAGATTTCATGTAGTCTTCTATCTCTTTGAACAGTATCAGATATTTCTCGAACATTGACGCCTTCATTTATCAGGTGTTTCTTGGACTTCTTCAGCCCGTCGAGGCTCTTTCCTTATTACGTACATTTTTAGTGTTTCCACGTCTTCTCTGTTCATTTCGAAACTAATAAATTCGTCCCCTTCGCACGGGTATTCTTCGGTACCGACGCTGTGGTTCGGTTTACGTTCTCACGGTGCGACTAATATTTCTTCAGATTCCTCAGATTCTGTCGAGGTGATTGATTCGGTATTCCTTTTTTCATTGAGCGCTATTCGCATTTTATTATCATTGCAGTTCAATAGAATTAACTCAGAAGCCGTTGCGCGTGACATTTCTGTGTCCAGAGGCTTTCGGGCGTGGTACCTTCCATCTACTTTCTTAAGTTCAGCAAGTGACGCAGAGGCCGTTGTGCGTGACATTCCTTTGTCCAGAGGCTTTGGGGCGTGTTCACTTCGCTCGAGTTTTTTAAACATCATTTCTTTGTTATTTGAGTCAGCGCTTTTAATTGTTTTATTCTCCACACCTTCGACAGTCTTCTTATCTTTACTCGCGGGATGTGCGTCGTTTACTTGAACGTTCTCAGGGGATATTGTCTACCTACAGAAAATTATATCTTCTTGTAAAAAGGGCAAGCACACGATTCCAAATTTGAGCGCATGCTCCTCATAGCTAATATTAGTTTCCATGTTGTTAAAAAAATCGGATCCTAGGAGTACTTGATTTTTCAATAGTAGGTTGTCTCTTATAATACTGAATTCGACATCCGTGCCGTATAAATTGATCTCGCACAGGCCCATGGCTTCCTCGTCTGCTCTAGTGAAACCTATCAGGATTGGCGGATTATCGAATCTATATGCCATGACGTCACCCTTTATTGCTGAATACTTAATCAGATTCGGTTCGGCTCCCAAATCTACCATGGCGGTAACCTGTGTGTCCTTAAAATGCTCGGATGATAGACACACCGTCGGTATCTTTTTTCCTTTATTGCCTAAGGCAAAGACTCGTCTCTCGTCGCTAGCACGTTCATCGGGTGCTTCGCGGTGTTGCTCGGCTCAGGTGCACCTGCGTCCAGGCCGGTGCGACCGTTTCCCTGATTCTCGCGGTCTCTCCGCTCGTTCTACCACTTCCTGGCACGACAGTTCTCAATTTTGTGGCCGTACTTCTTGCAATATTGGCAAGTCGGCAAGACCGGACCTCTATCATATGCGGTGCCTGGCCTACATTGCCTTTGATCATAGCCGCGCTTGGTCTGTGCTGGCGAGCACTGGTCGGACTGCGAATAGTCATAACGACGTTCGTGTTCGCGGCTTCTTGAGTCCTGGGTTCTAAACTCGTTGCGCGTGATGGGGTTACTATGGTGTCTCTGTTCCTTATTATCGTTCCGGTTGTCATGAGAATTAAATCGGTCGCGGTAGTATCTGCGCTCGTATTCTACAAATGTATTACCTGGTGTTGATCAAGCACTCGGCGCGCCATGTTTCTCGCGGTCTTTCTCCATTTGTTTTTCCGCCGCTATGGCCTCGTCGATTATAATGCCGAGTGGGCACCCCTCTGTGTTTTTCATCCGGAGCCGCAGGTCCGGGTCTAGACCGTCCATAAACGCATCCAAGATGTCTTCCTTTATTTCTTAGATCTCCTGTGCACTAAGTTCGATACCGCGTTTAATTCTTTTTCGGTCAAACAGTGCGTCCCGTATGTCTAGCATCCGATTTATGTATGCTAGCATAGGTTCATTATAGTATCGTCTTGCGTGCGCAAGTTTCCCACGAAGGTTATTTAACGTTTCGATGGGTTCGAATATCTGCTTTAGTCGATCGGAAGGTCCCATAAGTTGCTAAATTGTAGGGATTCGACGGCTGTGCACGTATGGGGAGTAAATTTATTTTTTAACATAGTGACTAAGTATGTTTCCAAATTCGGCGGCACTGAGCCTACTGCCATCCTGCACGCCCTAAGAAACGCAGTTAGATTTGTACCATTGAAGCGCGGCACGTTATTTAACGCCTCGTTTATGCAAACGGAAATCGAGACATCTGGGCTCTGCAGCTGGCCTGGCGCTGCTTCTGTTCGGGAGTAGGACCTTGGGATTTAGTCCGGGTTTCGTAGATTCCTTTGTGCATTCGTGAATCTAGACGGGTTGTTTACTGAAATGACGCTATTTATTCGACGCGTGACGGGTGGATTTTGTGGGTTTGCCTCCACCACGGTATTTAAAGTGGATTCGTATAGTTGTTCGAGCGTTTCCTCGATCTCTGCATGGCGTGCTCGCTCTTCGTCAAGTTGCTTCTGCAGCAAGTCCGCGCGCTGTTTCTGCGGTAAAGATTAGCTGTTCTTCCCTTTTCCTCAGTCTGTCCTTGCGTTCTTCCAGTTCGTGGACCGTGTCCTCCAGCTCTGCAGCTGGCAGCTGGTTTTTGTACGCCATTTTGATATTGGTGTTATTATTTGCGTTGGCACTTATTTTGTTCGGCGCGTTACCGGCTAATAATCCTTATATCTGTACGATTACCGATGGTTTCCCTGTTAGTCAGTACTATTACCGACGTTACTTTATCTTTCGGTGTGTTATCGACGATTTGCCAATCGATTGGTGCTGTTACCCACAGTTACTTTATATGTTCGGCGCGTTGCCGACGATTTGATTTTACTCGTAGATGTGTTATCGACAGCTGTTGCGGTATGTGTCGATCTATTACCGACCGTTGAGGTATTCTTCCGTTAGTTACCGATAGTTGGGCCTGAGAGGTTACTGACAATATTCAAAATTGTTACGTGTTTTCGGAAATGTATCGAAAAAAGGGGCCAAAAAGTGATAGGCTCAGAAATAAGTGGTGACAAAGAGGCAAACATTTTTTATGCGCAAAAGTACGTTCGTGTATATGTAATAAATAAAAAAAAAATGGTTATAAGTTTCAATTTAAACAAGATGAGCGTATGCCTTGTTCAAGCAATAAGAAGAAATGGTCTACCGACTCAAGTAAACCGCGAACTACCAAAGCTTGTTATGATTAACTGAGTATTTGTAGACGATCTCGTCCTTTGAAAGAATAAGGAATACCGATATTTTCTTTGGAAGTTCATTCAATAAAACACGATTTCTCTCTCAAAGGAAAAAAAGGCAAAAATTTGTACGAAGAGGAGGAAGAAAAAGGGGGAGGAGGAAAAAAAATTCTCTGCGCGCACTATTCTTCGAATGAGCCGAGGAGTAAAAAAAAGATGTGCGTGTAATTTCTTTTTAGACAGGAATATAAATTGTGCTGGGTTCTGGCTTGGCCAATTTATCAAAAATTTAACAAGGGTATATTTTACGCGCAATATTTCGTTCAAGATTTCTAATTTATAAATCGTAGAAAAAGATCAAAAATAGTTTATAAAAAAAAATCCGTCATTGATATTTATATAAAATTATGTGATGTAAAAATTTAATAGATGTATATTTTATATGAAATGTTCGTGTATGGTTTTGTAAATTGTGGAGGAGAAAATAAAAAATTTCCTAAGGAAAAAAATGAACCGTTATTAATATTTCTTAAACTTATTTTCGATATTGCGATTTTCAAATTAAATCAAATTAAATCAAAAAAATCATCACAGACAATAATTCAGTAATTTTTTTCGAAAAATATTCAGTTGAAATCGTTCGCAAATTAATTCGTTTCAAATTCTTATGCCTTAAAATCAGTCCACATAATCAAAAGAAAATTTTATATTATTTTTTCATAAATGTAAAATATGTATTCTATATAAGCATATATATGTGCATAAATACCTTCATTCAGTTGTCCAATATCTTTGAAGGTGTTTTATGTTTAGTGATTTATTTATATTTTCGTTACGCATGCATGTACGCCTGCATACGTGTAATTGGTACACATAAAGAAGGACAGAGATTTATCTCGGTATATCAGGATAAAATAAAATTTGCCTTTAAAGCCGCTGGTCCAAACAATGAATGAAAGGAAAATATTCTTATAATGTGGCAAACAAACGAAAATATAAATTTATAGAAAATATAAACTGGTTTGATTTAAATTGGAAGGGATTGCATTTGACGCAAAAAAAAAAATAATTCATGGTTTCGTATAAAGTTTGATTCAGATTTTTATAAATCAAAGAGTCGAAACGACAAAAAAAGAAGAGACAAAAAAAGGTAAGGAGGAAGGAGAAGAGGAGAAGGAGGAAAAGACAAAAAATATATATATATACCGTGCATGTATATTGTGAGATATTATAAAACTTCGCAAAGAAATAATTCCGTTTCTTTCATAGAACACATAAATGACTATCCCGCAAATTTCAAAGAGTTACTCGATCTCGCAAACACGGCTTCAGGCAGCAACTGGAGAAAGAACGGATGTCTCGAGGCGGTGACTTCAACGCATGTAGAGGCAGAGACAGCAAGTTTGCGAAAAATAAGCGTACAAATGTCCGACGGTTTTATATTACGGAATTTTATGTTAGATGCATGCACTGCAGTGACACACTCTCTATAGAAAGATTTATTTTATTACGATCATAATTTATTTATTTATTCTCGATAATTATTTTAGACAATTTCAAAAAGGAGAGTTCAAGAGAACGAAATGATAGAGAACGTTCGCAGAAGAGGAAAGAAAAGAAAAATCCAATAACGGTAAAGGTTCTCCGAAATTGTATGTATATGTAAATTGCAAAAATTATATATCTTTTGTTTATTCAACAAAGAAACAAAAATCGATCAATTCGTCAAAAAAGGGGAAATGCAATCGAAGAAAAAGAAAAAAGAAATGATTTCGATCTGTGAAATATGTATATATGTATATTTTATTTATTAAATATCGTATTCAATATTTATTTATATATTCGTTTATTAAACAAAGAGAAAAATATTTATTTCATCAAAGAAAATATAAGCAATTTACATCACAATTTAAATGATTTATATAATCGGAAGTTGTGTTCAAAACAGAATTTGAAATGAACCAAGTTTATATCTGGAAACCTCTATATTTCTTCATATTAAAATGCAAGAAGAGAAAGGCAAATCTTATTTAAGATTTCAAAGATGCTTTTATTTAGATAAAATAGGACGGAAAAAAATTGTTAAAGGCGTAAAACAAATATATATATATATATATATATATATATATATATATATATATATGATCCTGGTTCGATTTTATTTATCGTGTTTAGCAAGAAGTTATTTATAGTTTGTAGTACCATCGACTAATTTGATTGATCATTCAAAATATAAACCTTGTAATTACAAGGTTTATATTTTGTAAGAATTACTAATTTATCGTCGTCATAATCATCATCGTCATAGTATATTTTCAACAACACTTTTCTATTAATAATAATTAAAAATTATGTGTAAAGAATGAAATGCCTTCTACAAATATATATGTTATTTTATACACTTCTTTCTCTCTTTCTATTCTATGACTTTACTCCTATAATCTAATGTTGGATATTACATCAAAAATAATAAATGACATTAGAAGAGTATTTCTACTAATTGGATCTAATTAATTTTACGAATTAATTAATTATATTTTTTCTGATTTTTGGGGAAACAAAAACAACGACCTTTTTCTTTTTGACCAATAAAAGGCTTATTCATAAAAATAAAAAAAAATGAAAAAATGTACCGAATATAGAAAAAATTTTATAAAAAGAGAATTTATCTTTTTTTGTGTCGAGACAGTAGCCGAGATGAGGAACAGAGAGAAAGTAATTACATTACAAGTTCGTGAAATTTGCGAAATACGTGAGTACGTAGCAATCACGTAATACTTAAATATGTATATAGAAATTTCATTCAACTCATTCGTCAGAATCTTTAAAAATTTAATTTAATTAAACATTTAAATGATAAATGAATAAAAGCATTACAAATAACTAATTTAAATAATCATCTAAACTCTCTATTGATTCTATCAGGCTGTTTGCATTAAATATTTAGATACTCAATTTTACTTGTTATCAAAAAAACGAAGAGAAGATTGTAAAAAATACAAAAGAGAAACAAGTTTACTTAATACAAACTTTCTTAATACAAAAGAAAAACAAATTTATTTGGAACAAACAACCATTCATCTACGAATATTATTTATTTGGAAAAAACGTGTACGTGTATATATATTTATATTTAATACATATATATTATGTTTAATAGAAAAAAGCAGAAAGAAACGAGAATTATTCAATTATCAAATGATAATAAGGATAATACACGTGAACGTACTCTGTTCAAATATTATTATCTTTATTGTAGCAAAAGAAGTCAAGTCGTTTGAAACGAAAGGAAACACAAGAAAAATTATTAACAGATTAAATTAGATTGAATTAAATTAAATTATTTAACAAAAGAAGACAATTCATTTATTTATTCAGAAAGTTGACACATTCAATTGTATTCCATTTATTGATTTAACAGGAAAAAAAACAAATCTGTTTAATTGAACAGAGAAAAACAAATCTAGTTATTTAGATAGAGAAAAACAAATCTATTTATTTAGATAGAGAAAATCAAATCCCACCGCATTGTCACCAAATGTTACGTCCAGGTCAATTATTTAAACTTTACACCGGCGTATTTTTGGTGGGATTTGTTTTTTATTAAAGACTTACCTTGTCTTTATTAGCTTGGCAGCTGTGGCGGGAGCTTCCGAATGGAACGTCGAGCTCGTTTGATCCTTGAATTTCTCGGTGAGTTGAAACGTGTGACGACTTTGGAAGCAGGAAAATATGAAAGTCGAAATAACGAGACACGAGAAAATAATAAAGTAATAAAATCGATGATGGCTGCGGAGCAGTGCACGTGGTTTGTTGCTAACTGCTCGATGTAGTTCTGCGGTCGCAACGGTATTACTGCGCGACAGCTGCGTCAGCGTCTGGAATGGTCACCGGAGATCTTCTTATCGTCGTGTATATATAGTTATACTTCGCCATGTACTTCGCTTATAAGTTATTATAAGTTACATCGAACCTTTACATTACTTTTACGGATTATATTTAAAAGGTACAAAAATGTTTTATAAGAGGAAAATGTTGCAAATGATACGATTTATAACTGTAGGAAATATCGCTTAAATCCGGTAAGTTACATGATTCGATATTTGTTTAAATATTTATAATATTCGTTAGTATTATAACGATAATACTATAATAACAGTAGTATAATAAAGTAT
Source organism: Sycobia sp. Sy_11 (assembly GCA_018907035.1). NCBI lineage: Eukaryota > Metazoa > Arthropoda > Insecta > Hymenoptera > Epichrysomallidae > Sycobia > Sycobia sp. Sy_11. The sequence continues at coordinate 403,834 of JACCIC010000108.1, forward strand.
TATGATAATAGTATAATATTCGTTCTTTTGCTCGTATAAAATGAATAAATAATTATATGAACATATAAATGATTCGATGTTTGTTTGAATATTTATAATTTTCGTTAGTATTATAACGATAATACTATAATAACAGTAGTATAATAAAGTATTATAATAACAGTATAATATTCGTTCTTTTGCTCGTATAAAACGAATAAATAATTATATGTTTATATAATAATAATAATAATAATAATAATAATAATAATAATAATTTATCAGGTATGTGAATAAGTCTTTCCCGTTTTTTTTTTTTCAAATTTTGAGCCTTTATTGTGAAAAAATGGTTACAAATGAATTATTGAAAGTATTGGCCATCGCTAGCTACAACTTTTTCCCATCTTTCTGGCAACATACGAATCCCGTTGCGAAAAAATTCGACCGGTTTGGCCTCTATCCAGTCATCCACCCATTTTTTGGCTTCCTCGTAGGAATGGAAGTGCTGGTCAGCCAGGCCATGCGTCATCGATCTGAAGAGATGGTAATCAGACGGAGCAACGTCTGGACTATACGGCGGGTGGGGTAGGACTTCCCATTTGAGCGTTTCTAAGTATGTTTTCACCGGCGGTGCAACATGTGGGCGAGCATTGTCATGTTGCAAAATAACTTTGTCGTGCCTGTCGGAGTATTGTGGCCGTTTTTCTCGCAGTGCGCGGCTCAAACGCATCAATTGTCGTCGATAGACCTCGCCTGTGATCCTTTCATTCGGTTTCAGAAGCTCATAGTAAACCACACCTAACTGGTCCCACCATATACAGAGCATGAGCTTGGCGCCATGAATATTTGGCTTGGCCGTCGATGATGATGCATGGCCGGGTAGTCCCCATGATTTTCTTCGCTTCGGATTATCGTAACGTATCCACTTTTCATCACCAGTCACGATACGATGCAGAAAACCCTTTCTTTTATGTCGCTGAAGCAGCTGTTCGCAAGTGAAAAAACGCCGTTCGACGTCTCTTAGCTTCAGTTCGTACGGCACCCAATTTCCTTGCTTTTGGATCATTCCCATGGCTTTCAAACGCTTGGAAATGGTTGTTCGGTCAACTCCCAATGCTTCAGCAAGTTCTTCTTGCGTTTGACAAGAATCTTCATCAAGCAAAGTCGCCAATTCTCGATCTTCAAAGATTTGCGGCCGCCCGAAACGCTCCTTGTCTTCCACGTCGAAATCATCGCTTTTGAAGCGTCGAAACCATCCGCGAACACTTGAATCATCGACACAACCTTCTCCATAAGCCTCCTGAAGCAATCGATGCGTCTCGGCAGCAGATTTCTTCAAATTGAACCAATAAAGTGAAACTTCCCGCAAATGACGTCGACTCGGCTCAAATTTCGACATTTTCACGATATCAAAAATTTATGATGCGAAAAAATTTTAACTAATGTGTTAGTATGGAATTGTTGACATATGAATAAGCTTTGATTATGACATATGTAACCATTGAATACTCGCACAGTATTGGTGGCGCCATCTCTTACAAAAAACGGGAAAGACTTATTCACACTCCTAATATAATAATAATAATAATTTGTATAATAATTGTACGTTTGTATAAATGATTATTCGCTTGCGAATATTCATCAACGTTCACATTTATCGCATTTACCTAATTTATAATATTTATCGAATATATGATCGATTTACGCTATGTGGATAAACAAGTAGAATTAATAAATAAAAATTCTAACTCTAAATCTATAGTAACCGAGTGTTTGGACGTCTTTCCAAAAGCTTACAATGAATATATATAATATATATACGTCTTATTTCTTAGTCATAGTTGGTGTATTAGTCTTAATTATTTTTTTATGTTATAATAAACAACAATCATATTAATGTTATTTTTTCCAATTTATGTGAGGAAGAAATTTCGGCATCTTATAATATTTATAGAATTAGAAATTTATGTCTGGCACAACGTCTTATTAATTAATATTACGTACATAAAATTACGATAGTATTAAGAAATATTCTTGCGCGCCCGCAGTGTCAGCGTCTGGCTGCGCTACCGGAGATCTTCCTGTGAATATAACAGTTATAATTGATATATGTTTTATGGCGTATTTTTAAATAGTACAAATAAAGCTTATTAAACATTAATGTTGTAAATAATATGGACAATCTATGTGCGAAGTTTCATGTAATTTCAATGGTTTTTCGACGTCTCTTTGGACTTAAAAGTTGGCATCGCACTGTTAGTTATTTATCTAAATGTCCAACGTTAATAAAGGAACCTTTTCTGCATATTTGACTGTCTGTAATTACAGACGCAGCGAAAGGCTTTGCCTTCTTACAACTTGTTAAGTGCGCGTGTATATACTATTATTATAATTGTTTTTCGTACTAATACAAAAATTAAGTAATTATTGATAATATTTCGTACGTCGTAGGTAAGCTGTCGCAAGGTAAATTCGTAAGCAGTCGTACGACCATGTAATACATTGGTGCAAGGATATATACATATACGTATATATATATATATATATATATATATATATATATATATATATATATATATATATCTGTATAATGCAATTGTACTTACGTAGAAATCGAACTGTTCGCATTATAAAGCAGGGTGATGCCTGCCACTGTGTATAAGTTTTTGCCTTCAGAGTAAAGAGTATCTTAAATTATATATATATATATATATATATATATATATATATATATGCGTTACAATTAAGGTTTCGGGCAGTGTAGGATATTACAATATAATAGTGTATATTAACATGTGCTTATATCTAAGAAATCGAGGAGGGCCGGATATTACACTATTCTCCATAGACAACCAACATTATTTGTCATTGGTTTATATCCATCATTATATTACACTCTTATATCTATTTATATATTATATTTATTTAAAATAATTTAATTGTATTTAGGTCGACTGCCCATATACAAATTAATAAATATTTTTTTATTGGTCTTAAAGTCCAATTAATTCAATCTAAAAATAAAAAAATAAAAATAAAAATAGATAAAAATAAAATAAAAATTAAAAATTAAAATTAAATTAAAAACACCCCCGTCGACGAATCTGAAAATAAAATATTAGTTGAAAAAATTCTTTGTTAGTAAAGTGCAGTCTGACTGTCCCCAACACCTTTACCTAATTGAAGACTTGTCCAACGTTTCGAGCTCGCTAAGGCTCCTCATCAAGGACTCTATTGGAATTGGAATTTTAAAATATTCTGGGGAAAGTATTCTGCTTTTATCTTTTCTGCTTATTTTTTTTAATATTCCTATATTTTCCTTTAATTTTATAAGAAACATATATTGACGGACTTTAGCATATAAATTTTGATTTCAAAAAGTGCGGGAGATGGTTATATCAGTATTTCAACCATTATATAATTATTACATGTTCATTTTGTTCGCAAAATTTCCCTAAGATTTACAAAGCTCCCCGTGCACAAAATTTTATAAAGCAAAATCGAACAAAAACAAAAAATCGAATAAAATTTTATAAAACAAGGAACACAAATTCCCAGCTAATTCCTGCGTAAAGTTGTAAATTTGACCCGGACGTTATAACAGTCTGACTGTCATTATAATTTTAATTTAATTTTTAATTAAATTTTTATTTTTAATTTTTATTTTTATTTATTTTTATTTTTATTTTTTTATTTTTAGATTGAATTGATTGGACTGTAAGACCAGTAAAAAATATTTTCTTAATTTAAATTTATTTATATATTTATCATATTGTATTGTATTTATCCATTCTCTCGCGCGCGTGAGGTAGGACCGTCGGACCTAGTGTGTCCGAGTACATCGAGGTATATACGTTAAATTGCGTAGGCCCCTCGGAGCTAGTGCCTCCGAGCCCCTCCTTTATGTCCAGAGCTAACGTCTCTGTCCTCCTGCTGCACGTTTTCTCATAGGAAAAAGTAGACTCTGAAAAAGGAATGTGTTTCCTTTTTTTCTTTGTATATTTAAAAGTTAAATAAACTTGTATGAAACTGATATAAACTTGTATCAGTTTTTTTTGTAAAGTTGATAAAAGATTTTTTTTTCATATTAAAAGCCAGGCCCCTTTGAGGATAACGTACTCAAAGCGCTCTCTTTCAGCTCGAATTGTACGTAAATTAATTGCGTGTAAAAGAACATGGCATAGACGCCGGCCGAGTTCGAAGTTAGCATGCGCGAATTCCGCGAGCGCGAAGATCGCTTGGCCGAGCGCGAGGCTCGCCTGTGAGTACACGAGGTAGAACTCATGTAACATAGAGTCGTGAAGCCCGATCGAGACGCTGTGATCGACGACCTCGTTGCGCGTTTGGAACGCGCGGAAGCTCGTTGAGTTTTTAGTTGTTGGGGACGATTTCCCAATTCCGACGCCAATGTTGTTAGGCGCGAGATTCATAGATCACACGAAGGTAATTATCGATCGCGATCGGACAGTCACGTTTGGAAAAGGCAACGTAGTATCGGTCAGGGCGTCGCGCAATGTGGTCCACACGAAACGTGTTGGATAGTAGCAGTTGAGAACGAAGATTCTGCCGACATAGTCGAATGTAAGAAGGTAAGGCCAGCCGTTCTCGTCGGCGGAAACCACGCGAAACCTATAGAGAGACACGTTCGCATACCGGTAGAGAACACCAACATTTTTAGTGTTCTAATCGATGTACCCCAGTTGAAGTTCTGCGAAAGGAAAATCGCGCCGTTCACTGATATGGACGAAACCGGGGGGACAAATGCCCGATGCACCGACGAGCGGGATGAATCGCGAACTAAATCGTTACTTGAACCGGACCAACCGTTAATTTGCGCACGCGATACGAGTAGAGTAGAGAGCGTTAGGAAACAGATCCAAGTGACAGACACAAAGTTTGAAAATAGAATCAACGCGATTCGCGAAGAATACGCGGATGTTTTTCATCTCCCAGATGAGATTCTCCCCGCAACAGCGACGAGAGAGCACACAATCGAGTCGATTGACTCTGTTCCTGTAAACGCGCGGAACTACCGATATCCACAAGTGCTGCGCGACGAAATAAGGAGTCAAGTCGAGAAGTTGATAGATGATGGTATCGTCGAACCATGTACATCGCCTTATTGTAGCCCTGCGTGGATCATGCCGAAACGAGCGTCAAGTGATGGCGAAAAAAAGTGGCGCCTGGTGATAGATTTTCGCGTATTTAACGCCAAAACAATCGGAAATGCGTATCCAATCTCGAACATCACGGAGATCATCAATAGTCTAGGTGGGTCTAAGTATTTCAGTACTTTGGATTTAGGCGCAGGCTTCCATCAGTTACCGACGAGCGAAAAGGATCGCGAGAAAACCGCGTTGAAAACTCCTTTCGGGCTATACCAATACACACGAATGCCGTTCGGGCTGAAGAATACACCGGCAACGTTTCAGCGCGAATTGGATACCGTGTTCTGTGGTCTTCAAGGAGATAAAGTTTTCGTCTACGTAGACGACTCTATTATCTTTGCAAATACGCTCGAGGAATACGACGCGAAATTGCGCAAGATCGTAGAAAGATTACACGAAGCAGGGATAAAGCTGCAGCCAGAAAAATGCAGCTTCTATCGCAAAGAATTTGCGTACCTCGGCCACGTCATAAGTGCCGACGGATGCGTTAAACTCTTTAAGTTGCAGTGTTCTGATAGGCTGCGGAGCAGAGCACGTGACTTGTTGCTAATTGCTCGATGTAGTTCTGCAGTCGCAACGGTATTACTGCGCGCCAGCTGCGTCAGCGTCTGGAGTCGTCACCGGAGATCTTCTTATCACCGTGTATATATAGTTAGACTTCGCCATGTACTTCGCTTATAAGAGTTTAACGAAAAGAGTTCGAGTGCGACCGGATCCGGGGAAAATTTCCGCGGTTCAAGGGTTTCCAACGCCGAAAAACGCGAAAAACGTTCGGGAGTTTTTAGGGCTCTCGGAATATTATCGCCGGTTCGTATCCGAATTTGCAAAATACGCATTACATTTGCAGGTGTACGACCTGCCAGATCGGTAAACTCGTGAGGAGGAAGGTCCATCAACCGATGGTCCTTACGGATACCTCAGGGCAGGCCTTTGACAAGGTAGCCATGGATATAGTGGAATCCCTCCCAGAGATAGCAAATGGCAACGTCTACATCCTGACGATGCAGTGCCTGCTATCGAAATACGTAGTAGCCGCGCCCTTAAAGAACGCGAACTCCGCTAGCATAGCCGACGCGTTCTTGAAGAAGTTGGTATAACAGTATGGATCTGCGCGGATTATGCTGACCGACCAGAGGGCGACTTTCACGTCGAGCCTCGTGAAGAATGTTGTAAAGTTGTGCAAAACAAGGAAATGTACGTACGACAACCGCATATTGTTCACAGAGCAACGGCTCCATCGAACGTATGCATCATGTATTGAAAGAGTATTTCAAGTGCTACCTAAAAGATGAGACAACCTAGGACAGCTGGTTGGACTGCGCTTCCTTTGCGTGAAACACCAGCATTCATGAAAGAACTCGAGTGAGCCCCTTTGAGTGTGTGTTCGGTAAAATTGCACGCGTGCCGACTGATCACCCGGGAATCGAGGAAACGGCCGACGAAACATATTTCGATTACGTGGCGCGTTTCAAGGTCAGGACCGCGAAAATATTAGAGACCGCGCGGAATAATCTGATATCCGCAAAACAGAGGTCCAAGACCTATTACGATAGCCGAATAAACCCGTGCGACTTCCACGAAGGAGATGACGTTCTCCTACTCCGAAACGTCAAGCGAGGACCATTTGATTCCGACTATACGGGACCGTATAGAGTCACGCGGATACTCCCGAAAAATAATATAGAAATTGCGATAGGCAGATTCCTGAAGGCGGTATATGGAGACAAGCTACGTCTCACCCGCCTGCAGGCGCCGAGCTTGTACGAATAGACAATTAAAAGACTTTTCCTTTTTGTTTAGGTGCAGCAGAGTGGTTTCCAAGCGCGGTCAGCAGTCAGGGAAGCCAATGTACAACGCCGACGAACACTACCGACGAGGAGAAGAAATAGCGGCACACTAGCAGTGATCCAACAACGGACAGATCCAGCTTTCTGAACCAACGCGGCGGCACTGCGCTTGCCGACCTCGATTCTAAACAGGGGGATGTTGCGTCCCGAGGATGACCTCGTTCCCCGCGGGCTTACCTTAATGTAACGTCTGCACTCCAGTAGCCTCGCGTCTTTTCCCGTTTAGATTTCCGCACGGTTTCCCTAAACGCCCGGGCAAATGCCGGAAAGGGTGTTATTTCGCCCTGTAGGAAAACGAAACAATCACGCCGACGGGCTGATACATGCGAGAGAGGCGATTGTTGTTTTGACACATTGTCAATATATTTAGTGTTATTTAATGCAAGTAATATCAATGTTATTTGACACATTGTGTCAAATATATATATACATATATATATATATATATATATATATATATATATATATATATATATATATAATATATATATATTCGTGTAACATTGTATCGATATGCTTATAATTATCGACCGATTGTATTTGAGGAATGATTGAATGTATGACGTGTGTGAAAAATATGAATGAAGTGACATATTATATATGTATTATATGTGTTGTTGTGTGTATTATGACACGTGTAATACATATTATAGTGTAATATGTAACGTGTCGTATATATAAACAGTGTATATGTGTATATAAATTAAATAATATATAGCAAAATGCCGGTTCTATGTAATGAATAACATATAAGTGAGTCTGTCGACCGAAACGATAGTATTTTCAAATGTACGCGATACGGGTGTTAAATAAAGCCGCGATGTTGCGAGTGATACAGCCGAGTACAGAGGTAAATTGCATGCAGAAGAGTCAAACATTGTATGAATATTATAAATGCGTGCAGTTTGACCCCGAATGGTGCGAGAGAGAACGAGTATGTTTAGAGTGGGACAAAGGCTGCCGTCCAATCCGAGTGCATCGTCACGCCCCTGATCGCCACTCTTCTCCCTCTGCTCGCTTGTCGGCGATTCCGTGCCAATGGGTGAAGAACACAAAAGCGGTGGGCGGAGGAGAAAGAGCAAATCGAGGTGATGAATGAACGGTGGGCAGACTCGTCTCAGCTCCGGTTGCGACGAGTAATGTTCGTCATCGTGCGCTCAGTGCAGTGTGATTTTGCGGTTCTGTGGTGTTGTGTGTGATTTGTATCATGAAAAGTGCCTTGTAATTGAAATCGCGTCAGTGTAAATTTATTGTTCGTTTCGCTTGTATAATTTTTAGTAGTTTTTATATTAAAAAGTGTTTATACTGAAATTGCCACTGTGTTAGTGTTTTTCTTAAGTAGCCCTTCTTACGCGCAATCGCGTGGTTCATTTTAAATAATTATTGATTTTTAACCTTTTTAGCATCAGCGATTTATTTATTTTTACTTTCTGGTTCATCGGGCAACCATATTATCTAGTTTGTTCTTTTTAATAATTCACATATAATACAAGTTTTGCAGAGTGCGTAAAATCAGTGCTGTCGTGCATTGACGATTCACAAATAGGGATCTCACTTTCCCTTCTAATCTAGAAGTGAGGGTGAAAGTGCTGCCTAACAAATCAACAATCGTCACCGTCGAGGTAGTTTGCTAGTCTGCCGTGCCCTCTGCCTTCGCCATCGCCAAGCAACGACGGGACGTCATATACGCACAAGGCTACAGATGATAACTTACCTATGAAACTATAGAGGATCGCTTACCATACCTCAGATAACTTACCTACAGAGGAACTGCATACCGACCTGACTACTAATGGTAACTGACCTAATGTACACCGACTACCATAAGATGACAACTTACCTTTAGACGTACGAAATATTATCAAGAATTATTTAATTTTGTATAAATATGAAAAAAACAATTATAATAATGGTATATGTATGCGCACTAAACAAATTGTAAGAAGGCAAAGCCTCTCAATGCGCCCCAGCCTAAATAACCTGAGAAATGGAGGGAATATTCAAAGATATAAGTAATTACAGACAGACAAATATGCAGCAAAAGTTCCTTTATTAACGTTTGAACATTTATGTTATTAATTTAATTTGAACATTTACATTAATGTTTAATAAACTTTAGCTGTACTATTTAAATATAAACCATAAATCAAATCTAAATTATAACTACTATATTTGCAGGCACTCTTTATAAAATTGTAAATTCGAAATACATTGCGAGTATTACTATATATTGTGACGGGGAACGCAAGCACTACGTGCGCTTGCTTTCCCACGTCCCGTTGCTCTCTCTCTCTAGCCGTATCCTGTAAATATTTATTTGTATATTTCCATGTATAAATGTTGATCTGTTACAGGCCGACGCACAACTACACCGGCGGAGAGGTAAGTGAGAGAGAGAGAGCGGGGAATGGGGAAAGACGGCCACGCGCGCGAAGGAGGAGATAGAGAGAAGGCCGCGAGCTTTGAACACGTGTTTTAGCCGGCTTTTCGCTCCGCGCGCTTTGTTTTCTTTGCTGTTACGGTGTGCTGACGCACAGTCCTGAACGCGATATTTCGCCCTTCGCGAACCGCCCCTCTCCCTCGCCGGAATCCTTCGGGGCTAAGCCCAGCCGGGCACACCTTTTGCAACGGCCGTGCCCGCCGTCCTCGTGCTCGAGGCGGACACGCGCACCGTTACAATATATATATATATATATATATATATATATGTCCGAGATAAGAAGATCTCCGGTAGCGCAGCCAGACGCTGACACGGCAGGCGCGCAGTAATATTTTTTCGACCGACGAACTGCTCTGGGCACTTGGTAACAGCGTTTACGCCGAGCATTCAACCAATCAGAATATTGTACGTAGCCGCAGCGGCGGCTCGAGGGATCTGTTTTTTCCCTCTTTATAATCAGCCGCGGGTGCGTGCCGGCCAGTTCCAGGGCAGCTTCCAGACAATAAAGAGGTAACTAGTCTCCACGCGTTTTTTTTTATATCCTTGTTTACATTCACCCCCGTAGACTAATCTAAAAATAAAATATTAGCTGAAAACATTCTTTGTTAGTAAAGTGCAGTCTGACTGTCCCCAACACCATTACCTAATTGAAGACTTGTCCAACGTTTCGAGCTCGCTACGGCTGCTCGTCAGGGTCTAAACTAAACCTTATATTCTAATCTATATATACCCATCCCCACCACCAAATTTCGTAATTTAAATATAAATTCCCCCTCTACACAAATTGTCCAAAACAAATCAATTTAAGAAGGAATGATAAACGCTGTCCAATCTACCAGACTCTAACATTAAATTCACATTATTTCGATTCCTGGAAATATGAATACTTTCAAGACTCTCGCGTTTATACTTAATATTAATACCATGTTCCTAAAATATCCACATTCACAAAATCAAAAGAATACAGAAACTTTAAACAATGCTCTTTTAAACCGGAAGTAATATATGAGCTACGTAAACTATATTTATGTTCATAAATTCTCTTTTTTAAATATCTACCTGTTTGTCCAATATAGTATTTATCACAATCCATGCAATTAATCTTGGTAAACAACTCCAGCTTTTAAGCATAAATCATCCCTATCTATGCAATTATTAAACAATCTACTCAAATTATTGCTATTTTTAAAGAACATTTGAATGTTATATTTCCGAAAATTTCTTTTAATTCTTTCAGACAATCCTCTAACATATGGCAAGACAATAATTTTGCCTCCGTTAACATTAATTCCTGCACCATGTCTATTTTCGGTATTATAAATGTCAAACAATCTCTCAGCAATTAATCTATTAATAAATTGAATTAGATAACCATTCTTAATGAAAGTTTCTCTTACTATCTGTAAATTATTTTGTCTTTATGTCTTTTGTCTTTATGTCTTTAATTATTATTTTGTCTTAAATCTTTATGTGTCAATTTTATTGCTCTGTCAATGACACCCTTTAATGCTCCAATTTTGTTACCGAATTGGTGGTGTGAATTAAAATCTAAAAACCTACCTGACCAAGTAGGCTTTCTGTACCAATTAAACTTCACCTTATTATTACTACATCTAATGACATTAATGTCCAGAAAACTTAACTGACTATCAACTTCAACCTCCCTTGTAAATTTAATTCTGTCATGTACAGAATTAAAAACATCCACCATTTCATCCACAAAAACTTCCGGAACAATTGTAAAGATATCATCAACATATCTCTTAAATATTATTGGTTCAAAAAGCAATTTTCACAAGGCTATACTTTCCAAATTTTCCATAACTAAATTAGCTATAACCGGTGACAAAGGCGATCCCATTGGACATTCGTATTTTTGTTCATAAAATTTATTATCAAAAACCAAATTAATTGCTCTAATTAATAATAAATTCATTCATTGATAATTTTGTATGCAAATTAATTTCATTCCACTTTTCCAGTATAATAGCATTTAACGACTCTAAAGGTACATTTGTAAACAAAAATACTACATCCAATGAAATCATCTTGTGGTTTTTCGGAATAACAATATCTTTAATTTCATTGTAAAAACACCAACTATCCTTAATGTAAGAACTAGTTCTTCCAACTATCTTAACCAATATATTAGACAAAAATCTAGCAATATTATAAGTCACTATTATTAATAGATTAATTGCTGAGAGATTGTTTGACATTTATAATACCGAAAATAGGCATCGGTAATATGTCCTTATTATCTTTGTATGAACTCTGTCTACCTATTTGTGAATTACCCTACTCTGAGCGCTATCTTGGCGGTTATGACGTCACAAGCACTAATGCATTAGTAGACTGTATTAATATTAATATGAACAGAAAGGTTTTGCCATCTAGCGGCAAGCACATCACTAATAAACTTGTAATCTAGAATTTTGCTGAAAATTTTGTACGGGAAGTGTTCTCCTATAAGACGTTTATATTCGTTGATTATAGTATAAAACTAAAATATTTATTAATTAATTTTTTACTAAATGCCTTGTAAAACAAGTCGACATCATTTATGATTATATTCTAACAGAGAGTTTTATTTTATGTATTATTATAATCATATTGCAATGCATTTTGAATGATATAGTTAATTAAATGGTCAATTAAAAAAGGTTTAATAATTTTATTAATATACAATTGAAGAAATTGTATTTTATTCCCATTAAAATTATTTAATACTTTTTGTTATCCTATGGACCGTAGACTAGTAAAAATGATTCATAAAAATTGTAGAAATAATATTTATCCAAAGACCAAGGTTCAGAGATTTACAGTTCCTGATAATAAGGTTCTTTGGAGCTTAGAATTTTTAGAATATTGTCCTGTTTTATTTACATCAGAAATTTTACAAGGAAAGTCTTGGGCTGACCCTAATATTGATGATACAAATTTTGACCCTAAATGGAATGAACTTGATGGTAATAGTAACTAAATACATTAATTTCCAAACTTATTTACTAAATAAAATTAAACAACCTTTTTTAACGAAAATTTTGTATGAAAATTAAATTTTATTCTTGGTTGAAATTTTGTGTAGTAATTTGAAGATACAAAGTAATCCATAAGTTTCATGCAAAATAATTTGTACATGTTTTTTGAATAAAGAGATTCACTAACATCAAACTGAAAATTTCAAAAGAATATTTTTTCAATTTCAATTCATTTTACATCTATACTTATTCTAATAAAAGTATGTCTATTTAGATTCATTTAAATTGGATTATAAGCATACCACATAGATCAAATTAATAATATATTTCATCATTGGTGTAAAAATGAAATATTTATATTTGTTCATATAATTTACTTTTTAGGCAAATGAGGAAAATAAATTTTATGGAATATAAATAATTAATTACTTAGATACTAAAATGTAATATTGAAATTGAATTGGTATAAAATTGTTTTAATCAAAAAGTTTGAGCAGGTATTACTGCATAAAATGTATTTTTGTACTCGTTAAATTTTCGCAATAAAACTAACTACCAATAATTTCATTTAAATAATTAGAAACTTAAGAAGAAGAATTATATACCTAAGTTATTTTTTACTTGATGATATATTATTTTGAAAAAACTGTAGATTATTGGTCTATGTTGCAGGAAAAATTAACAGAGTAAGTTGTATTGTTCGGTATATTATTGACAAGGATAATTATCCTTTAAATCCTTGTGGTCGTACTGGAATAAAAGGTCGAGGTCTTTTGGGACGTTGGGGCCCAAATCATGCTGCTGATCCTATTGTGACAAGATGGAAACGACATATAGATGGCTCTATTACAGTTGAAGAAAGTACAAATAAACCAATTCTTCAATTTGTTAGTATTCAAAGACAAGATACAGGTAAATGGGCACTACCAGGTGGTATGGTGGATCCTGGAGAAAAAGCATCATTTACAATGTATAGGGAGTTTATGGAGGAAGCAATGAACTCTTTACAAAAAAATCAAAATGAATTAAATAAATCAGCAAAATTAATTACAGAGTTTTTTAAGCATGGTCAAGAAATATATAGAGGATATGTCGATGATCCAAGAAATACTGATAACTCTTGGATGGAAACAATTGTTTTTAATTTTCACGATGAATCAGGAAAATATACTAATAAACTAAATTTGGATGCTGGAGATGACGCAATAAATGTTAACTGGATAGATATTAATAAAAATTTAATACTATATGCTAGTCAAAAGGATTTCATAATGAAAGTTGCAGAAAAGCATCAAGCTCATTGGTAGTAAATATTTTATAATGGATCAAAAACAATTATATATGGACAAATAAACTTTATTTTATATGTTAAATTGATGTATTCTATAATTTTATGTTATATAATAAATCAAAATCTTAGTTGTACAAAATATAAGCTTTGCAATAAAACAAAAATCACGGACAATAAATTTAAAAACAAGCTGTTGAACTGCAAAGCTTCCTCTATTTATATAAACCAATATATTTAAAAATTAAAATAATAATTAAGTATTTACTCAGACTTTATTTAATGTTTTTTAGCAATTTTATTTTATATTTCTAATACTACTAATTTCATAAATTACATATGACTCTAAAATTACTTTATACAACAGTATAAAATAAGCCAAGTATGCTACATTGAACGTTTTAATCATTTAAAAGCTCTTCTCTATAATATATTGTATTTATATAAATGATATTTTTTGTAATTAGACTTCAGCCACATTTAAATATTCTGCATTCTGAAAAAAAAATTATAGCCTAAGATAGTAATAAAATCAAGAGGCGTGGTAGCACCACGAAGAGGAGTTTGAGAACCACTTTGACGTTAAATTAATTTGTTATATTGCATTGGATAAGCTGACATTTCTAAAATATACATATCTACGATACACACAGATGTTTGTATAATATTGATATAAATATATTTGTCTGAGCAAAAATGAAGAAATCTAAAATATATTTTTTAAGACCACTTATCCAATACAAAATAAAAATGTTATTTAGCTAAAATATACTGTGACTAAATTTTATTGAATTTCTATGTATACATGCCCTTGTTATATATTTTAATAAACATATTTTAAGTGCACTGATTACTTTTTAATAAATTTCATAATTGATTTTGCGTTAATTTTACTTAATCAATTTAGAACATTTAATTTTATTAATCTTGTACTTATGAGTTTCTTTTCTAGAATTTTTTCTATTAGAATTAAATTAACATATATTTTTATTACTAATTATTTATGCAATGTATTACAAAACATTCTTGTTTGGCTATACCAATAAATAGCAATATCCAGTAATGTGTCTGACTGTTGGCACAACCTAATTTGCATCTGATATTTATCCATAAAATTTTAATTTTAACGCCATCCCAGCCCAAATAACAGCGCGTGCTCGTCAAGGTTTGGCTCCAGTATGCATGTGCGTATGGGCCCTATCTGTTTCTATATTGGATCCACGTTTTGGAGAAGCCAATCGTGCTTCTAGAATCGGTCCAAATTAGACACACGATTTATCAGGTAAATCGTGTTTCTATTCTGGAACTAAGCTTGGATTGTGCAAATTTTATAGGTTATGGTTCCCAAATTATGTTTTTATGCATCAGATGGCAGCGTGTGTCCATATATAATATTATAGATAAATTATATATATTTTGTTGATGCATGCATATTTATAATACTGCGCATTAATGCAATAACACGTGTTATAACGTATATATGCGTTTACGGAAACATCGGTAGATTTATAAATTATATTTTATATTAGCGGTATAAAAATATATATTATATATATATATATATATATATATATATATATATATATATATATATATATATATATTTATTTATTTATAAGTTCTAATATAGTTATAATAAAGTTTGTGTATATGTGCACTTCGAGTACAGATTGCAGATTGCATGAAGATGGACATGAGAAATTATGTTTTCACTTTTATTCCAATAAAAGGTATGTATTTGCATTTGTAAGTTAATAAAGTATTAATAATTTATACAGTCTAGTAATTTTAAAATTTTACATGATATTATTTGTGCGAATGTGGAGTGTAATAATATGGTAATTATGAATATGGACTGTTAGGTTGTCATAATTATTATATCAATAATTATTCTACCAATTTTTTTTAATATATATATATATATATATATATATATATATATATATATATATATATACATAGGCATATAAGTACGCGAAGTGTGTTTATAATAATATAGGTGGCAGACGGATATGATATTTCACGATTATATCTGATTATATATTTCATATATATCTCAATATATTACTTTTACTCATAAATAACTCTAATACTTATTAAATGTTTTACAGGTTTGAAGATGATCAACACTACAGAAATAGTTTCAGAAATCCAATTGGGCAAAACAATGATGATGAAAATGATGTCAATAACTTCAGGTACTACTTAGATATTAGTTATAATTATTTGTTTTAGTGATTACTTATTAATCATATTTTTGTTCTGGTATATAGTAAAGATCCAAATAGTCGATATCACCTTAAAATAATCACCGATCCCACATAGATGACTCGTTTTTTTGAAACCTAAATGGACGATTGAATGAGAAACTTTTTGGTCGTTTTAATAAATTTGAAAACGATAAAATATTTTTGGATCTTTTTAAATAAGTACTCTATATTAATCGTTATTTGTTTTAAAATCTGTAAAGGTATGTTGTTGATTATTAAAATATTAATTCATTAAATTAAATAAATGGAAACGCGTAATAAAATAATGAATGAAGAGTTAAACAATTACCATGTAAAATAATTTTTTTGCTTTTTTTATTATAAGTTACAGAATTATATCAGGTATGTGAATAAGTCTTTCCCGTTTTTTTTCAAATTTTGAGCCTTTATTGTGAAAAAATGGGTACAAATGAATTATTGAAAGTATTGGCCATCGCTAGTTACAACTTTTTCCCATCTTTCTGGCAACATACGAATCCCGTTGCGAAAAAATTCGACCGGTTTGGCCTCTATCCAGTCATCCACCCATTTTTTGGCTTCCTCGTAGGAATGGAAGTGCTGGTCAGCCAGGCCATGCGTCATCGATCTGAAGAGATGGTAATCAGACGGAGCAACGTCTGGACTATACGGCGGGTGGGGTAGGACTTCCCATTTGAGCGTTTCTAAGTATGTTTTCACCGGCGGTGCAACATGTGGGCGAGCATTGTCATGTTGCAAAATAACTTTGTCGTGCCTGTCGGAGTATTGTGGCCGTTTTTCTCGCAGTGCGCGGCTCAAATGCATCAATTGTCATCGATAGACCTCGCCTGTGATCCTTTCATTCGGTTTCAGAAGCTCATAGTAAACCACACCTAGCTGTTCCCACCATATACAGAGCATGAGCTTGGCGCCATGAATATTTGGCTTGGCCGTCGATGATGATGCATGGCCGGGTAGTCCCCATGATTTTCTTCGCTTCGGATTATCGTAACGTATCCACTTTTCATCGCCAGTCACGATACGATGCAGAAAACCCTTTCTTTTATGTCGCTGAAGCAGCTGTTCGCAAGTGAAAAAACGCCGTTCGACGTCTCTCAGCTTCAGTTCGTACGGTACCCAATTTCCTTGCTTTTGGATCATTCCCATGGCTTTCAAACGCTTGGAAATGGTTGTTCGGTCAACTCTCAATGCTTCAGCAAGTTCTTCTTGCGTTTGACAAGAATCTTCATCAAGCAAAGTCGCCAATTCTCGATCTTCAAAGATTTGCGGCCGCCCGGAACGCTCCTTGTCTTCCACGTCGAAATCACCGCTTTTGAAGCGTCGAAACCATCCGCGAACACTTGAATCATCGACACAACCTTCTCCATAAGCCTCCTGAAGCAATCGATGCATCTCGGCAGCAGATTTCTTCAAATTGAACCAATAAAGTGAAACTTCCCGCAAATGACGTCGACTCGGCTCAAATTTCGACATTTTCACGATATCAAAAATTTATGATGCGAAAAAATTTTAACTAATGTGTTAGTATGGAATTGTTGACATATGAATAAGCTTTGATTATGACATATGTAACCATTGAATACTTGCACAGTATTGGTGGCGCCATCTCTTACAAAAAACGGGAAAGACTTATTCACACTCCTAATATCATTTATTATAATAACTTAAATTATTGTATGATAAGAAACAAAATTAAGAATCTTATTGTATAATATGAAGCACATTAAACATTTTATTTTCTTTTACTAAATTTTCATCAGAAAAGACTTAAGTAATTTTATTTTCATAATACTGTTAATAAAAAGAATTTCTTTAAAGTATAGTATTGCTATTTAATTCACAAAGATTTATTAAAATATTTTATCATTTTTAATGCGTAAATCTTTTTCAAATTGTATTATAGATTATATACAATATAAAATATATACAAAGATTATTATATGTTCCTGGTAGGTATGGGTGGGTTACGCGTCACGTACATACTTCGGCGGATAGGCGTTTCAGCGTATTAAAAAAGAAGCCTAGACCCTGTGTGTGCAACGTATTAAGGAAGTTGCAGCCACATTTGTGAGGACAGCATTTGAAGAAGGTTGTCGCCGCAGTTTGTTTATTTTTGTTTTGTTTTTTAAATCTTGGGATTTTCTCCTCTCCAACGGCTGGCTACAGCCGATAATAGGGGTTTCGACGCGAGGCGAAGGGAAAGCCCCGAATTCTATTCGCGGACGCCTGGTCACGAAACGTGCTGTCCCAATGGCTGTTTACAAGACGTACAGCAAATGTGGCGTGGCGTGAGCTACTCGTGAGTGCCGGGTTCATTAGAGAAAAGACTATTAAATGACGGAATTCAAATAAAACAATACGTTCATCACTATTATAATGTATGAACACTGTTCCTGACGTGGGTTTTTTTCTATAGGGGTTTTCCCTGCGTCACGGGTGGATATCCGGGCGAATGCGGGAACAGCGGGGGTAACTAATGTAAGGACTGTCCACGGAGAGAGTCCACACGTGAAAAAGCGTCCTTTGGCCGCATGGCTTATGACGCTGCGCCGCGCTCGGTACGATTTAGACCGATATGCAATAAGCCATCTGCGCGGCAAATGTTTCATGCTATTTAGAGCGCTTAATGTCTGTCGGTCGATGCACATTTTAAGGCCTCGGTTTTCGGTGGATCCCGAGGGCCAAGGGAAGGGGAAGTACAAGCGACCCGACATCGATTTGCGTAAAAAGCGAACTATTGGTGGCAGTCTTCCTTTGCACTCGTAGTCCTACGCTTCAAGATACTTGTGTAATTTTGTTAAATTATATTTGGCTATTTTAAAACATTTGTTTGTTCAGTTCATTAATCTTCTTCTTTGTTGTATTTCATCCATAATTATTACAGTTATTGTGTTCTAGTATTATTATAATACTCTAATTATTTAATATTAGCGACATTACTATAACTCTGGTCGCGATTTTGCTCAGGCTAGCGACTACATTATATATTATATATAATATATATATATATATATATATATATATATATATATATATATAATATAAACAAATTTTATTGTATATTGTATTTGTTGGAATTAGCGTTATGCGCAGCGCCCTCATGGCGCGTTACTTTTTAGATGTTCACATGTGTGTGTGTGGACGCGCTGCTCGGCCGCCCTATGCAGCCTTGCGACCCGCTCAGTTCGTTCCATAGTCTTGTGTTATGTATTGCAAATATATTGCTAGACGTGCTTAATACTCTTTGTATTCGCTAGACTTGATTATTATATATTAAAGACGTGTTTATTAGACGTGTTTATTAATAACTCTGCTTATTTATTTATCCACCCTAAATCTATCAGGTTATTGGGCTACACACGCTTCAACTGCGCGAATCTTTTGTAATTAGAAAAATACGTAAGTTTTACGAAATTATGATTTCTATAAAACCACGTGGTTGCAGACAAACGCAACAAAGCATTGCTAAAATTTGAAAAATAAAATAGAAGTTAAGTGTAAAATCAGTGCGCGCTAAGGTCTTTTTACCGCAATCTTAGAAGTGCTTAGATTATAGACTATATTAGAATTTTGAATTAGAAGTGCCATATTATAGAAGGAAGATACAAATAATATTCTTAAGATGAGTCAATTCCCGTCCATTATAACTGAGAGAAAAGGTATGAAAATAATATTGAAAACTGTAAGTAAAATTAAAATTATATACGAGATATAAGATGCGAGACCTAAAGATAGAAAATGATAAAATTAAGTTTTTAAAAAAATAGTATATGAATATTATATATAGATGTTAAAATTAAATTGCTGAATGCTAAAAATTAAATATAAAGAGTTATGAAAGTTTAAGATTCTTTGTTTGCAAAAATAAGAAAATTTAGATGATTATTTATTTTTAAAAAAACCGTTAAAAAGAGATAATAAAATCAGTAAAATTAGAAGCTTAGAAAAGTAATTAGATAATGCAAAAAAACTAGAAAAGTAAAATTAGACACTTGTAGAAATTAAAAAATTAGAAGTAAAAATGCATGAAAATTAGAAGTAAAAATGCTTATATTTAAATGTAAAAATGTAAAATTAATCATATAGAAAAATTAGACGTTAAAATAATACTTAGAACTACATAAGAAAAAGAATCTTAAAACTTCTAGAAAAAGCATTCGAGGAAAACCGAAAATTCGAAATCGGAAGTTCTGCGAAGAAAAAGTAACCGTTAAAGAGGGGGGCGGTAGTTTCGAGGAAATCGAAAAAGCGTGCGGCAAAAAGTCCCGCGCGAAACACGTGAGCAGCAACAGCAACAGTTGAAAATAACGACGCGCGTGCGTATACAGCAGCATGCTGTACGTTAGAGAGAGAGAGAGAGAGAGAGAGAGAGAGAGATAGATATAGTAAAGCTAGACTACAAATTAGAAAGAAATATAGATATGTATTAAATATAAATGCATAATAAATTAAAGTTATGTGTATGTGTATTCTATATATTGAACATATACATATAAATATATTAAATGTTATTAAAAATGATATTTACATATAATTTTTAATAACATTATTATTATACACTATTTTTAACTATTATCATACTATTATACTACACTATTATACACTAATTTTTAATACATTAAATTATAAACTAGAAAGTAAAAGTTTTAAATTAGATGGATACAAACATATATAATTGTTAATGTACTTGATATTATTGATTTACATTTAAAATTAAAAATAATGAATAATTTTTGTAAAGAATGTACATAATCCATTGATTAACTATTAATTGAAAATTTAGAAGTATTAGAATATATAAGAGAAGTGTGTGAATGTATGTGTGTGTGTGTGTGTGCACATCGATTGCATGCATACACACAATCGCACAATAAGCTAGAGAGTATACATATATAATAAGAGCAAGCAAAAGGGTGAGCGTGTGCACATACGTCTGTGCGCATGCAACCTATGCTGAAATTCAAAGTACATGAGAGAGAGCACAGAGAAGTGCTAGTGCACTCACATGCGCCGAAGGTAGCGTGTCCGTGAGTGCCGCAGAGAGAGCGCGCCGAGTGAGAGAGAGAGGTCCGACCGGTGTGAGAGAGAGCGCGCGGCCGAAGAGTGGGGCGCGACCGAGAAAGAGAGAGAGGTCCGAGCGTGGGAGAGAGAGCGCACGGCGAAGGAGTGGGGCGCGACTGTGCGAGAGAGAGGTCCGATACGTGCGAGAGACACCGCCTTAGTTACGTGCTAAAGCATCCAGTCGCACCGTGCCGAGTCCGTCGAGAAATGAACTGCGCAAGCGCGACGCGCTGACAGGGGCGCGAGCCAATGGGAGCACGCGACGGAAAGTGAAAGGTCTCCGCTTGGAATAGAAGTAGAAGCAAGAGAGAGAAAAAAATCCGTGCGCGCGATGAACTGTAGAATAGACAGCCGAGATGAGTTGAGTTCAGAGTCGTGTCCATTCGCTGTAGAATAATTCGAATGATGTTTTTAAACCGTTCGAGCGGCATGCGCCCGCGGGATAGGATTTGAAAAGATCCTTAAAAGCGGCTCTACACATGTTAGCGTTCGGTGGACATCCACGTGAGCAATTTAGAGATTGCATTAAAAGCTCGCTAAGTTAATAACAATAATTAATGAAGTAATAAAGAATTTTGAAGGGAATTGAGCGCGACTGGGTTAGAAGCAGCGCGAGATTTTTGAAATGTAAAATCATGCGAAAAATGACGATAGCGCGCGCGACTTCCGTGCCGACTCTGACTCAGCGGGAGCGTATTGGCTGCGCTGTATGATGCATTATAGCGGACTTCTACCTCGCTATAATTGCGATGCGATCTCCAGCTGCGGGTGAAACCCAGTAGCCTACATTATAGCTGTCGAGTGCGAGATGTGTATAGGTGGCTGGTAGTGTGAGAGTGTATTTGCGGGATGCGCAATTAAGAGATGTGAGTGGATTGTAACAGCAGTTTTGATATCTTTGGCAGAAGAGGATATCATGTAAAAACTAAGATGTGATTACGCAATTACACGTGGTCTTCTTTGCCTGTGGGGGCTAATACTTTCTTAGTGTTTGCAGGCAACTGAGTTGAATAGCCAATAAGAGAATCGCGTGTGGACACTGCTGGGAAAATAAGTACGAGTCCGTACAGAGGATATAACGACACCACACAGATTGATGTATGCACATTAAACAAATAAATAAGTTTGTTGATTTGATATTTTAGATGATGGGGTAGTTAGATGTATGCTCCGAGTCGTGATGGGGGTTAATACTTTCTTAACTCTTGTACACTCGTTTCGAGTCTGAGATCGCATTGTTGCTAGCATTCAATGTTTGTATCTATTGATTGAATATTTTGAAAATAATTAGATCAGAGGAATTCCGAAATCAGAGCCCCAGCTAGAACCAGCCACCACCTATGCGACGCGATTAGATGCATGCGACGCGATTAGATATATGCGACACGATTAGAGAGTTTGCGATACGATTAGACAGCACGCGACGCGAGGTTTGACGATAATTGCTAGTTAGTTAATATTCATTTATTAATTAAATATTTTTAAACAGGTCTTGATGAGAGAACTCATCCTACAATTGCTGACGCTTTTAAAAGAATTTGGGGGTGACAAACGATTATATTTCACACCCAGGGGGAAACAGATATATGTTTCATTAGCCAGTCCAGACGCTTCAAGCGTATACATATACTTTTCCGATGAGAAAATTCTGCAGGTTGGAAATATGTTAACCGAAAATGAAAAGGAGGTTTTGGTCAGAGAATGGCCGAGAGGCGTAAAGACTCTGAGACTGGATATACCAGAGTCGTGTGGTAGAGAACCTGTGTGCGTGATAGGTATTACGCGCGACGAATTGCGTCGTGCATTAGAGGACCTAGAAAGGAAAACTGATACTAGAGTGACGGAAGTGAAAATCGATGCAGCTAGAGAGCGAAGTGAGTTTTTCCGCCAGCAACGACAGGCTAATAAAGAGCTGCTAGAAGGTATTACTTCTCATTTGAACGAGACCCTGCGTATACTCTGAACATACAGGCAATAAAAGAAAAAGGTTCAAACCGCAAATAAAAAAGCGTTGAAGTGGTAACCGACGCAGATCATGAGAAACAATTTAATGAAATTAGAAGTAATGTTGCTAGAGCGATGGAAAGAACAGATGAATTAGAAAGACAGCTGGAGAGAAATGCTGAACTCGATAATTGGGATGAACTTCCGTTCAATCCGTTTAAAATCTATGAAAGTAGTAAAGAGAAAGTACTCCCAAGTGGAGACGGTAATAAAAATGATTCAGAGGTGAGTATGCCATATCATAATTATAAAAATGATAATTTTGAAATTGATGATTTAGATGTTCATAATGATTTGCATAATGATTTTCATAATGATTTGAATTACTTATATTTACATGATAATTTAAATATAATTGATTTTGAAGTTGTAATCTCGATTAAACGAGATGTATTGAAAGAAAAAGAGAAAGAGAAAATAGAAAGAGCAACCGTGACCGACGTTAATAAAGTTAACTCAGATTAATTTTACTGTAAGTATAGAGAAAACTGTAGAATCAATGATAGAAACTCGATTGAAAGATAAACTTAAAGATGAAAAATTAGATGCATTAACGGAAAAGCTAGGCGGAGTTTTTAGTAAAGATAACAGAATGGCGCGTAAATATAAATGAACTATGTAGATGAGGTTTGACATATTTAACGATTATCTACGTACAGAATTAAAAACCAAACGGTTAAATTATGTGTTAGACGTAGAATCTATAGAATTGAGTAATCATACCGACAAGATAATAGATGAAGATAAGCACCGTGTAAGAGAAATCATACTAAATCATATCGATTTAAATTATTACCAGAAAATCTTAGATGTAATATCACCGTGTAAAATATTAGAAAAGCTAATACTAGAGGAATATAAACGGCTGGATAATAGAGTAACAAGAGTATCTGCTAAAAGTAATTGTATAGGTTTAAATATACGCCGGGAAAAGAAAAGGCCGTGGACATTTGGATAAAGTTTGCGGATAAGATTAGGGATTTTGAGAACGCGGCGCGTTCTAGCAAATTAACTGACGATGAAAAGCGTACCAATTTTACAACGGTGTTTCCAGTTCTCTTCCTGAAACGGTCCTTGCCGACTGTTTATATGTTGGAACAGTAGGAGTAGAAATGCAGCTAGAAAAGTTAAAGCATTTAATATTACAGGTAGAGACAGCTAGACCAGTAAAAGAATTACCTATAAGATCGTTGAGCGCTGTTAACCAACGATTCCCTCCGCACTTTGTACGAAGGAGACCATTTGAGAGACGTGATATTGAATCAAATGTGAGACGTGTTGAATGGTCAAACGATAAGTGTAACAATGCTAAAGCAAGACGTGTGAATGGCAAAGCTAGAAGATGTTTCTCCTGTGGTCTAACAGGACATATTAGCGCGAAATGCTCTACACCAGGGCGCATCTTTTGTTACAGATGCCGAAAGACGGGTTCACACGTGGCTAGAAACTGCCATGAAAAGCGTAGTGCGCCCGAGAGCGAAAATGAGTCAGAAAAAGAGCAGAGCTCGAGTAAGAGGGCTCGCTTTCAAAAGAAAGCACGGTTGAATTCACCAAAAAGGGGAATTCTAAAGAATCCGTTTAGTCTCAATACTGAGTATGAGTCAGACGCAAAACAAGGTAGGAAACCATTTGAATCATATTTCAATTATTTTGATAGAGAAGATTTGAGAAAAATTAGAAGAAATAATGTTGTAAAATTTATAGTGGATTCAGGTGCAACAGAGCACCTGTGCAACAGTAAAATTAATTTTGAAAGTTTAGATTCGAATTTTAGAACTAGAGTTAAATGCGCCAATAAAAATGCTGATTTGAAAGTAAATGGTCAGGGCCATATTGCAGCGATGACGCGAGACTGTAGGAGCATTGCCTTAAGCAATGTTCTGTACGCAAAGAATTTGTCGAAAAATTTGTTATCTCTTAGAAGGTTCGTAGAATAAGGATTTGAAGTTCGATTAAACGGTGTAAGGATAGATATACTAGATCCGAGGTCTAAGAAGCGAATTTTATCGGGAAAATACGAGTCGCCCTTCTGACTATTTGAAATAGGAACTAGATCAGAACTGCCTGAAGAAAACGAAACGGACAGCTCAGCTGTTCGACACAGCTGTGATAATGAGAGCAGGAGTAGCACATTGGAAGTGCAAGAAAACACTTCAAACGAGTTAGAATCAGTAAAAGAGAATGTAGTTGTTAAGAGTGACTCTGATCTCTTAACAACGCTGAATGATAGAGAGATTAGCTCTGCAGAAATTCTGCTTGAAATCGAAGAAGTCAATTATCAAAAATTAATACATGAATGCAAAAAGAAAAATAATTTAAAACTAAGTGATGCCATGCTGTGGCATATTAGATTAGGACACGTGTCATGTAGATATTTGACAGAATGTGCGAAACAGCTTAACTTTAAATAAAGAGGATTTATTAGAGATAGATAATTACGAGATATGCTTAATTGCGAAAAGTGTTAGACTACCGTTTAACACTGTTAGACAAAGAGCAAATAGGCCGCTGAAAATAATTCATGCCGATACAATGGGACCGATTAGTCCGGTGACCCATCCGAAAGGCTATAAATTTATTCTAGTAATCGTAGATGATTATTCTAGATTAGGGATACCATATCCAATAAAACATAAGAATGAATCACGTGAGTATTTAGAAAGAGGTATTAGAAGTCTTAGAAATGGGCTAGGCAAAGATGAAAAGATTTGTGATGAAAAGATTCTGCGTTGTGATAAGGGCACCGAATTTACCAGTGCAGAAACGGTTAAATGGTTAGATTCTTTAGGAGCAGAATTACAGCTAGCTTGCCCTGATACACCAAAACATAATGGTGTAGCAGAACGCTTTAATAGAACGATTGAGAAAAAGGTTAGGTCGCTTATGCTTGATTCAGGTCTGCCCGGAAATTGTTGGGATCTTGCTGTTAAAACAGCCGTATACCTATACAACAGAACACCGCATAAATCTGTAGATTTCGAGATGATTATTATATATGATTATACGATAGTTAGACTAAATAAAGAGGTTACATTTGAAAAATCTAGATGGAAACGTTTTGGCTGTGTGGCCATATTTAGAAAGCAAAGAGCAGCAAGTTCGAAATTTAGTGCGACAGGAATTAGAGGATTTTTAGTGGGTTACGCCACAAACGGATATAACATTTACGTGCCAGAACAGAGTAAAATTTTCGAATCTCGTGACGTAAGGTTCATAGAAAATCTTGTGTATAAAGATTATTTTGGCGACGATTCAAGCTCTGGATTCAAACTGAAAGAAGTTGAGAATGAAGCTCGAATTGAGAGCAGAGCCACAGAAAATGTCGACGATCTCCCAATTAGCAAGCGTCTCAGAAGTAGCATTAATCGAGAACAGAAAGATAAAGCTAAAATCAACGGTGATCCTCAGAGTTATCGAGAAGCGATCAATTCGCCCGAAGGCAAATTTTGGAAAGAAGCTGTTAGAGCTGAGATCCATTCACTAATAGATAAAAATGTCTTTCTAGAAATTAGCAAAAATAAGATGAGATTTGAACAGGACAGACCAAATATTTTAGATTCGCGCTGGCTTTTCAAGCGTAAATTAGACAGTTTTGGTAAAACATTGTATAAAGCCAGGTTGGTAATTAGAGGTTTTAGAGATAGAAACAAATATTTAAAGTTCGGTTTGTGCGTTAAACAGTTAGATGTCGAGACTGCCTTTCTTTATGGAGATATCGAAGAGGATATTTATCTTAAATTCCGTGAGGGACTGACTGATAGCGTAGAACGAGAGAATAGAAATATATTAAAACTCAGAAAATCTTTGTACGGTTTAAAAATAAGTCCTAAACGATGGAAAAAAGATTCGGTTTCGTTAGTACTAGAGTAGTAGGCTCACCGATGGCCGTTGCTGAGGAGGATTTAAATAGATTTAGTAATATTCCGAATACTCTTTATAGAGAAATAGTGGGTTCACTATTGTATCTATCGAACTCTACTTGTCCGGATATAACGTACACCGTGAATGTTTTGAGTAGGCATCAGATTAATCCCACAGTTAAAGAATAGGATATGGTTAAACGACTGTTTCAATACCTCGCTGGTACTACAGACGTAGGTCTGACATACAAAGGTAAAAGATCGGATTTGATAGCTTATTCAGATACAAGCTTGTCTGATTGTAAGGGATCGTTGACGACATGCGGATATGTCATTAAGCTTTATGGAGACACTGTAGGCTGGCGAACACAGAAACAACCTAATGTTGCTTTATCTACCTGCCAAGCAGAATACGTCGCTATGAGTCTAACTTGTCAGGAACTTGTCGCGTTACATAATTCTTTAAAAATTATATTAAGATTAGATATGTACCCGTTAGTGTTATTTTGCGACAATTTAGCTGCACAAGCGTGTGCAAAAACGGACGGTAGCAATCG
Source organism: Sycobia sp. Sy_11 (assembly GCA_018907035.1). NCBI lineage: Eukaryota > Metazoa > Arthropoda > Insecta > Hymenoptera > Epichrysomallidae > Sycobia > Sycobia sp. Sy_11. The sequence continues at coordinate 431,268 of JACCIC010000108.1, forward strand.
TTTGCGGCATATGACGGATAGGAAGGAACAATATATAAAGGAGTGCGTTAGAAAGAAACAGGTAGAAATTCAGTGGGTAAAATCGTCAGATCAACAGGCCGATATCTTTACAAAAAGTTTATGTTCTAGGAATAATGTTAGGCTGTCAACATTAATACTTAACACCTAATTTTTATATATGTGTTTTCAGAAGGCTATGAGAGCAACTGGAGTGATAAGGAGAATTAAATAAATGAATCTGCTTCCAAGAAAGATTGAATCATTGTCAGTTGCCTATATATTAATAGAAGAAAATTGCGAAATTGAAAGCCAAGAAGTGTAAGACGTGGGCTAGACAGTCTGACAGAAACATGCAGAAATTTATTAATAATATTAAATACTTATCTATACAGTATACCTTTATTATAATCATTAACTTAAATTAGGTAAATATACTTATATATATATTTAGACTAAGGTATGACTGACTCTGTATATTGTGAACAAATGTAAGCATGCGTGCTCTGAATAATAAAATAAAGCGAGCACTAGTGCGCCTGCTGTAGCGAGAGAGAGTGTTGGAATTAGCGTTATGCGCAGCGCCCTCGTGGCGCGTTACTTTTTAGATGTTCACATGTGTGTGTGTGGACGCGCCACTCGGCCACCCTATACAGCCTCGCGACGCGCTCCGTTCGTTCCATAGTCTTGTGCTAATTAGACGTATATATGTATATATATATATATATAGAGTGAGAGAGAGAGAGTGAGAGAGAGAGGAGAATAAATTCTAAATTTATTATACCTAATATATAGTTAAGATGTAGTTGAGATATAATTAACATATACAGTTTTTGAATTGTTTAGAATTTGGTTGTGCTCATTTTAGTAAAAACAGCAATTAGAGATATTGATAAATACTTAGTTTTAAAAGATACAAGATGTCTATTCTGTTACCCAGTAGAAGTAAAATTTCTTAGAAGTACCTATGAAACAATTAAAGAGATTAGTAAACCGGCCGGTGATTTGTACGTCCACTAGTATGGACAGAATCTAGGATTGCAATGATTGCACATCGTTGGGTTGTATTTTTCTTTTGTATTTATATCTTTGGGTTTCATTAAATCATAGTTTCTATTTACCGATTTCATTTATTATCGCAATTAGAAAATCAAAGAAATCTCAATTCAGTATTATGAAGTGTGAGAGAGACAGAGAGATACAGACATAGAATATACAATATAAGAGTAACAAGCTCGTACACAGCTTTCTGTAGTAGTTCCTCTTGTTCTTCGTAAGTTCGCGCTCTTGTTGCTTTGTCTCTCTGCTATACTTATAAAGTTTTCTCTCACACACTATGTGAAGGGAATCGTGCGTTAACATATCGCGGTTGCATATTAGGTAGGGGTAGTATATTATTTATTATAATTTTATATAATTTAATAAATCTAAAATTTCTTTTCTTATTTCACTAGATAGATTTTATTTTATTTTTATTAGTAATAGAAAATATTAGGAGCGTGAATAAGTCTTTCCCGTTTTTTGTAAGAGATGGCGCCACCGATACTGTGCGAGTATTCAATGGTTACATATGTCATAATCAAAGCTTATTCATATGTCAACAATTCCATACTAACACATTAGTTAAAATTTTTTCGCATCATAAATTTTTGATATCATGAAAATGTCGAAATTTGAGCCGAGTCGACGTCATTTGCGGGAAGTTTCACTTTATTGGTTCAATTTGAAGAAATCTGCTGCCGAGACGCATCGATTGCTTCAGGAGGCTTATGGAGAAGGTTGTGTCGATGATTCAAGTGTTCGCGGATGGTTTCGACGCTTCAAACGCGGTGATTTCGACGTGGAAGACAAGGAGCGTTCCGGGCGGCCGCAAATCTTTGAAGATCGAGAATTGGCGACTTTGCTTGATGAAGATTCTTGTCAAACGCAAGAAGAACTTGCTGAAGCATTGGGAGTTGACCGAACAACCATTTCCAAGCGTTTGAAAGCCATGGGAATGATCCAAAAGCAAGGAAATTGGGTACCGTACGAACTGAAGCTGAGAGACGTCGAACGGCGTTTTTTCACTTGCGAACAGCTGCTTCAGCGACATAAAAGAAAGGGTTTTCTGCATCGTATCGTGACTGGCGATGAAAAGTGGATACGTTACGATAATCCGAAGCGAAGAAAATCATGGGGACTACCCGGCCATGCATCATCATCGACGGCCAAGCCAAATATTCATGGCGCCAAGCTCATGCTCTGTATATGGTGGGACCAGCTAGGTGTGGTTTACTATGAGCTTCTGAAACCGAATGAAAGGATCACAGGCGAGGTCTATCGACGACAATTGATGCGTTTGACCCGCGCACTGCGAGAAAAACGGCCACAATACTCCGACAGGCACGACAAAGTTATTTTGCAACATGACAATGCTCGCCCACATGTTGCACCGCCTGTGAAAACATACTTAGAAACGCTCAAATGGGAAGTCCTACCCCACCCGCCGTATAGTCCAGACGTTGCTCCGTCTGATTACCATCTCTTCAGATCGATGACGCATGGCCTGGCTGACCAGCACTTCCATTCCTACGAGGAAGCCAAAAAATGAGTGGATGACTGGATAGAGGCCAAACCGGTCGAATTTTTTCGCAACGGGATTCGTATGTTGCCAGAAAGATGGGAAAAAGTTGTAGCTAGCGATGGCCAATACTTTCAATAATTCATTTGTAACCATTTTTTTAACAATAAAGGCTCAAAATTTAAAAAAAAAAGGGAAAGACTTATTCACATACCTGATATAAAAATATTTCTCCCTTGTACCTGATAATTAATTCTTTTTTCCTGGATTATTAATAATCTATTAATTTATATATTATTATTGAGATGAATTCCAGGATAAAAAGGTAAGTCTGAGGAAGAAATATCCGTAAGGAACCTATGGTCCAAATAAATTGTTTTAAACGGTTTAATCAGTTCGGGTTTCTTCACACCTCTGTTAACGGGTACTTCTACCGTATGTTTCCTAAATATGTACCCCGTTACTGTATATATATATATATATATATATATATATATATGTATATAGATATTGTGACAAGAGTCACAAGGTGCCGCGCCGACTTGTCCAGAAAAAAAGACGACGCGCGCGCCAACCCGGGAATAGGAAAACTTAAGGCGCTCGCGCGCCCCGTCGCGCCTTGTGCTCGACACTGTCCCCTTCTCCCTACGTCCCTGGGCCACGAGCCACGCATAACCGTCCGCTGATGGGACGGCGGGGAGGACCTAACCTATACCACGGCATGGACGAGTGCCGTGAAGCACTCACAAAGAAAAAAAGGAAGAAGAATGATAAATCAAATAAAGACAACGATGAATAATAAATAATACCGGATAAATGTGAGTAGTGAAATAATGAACAGTGATAAAATAAGTATAGAGAAAAAATAATAAATAGCAGGATACAAAGTTAAGTAAAGATGAAATGATAGAGAAAGTGAAAATAAAGACAAAAAGTACTAATTGATAAAGATAAATACATGGAGGATAAATGTAAGAGGCAGAATTTTTTAATCATTCATAATTAAACTCTAACTGAAAATATCTCAATTCTACTTACTCTAATTAATATATAAATGCAAATAAAATCTGATGTGAAATATTAGTTTTTTTTCAAATCATGTCTTGAAAATAATACAAGATTTATATATCAAAATAACAATCAACAAAAAGAATCAGTATTATGCGTCATAAAAACATAAAAATATCAAGTCAAAAAATACTAAAGCAAATTGTAATAAATACTGATTTACAAAAAAAACACAAGTAAATATTAAGTATAGAACCTATATATTGATTATACATATTAAATATATTGGTCCGAAATCAGCTGTTATGTGCAAGTTGACAGTTTTATCATTCATTTTTCACATTCTTTAAATGCTTTTTTATACCTTTGAAAATGCGTTTACACAAGTACATTTAAGATGATGTTTCCATAAACATTTATTTTATTATTTCCAAAAAAAACTTGTTTCTCTTCTTTATTAAAATTAAGAATTGTACATGTTGTCGCCTGTTCTGATTTAACTTACTAAATATTTTTTATAAATCTTACAATCTTTGCACTATAATATTTTAAATTAAATACCGATAGTTAAACTAACCCTGTTTACACCTCCGAATCACCTCCGAATTCTATTTATGTTTAATTAAATCTCTTATTTCTTATTTATCTCATTACTCTATCTTATTTATCGCATTCTATGATCCGAACATAAAACTCCCCCTAGAAGTTGTCCCGACATACCTGAACGTCGTTTTCTACCAACTAAACACAGTACTCCCAATAGAAGTCATCTCGTCATGCCTAGACATCATCTTCTACCGTCCGAACACGAAATTCCGCGTAGAAGTCCTTCCAAAACACCTGGGAATCGTATTCTAACATCCGAACACGAACCTACCCGTAGAAGCTGTCCCGACGTACCTAAACATCATTTCTTACCAACTAAACACGATAGTCCCAGTAGAAGTCGGCTGGAGAAAGCTAGCATCGCTTTGTAACGACTAAATTCAATACCGTAGAAGTCATTCGGAAAGATCTAGATATCGTATTTTACTGTCCCAACACGAATCTTGCCATAGAAGTTGATTTCCTCATACCTGGATCTCGTTTTCCATCAACTGAATACAATATCCCCCGTAGAAATCGCCCAGAGACACCTGGACATCACATTCTATCATCTGAACACACAACTGCGTATAGAAATCGTCTTGAGGCAACAGAATATAGTAATCAACCACCCGTAAACACCAATACAATATTACTCAGTAAAAACCGTATTTAAAATATGTATATATAACATGTACAATATAATACGCATACAATATATATATATATATATATATATATATATATATATACTTTTTACATTTCCGTTATTTCAATTAAATACCGTGAATAATTTCGTTAACTGAAATTCAAGCAAAATGTTGCTATTCGCATAGCATATTTTTTAAATAGGCGATGGATATTGCCTTTTTATGCAGAAGTTACGATATATTTTATTTATATATACATAGTTTCGGGGTTGTTGGTAAAGAATCCTATTTTGCCATCATTTCTTTTGGTCGAACTAAAAAAACATAGTCTCTTGGCACAATTCTGAAGTTAATAGAATATATAAGAATAAAAATATAATTCGTTGTCACAAACTATATTCAGTGTGATTTGGCATACAGAACCGTTTTATAAGAGAAGGAGAAAGAAAGACAAAGAGATAGTGACAGCGAAAGAGGGAGAGAGAGAGAGAGAGAGAGAGAGAGAGAGAGAGAGAGAGAGAGAGAGAGAGAGAGACAGTTTTCCACGTAAGAGAAAATAAAATTTACAAAAATCAAAAGATATCCATAAGGTGCGAGAGTAGTGTCAGATTAACCTGAAGAACAAAAAAGGTAATACCGACTAACGTCACACCTCCTTTAGGATACGAATCCCAAAGGATATGAATATTCACTTGAGCTGGCCTGGTATTAATACTTTAAGCCGACTACCTTGAGTTAATGTTCGCGATTCAAGACGCTACATAGTGGCCGCTGGTGAAGCTGACCACTAAAACTGTGCTTCCAAGATAATACAGAATCTATATGTCAAATTTCAGAACAATCGGTTCAGTAGTTTTTTCGGTTATCGCGTACAAACAATGATATTATATATATGCAACGTATGATATTATATCCAGTCCGTGATTTCTTATTGTGAGCGACCTCATCCCTGGCACTGAGGACCCTAGTGGCTACCCGTTGGTTGCTCCTTGTGGCTGGAGTGGTAATTGCGCTGCGTTAAGCCGGTCCATGAAGCCATGTAGTAGGCCGGGGGTTACGTCTGGTATTGATGCCGAGCACGGCCAATTACCCCACGCCCGGGTCTTCGCTCCGATGCCTTCCTTTTCCTAACCTGCAGGGGCGCTTCTTCGCGGGTTGACGTCGGTGGCTCGTCCGCTTGGGTACCGGTTGTTCGCATGAATGCTAACTCTTCCCCCGTCTAATCTTTAGGTCCCCCATGTCCGGGGTCAATACTATTGACTACACTAATTAACTACTAATACTACACTTTCCGGTGGGGGTGGATAACCATCAGTTCCTTGGGCCTTGGGTAGAAGTAGTTCCTTTTCATCAATGGTGTTGGTTTGGTGGACGGTTTTTCCGACTGTCTGAAGGGATTTTGAGGGAACGGATCTACCATTTCCTCTCTCGACTCAAATGGATTTATTCGGTAGTATAACGCGGTTTCCTCTTCCTAGTAGTAATGGCGCCTGGCCATTTCTTCATCTAACGCCCTTTCCTGCTCTTGCCTCTCCGGTGAGGGCTTTCTCCCCGCTACTTCTCGCTGGCCTACCTAGCCTACCTGCCGCGACTCGTTTAGGATATACCTACTTTTTCCCCTACCGCTGAAATCAATTCCCTCAATTAATTCCGAGAGTTCCGGGTAGTCTCTAATGCCGAGCGCGTCATTGCACAAGGTGCGCGAGGCCCCTAGCGGACCTGGCCATCTCGCGTCCTCTGAGACGATCTTGCCTCGGTCGAGGCCTGTGCCTATATTGGGGATCATGCTTCCGACGTAAGGGAGAAGTAGTACAAGATAGATAATTTTTGCCCGTAGTACCTATCAATGGAGTGTCACTAGCATACCTAATATTGGTGGAATCTCGCGCCATATTCGTTGCCGCTGCCCGAACGTTTTGAACCGAGTCTTTCACGTAACGGGATGTTTGCATAACCTTATTTGTCCTCCAGGGGTATCCTACCATACCTCCGTAAAACTCGTTGGCCTTATCTGTGCCGTAACTTTTTCTGGATACATGGGAATGCATTTTATCGCATCTAGGGTACGTAAAGGCCATCTCCAGCATCTGGTCACTCTGAACGGTACTCTTAGTTTTCTGACTCTGCCAGCTCGCGTAGAGCTAGGCTTCTCTTATGGTTACTGTTATTACGATTAACCTTGAATAAGGCCCAATTATATATACCGACACGTTCTCTCTGAGCGGTTTTGGTATGGTCACGTCGCCTCGGACGGATGCTCGCTAGTGTATCATTTGGTCGTAGTTTTACGTCGTTGCTGACGTGCGCATTGATGTGCGTTCTTTTATACCACCTCTTCAGTTGTCGTAGTTTTACGTTGTTGCGAACGGATGCTCGCGCTTGAGCCCGCGTATTGTGCGGTATGAACTCTAACGAAACTATAACTAGGGGGCAATACGGGGACTTTGTTTCTTGCGGTATTAAAATGATCGGAACTACAAATAGCGGGCCAAGTGAAAGCTTCGTTTCTTACGGTACTATGACTGTTTAAGATCACTTATGTGGACGCTCGTGACCTTTCGTGGATCTTGGTTGTCTACCAAGTCGTATATAACCGGTGAGACGACCCGATGGATTTGGCATGATCCTCTGAATTTGGGAGCAAGTTTGGCTGCGATCCCTTGTGCTCCTGACGATAGCACTCGGTTTCGGCGACACACTACATCTCCCACTTTGTAAGAGATATGTCTCCTGCCGTTATTGTGGTATTTCGCTTGTTTAGTGTTTGCCCATGTCTACTACCGAAGCCATTGGTTCCATGTAGTACGGTCCCAGTAAAGGTGAAGTGTCTTGATTTTACGTTGACGGGGGCCTCTTCACTCCATGGGGGTCTCCCCTTACTCGTTTTCCGAACCTCTTGGACGCTGAGGCGCACAGTTGGAATCATTTGGGGCTGTACATCCCGAGTGTCCGGCATTGGAGCTCGCTTTCAAATCGGAGGAGTCCTATTCGGACCTGAAGCGCTCGTGTAGGGGCTCTTCCTTGCTGAGCTGACTGCCTGTCTAAATGGCGCGGGCTCTTGCCCCTGGCGCCGAGGCTCGGTAGGGTGCTCTTGCACTTTCCCCCTTTTCCTGGGCATGTTGCTGCGGCTTGTCCCACTAGTAGGTCTCGCCAGTGGGCTGTGACTTATATTCCGCTTCTTACTCTCCTGCTCAATAGCCGGCACGGCCTCCGTGTCGGAGTTCTCATCCTCTAGTGCAGCAAGTCTCGCGTGCACCGGTACAGTTTTTGGCTTGAATGCCAATCTGGAACTGAGAGATTCACTCGCCGTAGGTGGGTGCTGTACTTCCTCCTCAATTCCCTCTTCAATTCTACCTGCTACTCCAATTTCTGCAGTTGGGCGTAACAATTGAATTGATCACGATTGATTTTTCCGATAAACTCTGGATGCAAATTTCTGTGAATCTGGTCCAGCTGGTCCACTTCCGGCATGGGCAGAGCGCACTTATCTGCCATCACCCGCATGGACGAGAGATATGTTGCAATGGGCTCCTTAGGCCCTTGCCTTCGGTTCCTAAACTCGTCAGCTAGCCTCATCTTATAGTCCAATGTCTACAGATGGGTCTAGCCCATATAAGAGCGTCGCCCGAAAAGATCATTGGGACCATCTGCAGGATGTCTCGATCCATCAAGCGTAAGCTCCATTGTTATTCTGTCACTCCCTGGATGAACTCATCTACGTCTTCGCTGGATCACCATTAAAACTGATCTTAAACTTGGTTCAAAAGCCAGACGTCCTGCTTTCACGTAACAGTGTTGCATTCCGTCCAGGCGACACATTTCATCTTTCCGACTCTTGCTGTGGATGAGGAGCTCCTGTTGGCCCGTGTGTACTATTAACCCCGTATGGAGTGTAGTATCCGTGCGCAGGCTGCATCGGCGATATCCCATACA